>CAJQZJ010001694.1:23267575-23358253 GCA_907164525.1 Lophiomys imhausi | reverse complement strand
ACACACACACACACACACACACACACACACACACACACACACACACACACAAGCTATTTTATTTCTTGTAAGAGTAACTGTAAATTTTTTTTTTTTGTTTTGTTTTTTTCGAGACAGGGTTTCTCTGTATAACAGGTCTGGCTGTCCTGGACTCGCTTTTGTAGACCAGGCTGGCCTCGAACTCAAAAAGATCCGCCTGCCTCTGCCTCCCAAGTGCTGGGATTAAAGGCGTGCACCACCACGCCCAGCGAAATTTTGTGCAACTTTAAAAGTATCAGTAACAAGTAAGTAGTTTATTAGAAGAACTATTTAGCGAACATGTTTAGATTGTTTTATTTTGCATTTTTGGGTCGAGGTCTTGCTTTCTAGCCCAGGCTGTCCTGGAATTCAACAACTGAGTAATGTCCTAGTTCCATATTTTGGAGTTTTGATACTAGGTTTTGCTTTGTAGCCAGGCTGGCCTTTAACTCACAAGATTCTCCTGCCTATGGCCTCCAGGTATTAGAAATAAAGATATGTGCCCACTATACCCAGCTAGTTTTTTTCCTTTTGTTTATAAACCTAGCACTTTGAGCATTACAGGCAAGTGCTCAATTAAAGTTGAAAATTTTTAAATTTTTTTTTTTGTTTTTCGAGACAGGGTTTCTCTGTATATTCTTGACTGTCCTGGACTCACTTTGTAGACCAGACTGGTCTTGAACACACAGAGATCCGCCTGCCCCTGCCTCCCTAGTGCTGGGATTAAAGGTGCGTGCTACCACGCCCGGCTTATAGTTGAATTTTATTCCCAGCCTGTTTTATGAAGTTTAAACCTAGAGTTGAAAGGATGGTATAGTTAACATCTTATGCTCACTCAGGCTTGCCAGTGAAGTTCTTTCTTTCTCCACCTCCCCCACCCCAACTCTTGAAAATTAGTTGCATTTATCATGACAATTCATCATGTGTAAATATTTCAACAAGTATATTCTAAGAATGATAATATTCTGCCAAACTACAATGTCACTATTCTTTGTAAATCAAGTGAGTCTGTATATACAGTATGCAGTTAATAGACTCAGTGGTTTCCAAACATGTTTTTTTCTTGCCTGAAAAAAAAAAAAATCAGCCAGGTGTGGTGGTGCACACCTTTAATCCCAGCACATGGGAAGCAGAGGCAGGCAGATCTCTGTGAGTTCCAGGCCAGCCTGGTTCCACAGAGTGAGTTCCAGAATGGTGAGGGCTACACAGTGAAACTCTGTCTTGAGCCCCCCACCCCCCCAAAAAAAAGAAAAGAAAAGAAAAAACCTCCCCCTCCCCCCCAAAAAACCCCAAACCAGAAACCCAATAATAAAGAAAATTAAATCTTACACTTGATACTATTTTAT
This sequence comes from Lophiomys imhausi, assembly GCA_907164525.1. Taxonomy (NCBI): domain Eukaryota; kingdom Metazoa; phylum Chordata; class Mammalia; order Rodentia; family Muridae; genus Lophiomys; species Lophiomys imhausi. The sequence continues at coordinate 23,356,889 of CAJQZJ010001694.1, read as the reverse complement.
TCCTTTTCCATATGCACTGTCCTTTTTACAGAGTCCAGGCCATTTATGTTTTATGTTGTTCTACATTTTAGGTTTGTGTGTGTTTTTCTTTTTGGTTTTTTGAGACAGAGTTTCTCTGTGTAGCCTTGGAACTCACTCTGTAGAACGGGCTGGCCTTGAACTCAGAGATCCATCCACCTGCCTCTGCCTCCCAAGTGCTGGGCTTAAAGGTGCATGCTACCATGCCTGGCTTGTTTTGTTTTTGGTTTTCATTGTTTTGAAACAGGACCTCACTATGAAGTCTCAGCTGGCCTCAAAATTATCTGCCTCTAATTTCCTTTTGAAAACTTTTTTTGCAAGGTGCTATGCTGCTGCTTTTGTTACATAATTTGTATCTTGTAGTATTGGAAAGTATATATTACAAACTCCTATTATTGGTAGTTTGCCACTTCAAACAATTAACAGCCCTCCCAAAATCCATGATACACAATCCAAAAAAGCCAAAGACCCTTGATTGACTACTGGTTCCAAATCAGCTGTCTTCTAGAACGAGTAGCGAAACTTTGTAAGCTCACTGAGATCAGGTCTGTGTTTGTTAACCCTAACCCTGAAAACAGCCAGGAGACGGTTACCACCGACATCGCCTATTTACAGCTCTAACCTGAGTCCTGCTGAGGTTTTATACTATTGACCATTTTAGTCTTTTCTCTCTTTTCCCCACGTAACTTAGGTTAGCGTTGCACTCACTGTGCAGCCAAGGATGGTTTTGTGAGGCAGGTTTGACTCCTACCTGAGTCTCCCAAGTGCTGGCACCACAGACTTGCACATCCCTTTCCCTAGTTCAGTTATTTTTCATTGATCATAGGTTGCACTTATAATGCATTCTTCATATTGGGCTAAATAAAAATCAGGTTGATATAAAATTTAATTTTACATGTTTTACTTTAGTGTTTGGAGTGTGGGATGCTGATAAGTTAAAATTAATGATACTTTCTTGTGTTAATTTTGTGTCCCTGTTGTAGGTGTTGGAACTGATATGCACTCGAGAGTCAGGCGCAGTCTTTGAGGCTGGTGGTTTGAATTGTGTTCTTACCTTCATCCGTGACAGCGGCCACCTGGTTCATAAGGACACCTTACATTCTGCGATGGCTGTGGTGTCAAGACTCTGCGGCAAAATGGAACCTCAGGATTCTTCCCTAGAAGTCTGTGTAGAGTCTCTGTCTAGCTTATTAAAACATGAAGACCATCAGGTAAGTAAATCACTGTTGTAAACATTCCGTTTTCAAAATGATGTTTATAATGTTCCTTCCCTCTTTAGAACTGTGATAACTTATAATTTGAACTTTTCATTTGGTTTACTTATCTAATAAGTAAATATAATAATATCTACTTATTTCTACACCATGAGCTTTTGGGAAGGCAATAAAATGTGTAATAAGGTGGGCATGGTGGTGAGACCTTTTTTTTTTGTTTTGTTTTGTGTTTGAGACAGAGTTTCTCTGTGTAACAGCTCTAGCTGTCCTGGACTCGCTTTGTAGATCGGCTGGCCTCAAACTCACAGTGATCCACCTGCCTCTGCCTCCCAAGTGCTGGGATTAAAGGCATGTGCCACCACGCCTCAGACCTTTAATCCTAAGCATTCAGAAAGCAGAGACAAGCAGATCTTTGTGAGGTCAAGGCTGGCCAACTCGACTTACTAAGTTTCCAGGCCAGACCGGGTTACAGAACAAGATCCCATCTCAAAAACAAAACAAAACACTTGATTATGAAAGTGATATATTAATTTAATTTATTTTATTGTGTTTTTGAGACAGGATTTGCTGTGTAACAGAGCCCTAGCTGTCTTAGACTCATTTCGTAGACCAGGCTGGCCTTGAACTCACAGAAATCCACCTGCCTCTGCTCCTGAGTGCTGGGATTAAAGGGGTGCATGATATGCCTGGCCCTATTAAAATTTAAATGTTGCAAGGATGCTATTTTTTATAGTTTTACTTGTATTCAGAAACATTTTGTTAATTTAGTGTAATATTTACTGAAAACAAAAGGCTAGAGCTTACCTAGTTAAAATAACCTAGTATTTATATAATCTTATTTATAAGCTTTGTAAATTACTATATTTTAGAAAATAAAACTAGACTTTGCATTTAGATATTATTTAAATGATAATATCTAAATTTCTATTTAGATATCTCAATTTACATTCATAGATTATCTTGAAAAAGTTGTACATAATAACAGTTAATACATATTTCAGAGTCTTTACTGCCTATTTACATCCTTTATATGTCTTACCCCCTTTAAGCAGACACAGTGGGATATAGGTAGTATTATTAAACTGTTTTACAGATGAGGAAACAGTCCTTTGACAGGTAAGTAACCTTCTCAGATTACGGAGTTAACAGAATATGGAGCTGTCATTCAAATCTGGATAGACATGCAGTTCATCTCTTTTCTTTTGCTGCCTTTCATTTGGTGTCTGTGGTGAGAAGACTTGACTAGCTACTTGGAGAGAAGTCTTATCCACATTGTTCCCACACTATCAGGTTTCAGATGGAGCTCTGCGCTGTTTTGCATCACTAGCCGACCGATTTACTCGTCGTGGAGTGGACCCAGCTCCATTGGCCAAGCATGGATTAACTGAGGAGCTGTTATCTCGCATGGCAGCTGCTGGTGGTACTGCATCAGGACCATCTTCAGCATGCAAACCAGGTCGCAGCACCACAGGAACCCCTTCTACAGCTGCAGATTCCAAATTGAGTAACCAGGTGTCGACCATTGTAAGTCTTCTCTCAACACTTTGCAGAGGCTCTCCACTAGTAACACACGTAAGAATATTTTTTTATCTTTTGCTTTTTGACCTTTCAGAAAAAGTGTTTTTGTATAATGCAAATATATTAGATGTTTTTCTCCCATTTTCTCTTTAGGATCTTCTGAGGTCAGAGCTTCCAGATTCAATTGAGAGTGCATTACAGGGTGATGAAAGATGTGTGCTTGATACCATGCGTTTGGTTGACCTCCTCTTGGTGCTACTATTTGAAGGGCGGAAGGCTTTGCCCAAGTCTAGTGCTGGATCTACGGGCAGAATCCCAGGACTGCGAAGATTGGATAGTTCTGGGGAGCGCTCCCATCGGCAACTTATAGACTGTATTCGAAGTAAAGATACTGATGCGCTCATAGATGCAATTGACACAGGAGGTCAGAAAGTTTTCTGTTAAATACAAAAACCATAACCAGGTGTAGTGGCATGCCTTTAGTCCCAGAGGCAGGGGACCCATTTTGTCACCTGAAGGAAAGTTTCCTGGCCAGATCTATCTATCTCTCTCTCTCACCCCCACCACCCACCTACCCACCCACCCACCTACCTACCTACCTATCTGTCTTTTTATTTTGTGTGTATCAGTGTTTGCCTGCATATATATGTGCATTGTGTGTGTGTGCTGGTGCCCTTAGAGGTCAGAAGTCGGATCCCCTAGAACTGAGGTTTTAGGTGGTTATGAGTCATTGTAGGTGCTGGGAATTGAACTTTAATCTTTAGCAAGCAGAGCAAATGTTCTTAACTTCTCTCTTCCCCCTATTATGGATTTTTCTTAGAAAGTTTTTTCTTTATTTTATTGGTTTTTTGAGACAGGGTTTCTCTGTGTAACAGCCCTGGCTGTCTTGGACTTGCTTTGTAGAACAGGTTGGCCTTGAACTCACAGAGATCCGACTGCCTCTACCTCCCGAGTGAGTACTGGGATTATGCCCAGCAGAAAGTTTTTTTTCAAGAAAGGATTTTTGTGTGTAACAGAACTCTGGTTGTCCTGTACTTGATTTGTACACCCAGCTGACCTCGAACTCACAAGAGATCCACCTGTCTCTGCCTCCCAAGTGCTGGGATTAAGGCATCTGGATCTATTATGGAATTTTAATTCAGATTTTAAGTACTAGGGTTAAGAGAAGGGCACCCAAGAAGAAAGTAAGACACATGCGAAGGTAGATGTGAGCTTTTCAAAAGAGAGTCTTAATTTTTTTTTTACATTTTTATTTCATGTTTATTTTTAATGTTTAAAACCATGTAATTCCTCAGCGATTTAATACTCCTATCCTCCCCCACCTCTCAACAGTTTTACTCTGTAATTCTGACTAGCCCAGAACCTGACAGTGTAGACTAGACTGACATAAGCTTGTAGTGATTCTCTTGCCTCTGCCTCATGGTTGCTGGTGTTATAGGTGTGTGCTACCACATCAGGACTTTTATTTTTTATGATACTTTTAGTTGAGTTAGGTTTGCTGATTATGCATTACTTTATAGTTGACCCCAGAATGTAAAATATCCTATTTTTGTACTTAATAAAATATTCATAAGCAATCTTAAAATTGTTTGAACTTTAGGAAAGTTGAGTGTTATTTTATTGGCTTTAAAAATAAAAGATTTTTTTTTTTTTTAAACTTTCAGCCTTTGAAGTAAATTTTATGGATGATGTGGGTCAGACTCTATTAAACTGGGCCTCTGCATTCGGAACTCAGGAAATGGTAAGCTAATAAAAGGTGGAGTTTTAAGTGTTGAAATATTAGTAGAGCAACTTTGTGATTCATTATCATATTACAGGTAGAATTTCTTTGTGAGAGAGGTGCTGATGTTAATAGAGGTCAAAGGTCCTCATCATTACACTATGCTGCATGTTTTGGAAGACCTCAAGTAGCAAAGGTAAAATCCAGATTTTAAAAAAAATTATTATTCTCCCATACTTACTCATTGTGTGTGTGTCTGTTTGCATGTGTATATCATTGCATGTATGTTGAACCAAAGACAACTTTCAGGAGTCACTTCTGTCAATCTAAGGGACTGAACTCAGGTCACTGGGTTTGGTGGCAAGCACCTTCTCCCATTAAGCCATCTTATCAACCCTATGCCATTAAAGTATTAATTTTTAAGTTTTTCATTCTGATAAGTTTATCCTTCCTTGAAGTCTACATTTATTCCTTCCATTTCCCACTATAACTGGTTTTAAAAGTATATTCAGTGTATCTTGAGCAAAAGTATATAATATCTTCCACTTTTGAGATTCCTTTTTTATACATTGAGAAATTGAAATTCATGAGCTGGAGAGATGGCTCAGCAGTTAGAGCACTGGCTGCTTTTCCAGAGGAGACGGGTTCAATTCCTAACACCCATCTGTCACTGTGGTACCAGGGGATCTGATAGTGTCCTTCTGTAGTATGCATGATGTACACAGATACACATACAGGCAAAACACCTGAATATATAAAGTAATAATAAAACATTTTAAAAATTAGAGGTATTCTTATCAGATGTGTGATATGGGACTCTAGAATCTGTTTGTTGTGAAATAATTTGACATAATAAAAAGTTACTGTGAAGTGAGATGCAAGTGGATTCAATTTCAGCCCATGTATAAAAAAGCTGTTAAGTTTTCTTGATGTTTTGTCTGTACAGTGGTTGTATTACTGTCAGCATTGGGTGAACTAGGAAAAATAGATGCATATGGATCTATGGATCATTGTGGTAGTCAGCACATCTTAGGTGTTGGAGTGATGGCTGCTGTTATTCTCTTACCATCTTAGAACATGATAGAAATTCTGATAATGACCTGGGAATGGCTTTCTTTCTAACTAGAGAAAGGCAGTCTCTTCAAAGTCAGACTCCATCAATCTGAACTTGCTAGTGTTCAGCGAGAGCCAGAGCTCTGGTGGTGTTTAAGTAATAGCCATCAAAGCAGGTCTTTCTGTCAGAGAGAATCCTCTCTGCACTCTCATTGTGGGGATCGGGCTTAGCTTAGAGCATTTAATGCCAGCTATGTTTCAGTGTTTCAGATTGTAATGATTCTGTCCTTGAAAAAAAAGTCTTTGACCATCATAATTAAATAGCCTCACCGTGACGTTGTAAAGCATTTAATAGGAATAGAGGAAAGGTGCAGATGTTGGTGCATTTTTGGTCAAAGAATTGGTTAGGGGTGCTGTATAGAATGTGCTGAGGCTGATTGCCATCATAAAACGAGCAGTACTTCTGTTAAGTAAAAACTGGGGGGGAGTTTGAAGGAGAGGTGACAGATGCAGATTTGAGTATAACTTAATTTAGGGATAGTAAATAACCAAGTGAAATTATACATAGTTTTTTGGAGATATGAATATCTGCTTTTAAGGTAAAAGGTGAGATTTGCATTAGTACCTGCCTGATTCTTCATTCAGGGATGCCTTTACAAACTTTCGTGTGTGTCTGTTTGTGTGCTTGATATGTGTGTGTGTGTCACTTGTGTGCAGGAATTGTAGGTCAGAAGAGGAAATAGGATTCCCTGCAACTAGAATTACAGATAGTTGTGAGCCACCATGTGATTGTGGGGACCTCACCCAGGTCCTCCTAAAGTAGTAAGTTTTCTTAACTGCTCAGCCATCTCTCCAATTCTTGGAAAACCTTTAAATTGTAGAGTTAAATGATATAAGAAATGTATTTAAACGAAATGCTTTTCTTTGTAAGACTCTGTTACGGCATGGTGCAAATCCAGATCTGAGAGATGAAGATGGGAAAACACCGCTGGATAAAGCTCGAGAAAGAGGCCACAGTGAAGTAGTAGCCATTCTTCAGTCTCCAGGTGAGCTTTGTGCTCCTTTTAGGCCATGTGGGTTTGCTGTTCAGCTTCAGTTCCTCAGACATACTAACATTATATGAATGCATCATTGTTAGGAAGCCAAAGAATTGTATGCATAATGTGTGTGTGTGTGTGAGAGAGAGAGAGAGAGAGAGAGAGAGAGAGAGAGAGAGAGAGAATTCGGTGGAGAAATCGTCAACATCTTACTGTTCTATGCACTAAAAAATTATTTTTATTGTTCTTTTTTTTTATTCTTTCTTTCTTTTCAGAGACAGGGTTTCTCTGTGTAGCTCTGGCTGTCCTGGACTCGCCTTATAGACCAGGCTGGCCCGGAACTCACAATGAATGATCTGCCTGCCTCTGCCTCCCAAGTTCTGGGATTAAAGGCATGTGCCACCACGCCCGGCTCTTTATTGTTCTTTTTAAAACTGTGTGATGTATGTGTGTCTGTGCATATGAATTCAGTACTCATGGAAGCCAGAAGTCAGACCCCATAGTTGAAGCTAAAGTCAGTTGTGAGGTGTCTGATGTGAGGCCTGAGAAGTGAAAGCAGGTCTTCTGGAGGGGCAGTGTATCCATCTGTCCCCTTTTCTGTTCTTCACACTGGGTATATAAGTGTAGAGTGGAAAAAATGTAAAGGAATTTGGGGTTGTCATATAAAGAATAATTAGAAGCTATGTAAATAGGATAATTTGAACATTTTTTAAGTTTTCAGAGTAGGTAGGGCTTTTTGGTTGTGTTGAAAATTGGACTCCTAGCTGGTGTGATGGCTCACACCTTTAATCCCAGCGGCAGGTGGATCTCTGTGAGTTCGAGGCCAGCCTGGTCTACAAAGTGAGTCCAGGACAGTCAGTACTGTTACACAGAGAAACCTTGTCTTGAAAAAGAAAGAAAGAAAATTTACCTCAATTTTCTAAGTAATTTAGTTTGTAGTAAATATGTAATAACATTTTTTTCTGAAGGAAATTGTATCTCAAAAGCATTTTTTAAAATAATATTTTGTAGGTGATTGGATGTGTCCAGTTAATAAAGGGGATGACAAGAAAAAGAAAGATACAAACAAAGATGAAGAGGAATGTAATGAACCCAAAGGCGATCCGGAAATGGCACCAATATACTTGAAGAGGTTATTACCTGTGTTTGCACAAACATTTCAGCAAACTATGTTGCCTTCAATAAGGTAGCTAGCTATTCACACTACATTTAAATTATACTGATGATATGATTATATTTCACTTTTCCAAAGGATCTGGGATTTGGGTTTTTTTGATGTTGTTTTTTTGTTTTTGGTTTTTTGAGACAGGGTTTCTCTGTGTAACATCTCTGGCTGTCCTGGTCTCACTTTGTAGACCAGGCTGGCCGGGAACTCAGATTCACTTGCCTCTGCCTCCCAAGCGCTAGAATTAAAGGCTTGCGCTACCATGTCCGGCTCTGGGATTTGTTTTAATGTTCTAAAAATACAGTAAGAATATAAATTAGGTTGGAAGTGGGAACATCATCTTTTCTTCTGGTTTATTTTATATTTTGAAATGGGGTCTCACTATGTAGCCCTGAACTGGAAGTCACTCTGTAGACCATTGTGGCTCTGAACTCATGGAGATCTATCTGCCTGCCTTTTAGCTACAAGGGCTGGGATTAAATATTGTGCACTACCACACCTGGCTTCCGGTTTAAGAGAAAATGTCTGAAAGTTAATAGTCTTCACAGCTCGTTTCCATAAATGAGAACACATGTGTCATGTTGTCTTTCCGGGTCAGGATTATCTCACTCATGATATTGACAGTTTCATGCATTTACTTGTGAATTTCATTTTTTCTTGATAGCTGAATAATATCCCTTTGTGTGTATGTACCACATTTTCAATATCCATTCACCAGTTGATGGACATCTATGCTGTTTCCATTTCCTGGCTACTATAAATAGAGCAGCAGTGAACATGGATGAGTGAGTTATCTCTAGAGTAGGATATAGAATCCTTTGGGTATATGCCAGGTATGGTACAGCTGGTTCATATGATAGATGTGTTTCTAGCTTTCTGAGGAGTCACCACATGATTTCTATAACAGTTACACATAGTTTGCCTTCCTACCAACACTTAATAACTGTTTTCCCTTTCATACATCCACATAGGCGTTTCTAACCAATTACATGCTCCAGTTTTCAATTGAGTTGTTTCTTTCATGTTTAGGTTTTTTTTCCTTTGTATATTCTGGATACTAACCCTGTCAGATGTATAGCTGACAAGTGTTCTTCCTGTTCTGTAGACTGTCTTGCACAAGGGACAGTGATGTCCCTTGCTGTATAGAAGCTTTTTTAGCTTCATAGTGTCCCAGACTGGCCTCAGATTTGCAGTCTGCTTGCCTTTGATTATATGTCAGGATTACAGATATGAGCTACCATACCTGGCTTTCTTTGCAATTGTAAAATCAAATTGCAAGTGTGCAGGCTATACTCACATGCGTTCCATCCATATAAAAGTGTTTACGTGCTTAGGTGGATGCATCTCTGTGTATTAAAGGGAAAAATCTGGCTAGGCATGGTGGCGCATGCCTTTAATCCCAGCCCTCGGGAGGCAGAGGCTTTCAAGGCCACCCTAGTCTACAGATTGAGTTCCAGGACAGCCAGGGCTACACAGAGAAACCCTGTATTGAAAAAAACAAAAAGGGGTGTATGGTGGTGCAGTGAGAGGCAGGAGCCACTCTGGAGTGTCAGGAGCGTACTTTGCCACTCCAGCCTTCTGTTGAGTCACCTCGAAGTAGCAGTCCTACAGCTCAGTGCCCGAATGTTGTCAGACATGAGCTGTAAGGAGTCCTGAACAACATTTGTATGTGTGTGTGTGTGTGTGTGTGTGTGTGTGTGTGTTTTCATGCATTTTAAAAGGGGGTTGGAGAGATGGCTCAGCGGGTAAGAGGACTGTCTGTTCTTTCAGAGGTCCTGAGTTCAATTCCTGGCAACCACATGATGGCTCACAACCATCTATAGTGTGATCGGATTCTGTTTTCTGACATGCAGACTCACATGCAGATGGAGCTCGCTCTCTCTCTCTAAATATATATATATATATATATATATATATATGAAATAAATCTGGAAAAGAAAAAGTACAGGCCATTTTTAAAATGGAAGCTGATTATGTGGCTTTAGGTGACTGCTGTGTTCGCAGTGGCACAAGGACGGGAGTTAACAGAGCATTTGCCACTGGGAGATTACTATCTTGTATCTTTATGTATTTGAGAAATAGCTACACTAAGTGTGGGTTTCCAAGTTGCCAAAGAACAAAAGTAATTAAAAATTTTTATTTGTATAAACTATGAAGCAATATAATTTGATAAGAGCTTTGTGTTTTGAGTTGTAGGAAATTTTAGGTTAGTTACAGCTTATACCACTTCTCTTTGTAGTATTTGCATGTTTTTTTGTTTTTTGTTTTTTTTTTGTTTTTTAATCTCATTTTCTAAATTTAACATGCTGTTTCAGCAGCTGGGCTGGTTCAGTGTTACATAGAATACCATTGAAATAAGATTATTAAGAATGATTAACTTTGGGGGGGCTGGAGAGATGGCTCAGAGGTTAAGAGCACTGTCTGCTCTTCCAGTGGTCCTGAGTTCAATTCCCAGCATCCACACGGTGGCTCATAACCATCTCTAATGAAATGTCGTGTCCTTTTCTGGCCTGCAAGGCATACATTCAGGCTGAATGCTATATACATAATAGATAAATCTTTAAAAAAAAGGAATGCTTAGCTTTGATTAACATAATGTACTATTAATAGAAAATAAGCCAACTAAAGAGTAAACCATTAACTGTTCTGATAGCATAGAGCCTTACATTTTTGATATTTTCTTGTTAAGTATAGTATTTAAAATTTTTTTTATTTTTATTTTTTGTGCATTGGTATTTTGCCTATATGTCTGTGTGAGGGTGTCAGATCTTGGAGTTATAGTCATAAGCTGCCATGTGGGTGATGGGAATTGAACCCGAGTCCTCTGGAAAAGCAGTCAATGCTCTTAACTCCAGCCTCCATATATGCTTTTTATTAGTACTTATAAAATTGGTGGACACAAGTTTTTACTAATATATAGCTGATTATCTAATTTGAGAGTTTTGGTTTCATACAATTCTTTTTTTCTCTCTCTTTTTAAGGAAAGCCAGTCTTGCTCTAATCCGAAAAATGATTCATTTTTGCTCTGAAGCACTGTTAAAAGAAGTTTGTGATTCTGATGTTGGTCACAATTTGCCCACAACACTAGTGGAAATCACTGCAACTGTCCTTGATCAAGAGGTTCGTATCTTATCTTGAGAGTCTCATGTCTGTAATACCTTTGGAGAGTTGTCAGCTTGTCTGTTCCAGGTGACTGAATACACTTTGCTCGCTTTCCCTGACTGACTTCGTTGCTCTCATGTGCTCCTTTCTTTTCTCTTTCCAGGATGATGATGATGGCCATTTACTAGCTCTGCAGATCATTAGGGATTTAGTAGATAAAGGTGGTGATATTTTTTTGGATCAACTAGCCAGACTTGGTGTAATTAGCAAAGTGTCAGCTTTGGCAGGTCCTTCTTCTGATGATGAGAATGAAGAGGAATCCAAACCAGAAAAGGTGAGTGAGTAGGTGGGTGAGTGACTGAGTGGGTGGGTGAGTGGGTGAGTGAATGAGTGAGTGGTCCTGACTGCAGTGTTGAGAACAGGACTTGTTTTTTTGTTTTTTAACATTTTAATTACATATAATTTTGTTTGGACTGTATTCATAGCTGCTGTTAGCATCATGTGGCCTTGGGCATAGATTGGATACATCTGTCAACTGTCCCCTGAGGGTGCAAAAGGAGATAATATTGGAAGCATTGTTGAAGGTCTTCATATTTGCAGACCATGCATTGTGTGAGCTGTGTTCCATTTATACTGGGCAGAAGGTCTCAGGATGGGACCTACACTGCCCCTGTATTCCTTGGCTTTTCTGAGTAACCAAAGCAAAGCACCCCAGAATGTAGTGGCTTCAAGAAATACATGCTTCTACTTTCTTGTGATTCTTGGGTGATCTGGGAAGTTGTTGAGGACTGGGTGATGCTGGCTACCCCAGTGATGAAGGATGGCTTCATACATAAGCCCCAGGCCACAGTGTGGATATCTGCAACCATCCTTCCAGCATTCTCAAACACATCTATCTGCTTCCATGACTCCCAGTGGAAAGAGCCAGGACTTGTTTTAAAGAAATACATTTTTAACCTAGGATCATTTTTGACAAAATAATTGCAATATAAAGTATCACTATATATGTAACTTTTGGGGAGGGGGGCTTTTCAAGACAGGGTTTCTCTGTGTATCTTTGGCTGTCCTGGACTTAACTTTGTAGACCAGGCTAGCCTCGAACTCACAAAGATCCACCTGCCTCTGCCTCCCAAGTGCTGGGATTAAAGGCGTGTGCCACCACGCCCAGCTTATATATGTTTTTTTTGGGGGGGGGGTAATTTTTCCTTTAAATTTTTTTGTTATGATTTTTAATGTTCATCAAGGTTACAAATATAGTTAAAGAATATCAGAATTCTTGTCATATCTATTAGTTTTTAACATTTTGTTCTATTTGATTTATCATCTTAATAAATGTTATGTGTGTCTATAAATGTTTTTGAAGAAAGGATCTTGTATAGCCTCTAATTCTCTGTTTAGTTGAGGGTGAACCTGAACACTGCCTCTAAGTACTGAAGTTACAGGCACAAGCCACCACAGCCAGCCTGTGTATGTACATTCAAAAATCTATTAGAGATCAAACTGTATACAACACTCCCCTGTTTATACCTAAATATTCTACCAAAACACCCTGGCACATTGTCTTATATTCACTCAGGGGATATAGCACAGTGGTATAACTCTTGCCTAGTATGAATGAGGTGTGGAGTTGGATCCCCAGCACCGAAAAAAAAAACCCATTATCCACTAATAATATTTAATAGAAAGACAATGTTCAAAGCTTGCTGTTGTCCTTAGTAGCAGTATCTGCATTATCCTACACTCCATTTCTGGTCTGGATTTCAGGCATACATACCGATTACAAAAGTATGTCGGGGCCAAGTTTCTTTTTTTTTTTTTTTTGGTTTTTCGAGACAGGGTTTCTCTGTGTATCCTTGGCTGTCCTGGACTCACTTTGTAGACCAGGCTGGCCTCGAACTCACAAAGATCCGCCTGCCTCTGCCTCCCAAGTGCTGGGATTAAAGGCGTGCGCCACCACCGCCCGGCTTGGGGCCAAGTTTCTTGAATGAACGAACTATAGATGGGGCTGAGGTTGCATAATGCGGCCTTATTGTGTATATGGCCCTGGCCGGTTCAGTCCATAGCACCACCACGTTAAAGGAAGGAAAGAAAAAAGAAAGGTATCCCAGGGATTGAATATGGTACTTCTAGGACTACAAACTAGAACTAGCACACTGCAAATTCTCTGTCAACTATAATCCATATTCTGCCACTTAAAAAAAATATGTTAGTACTGTGTCATTCATACAGTAATTTACTACTAAATGTTGGTAATAAAGTTCACTGGTTCATGATAGAGATGCTCTTAACCACTGAGCCATCTCTCTAGCTTATGCCCCTGGTACCTTGAGAGACCAGAAGAGGATGCTGGATCCCATGGAATTGGTTTTGGATGGTGGTAAAGTGCCATGTGGATGCTGGGAACCTAACCTTGGTCCTCTGCAAGAGCAGCGAGTACTCTTAACCATTGGGTCATCTTTACCCACCTCTTTAAGCTTTGGAAACAGTTATAATATTTGCTTTAATCTTCTTGTTTCGTAGTTCTGTAAGTTCTTTCAAGTTTGTTTCTGTTCACTGGCTTTTATCCTTACTAAATCATATTTTCATGTTTCTTTGTTTAGGTGCTTTTATTGTTTGTTTGTTTGCATTTTTAAAACAATATGTAGCCCTGTCAAACCTAAAACCTAGTATTTAGAGGAGGCTGGACTCCATCTGCCTCCCCTTTAAAGTGCTGGGATTAAAGGTGTTCAGGAGTATGCCCAGCTTTTGTTTAGTCATTTTTTACTGATTATTGCGCACTGTAAATACTATCTTGTTGAGGGCTGGGTTTCATGATTTCCTTAAGGAATATATCAGCTGTTACTGTTAGAACAAACCAAGTTACTTTCAGGCCTGCTTTTAATCTTTAGTAGAGTGATCTGGAGTAGCTTTCACACTGGGGAAGTTTCCCTGTAACTCCTAAAGTTTGGTTTCTTTGACATATTTGCTGACGGTCTTGAATTGATGAGAATTCTATGGCTCTGTAGTATGCCTCTTATAACTTGGCACCTTTAATCTCTGGGAATTTTTCAATTTACAACTTTACAGTCATTTCTCACCTCATCCATAAGTGGTCTAGTACTCAGAGGAAGCACACTGTGTTTCTGTAGACTTTTTCCACTTGGCTCCTGAGCCCTGAACTCTGTCTCTGTGTAGTCCAGTTGGATTAAACACTCACCCTCACATCTCCACTTCCTCAGTTTGCATGGTTGATTTTGTATGCACTTCTTATGATCCTAGGCAGAAAATTGTCTCTGCCTAAGGAGCTGACTTCCTTTTCATTTTCTTGAAATTTCATGAAGTGCTGTTTTACCTATTGTCCACATAAAACACTTTCAAAAAATCATACATCTTGGCCAGGTGTGGTTGTGCATGTCTTTAATCCCAGCACTTAGGAGGCAGAGGCAGGTGGGTCTCTGTGAGTTCCAGGCCAGCCTGGTCTACAGAGTGAGTCCAGGACAGCCAGAGATACACAGAGAAACTCTGCCCCAAAAAAACAAAAAACAAAATAATTTTAAAAAAATTATATATCTTGTCTAGTGTTAAGTTGCTTACCATGATGGATTTGGAAGGCTTGGTTCTTGTTAGTTCATTATGGATTGAAGCAGAAAGTGTGTGTATGTCTATCTATTTTGTGTGTTTCGTGTGTGTGTACATGTGGAGAGAGCCTGGAGTTTACCCTTTCGTGCTCATGAGGAACATTTACCTATCTTTCTTTTTTCCTAGCTTACAACTAATTTATTATTGGTGCATGTATGTGAAGATGGGCTATTCGTGTGACAGTGTGTGACAGGGCTCAGAGGACAGCTTCATAGGGTTTGTTGTCTTACACCTTGATGTGAGCTTCGGAAATTTAGCTTGGGCCAGCAGACTTACTTGACCTACAAGTACTTTTATCTGCCGAGCCATCTTGCCAGCCCTACCTGGGCTTTTCAAGACAGGGTCCCTCATAGGAACCCAGGGCTGTCACTGATAAGGCTAGCCTGACATGCCTGTGATATCTTCACCACCCTACTGCTAGGATTATAAGCATGTTACATGCCCAGCTTTTTATGTGTCTACTGGGGATTGAACTCAAATATTACCCTGAGCTATCTTTTCAGCCCCACATAAATCCCTAGCTTTAGAGAAATTCATAATCCTCATTTTTCGGGTGACTATTCTTTTTTTTTTTTTTTTTTGGTTTTTCGAGACAGGGTTTCTCTGTATAACAGCTCTGGCTGTCCTAGACTCACTTTGTAGACCAGGCTGGCCTCGAACTCACAGATATCCGCCTGCCTCTGCCTCCCAAGTGCTGGGATTAAAGGCGTGCGCCACCACCGCCCGGCTTCGGGTGACTATTCTTGGTGCCCCCTTCCCCGGACAACCAGGGGCCTGAACTGCAGCTGCAGTCTCTGTCTTTCCTTAATACCCCTGAGAGCATCAGACAAACCACTGCATGGAGAAGTGGGGATGAAACTGATGCCTCATGGTGGTTACACCTTTCTAAATAAACACGTTCTGTGCACATCACACACATAGAGGTTTCTGTAATACTAGACAAAAACATCTCCAAAACCAAACAGTGGCTTAGTGTGCAGAACTAGCATGGTGTAATAGATTAGTAGTTGAGAGGAAAATAGAGCTTGATCTTTTGGCTCCACTGCCTTCTAACTTTGTGATCTTAAGTCTCCTCTGCACTGGAAACAATAGTAGTGTTTCCCGGTCAGGTTGTTAGGAGGGTTAGAGGAGTTGCAGCTGCTCATGGAGCAAATACGAGGTTGTGCCAGTTAACTGGCATACAGGAAGGCCTGAGATTTTAGCTTGCCATATTGCTTCTTTTTTTGTGGGAGCTTTCCTGCCTATTCCAGTCACTTCTTTCCATTTCTAGTATAAGAACTAATTATCTTTCTACAAGCTAAATCATCAGGATATGATTTCTTGTCCAGGTGTTGTTTGGTAGCTGTGTTTAACAACTCAGGGTGTGTCTGTAGGGAGTGAGCTGAGCCCTTCCCTCTCTCCTTCCACCATGTGGGCTCATGGATTGAAATTAGGTTCTCAGGCTTGGCAGCAAGTATTTCTACCCACTGAACCATCTTACTTTCCCTCAGCCTTTGGTTTCTTGACAGAGCATCTCAAAATGTAGCTCACCTTGGTTTTGAACTTTCTGTGTCCTTAAACTTACGATCTTCCTGTTTCTGTCTCCTAAGGGTGGGATTTTAGGCATGTGTCACATATCTGACAATATAATTAAATTTTTTTTTATAAATACTTTATTTTTTTTTCTTCAAGTTACATCTCAGTCACAAACCCCTCCCTATTCCCCCTTCCTCTCCCGCCCTTCCACCCTCTTCCCCCCAGAAGTTTCCTCTTTCAGTCCAACAGATGGTTCCTTCTCTTATAACAGTAAGTATTATACAAAACAACAGATATAAATATGCCACATTTATGAGAGTTAAATGGCCCAGTATACCTTCCCAATGTCCAGTTTATACATATTTGGCCCCTGACTTTAACATTCTACTATCTAACCATCTCCATGTGTTTAAAGGTCTATATCTGACTCAACATTCATACTAACTTGCAACACACTTTTAAGAGTATCTTCTTAGATCTATAACACCCTCTTGATTCCTAAACAACTCAAAATTTAGCTATGAGACTCTAGCTGTCTATTCTTCAACCACCTCAGAGACCTGAGAGGGATAAATATATTTGCTTATATAGGAAGTGCAGGGCCTGCAGCTTCCAAAACTAAGAAAGGATAATTAATTTTAATTGTTTCATATTTATTTATTGTATGCATATAGTGTGTTTATTTGAATGTGGGCACTAATTAAATGTGTGGCTGTCAGGACAGCTTTAAGAAGTTGATTCTCTCCTACCACCATATGGGTTCCAGAGATTGAACTCAAGATTGCCAGCCTTAGCAACACATACCTTTGCCTGCTGAGCCATTTCACCAGCCCTATTCTCCTTTTTCAAATGTCAGTAAAAATTGTGGTTCCTAGGCTATAGTAAAAACAAGTTATAGATTAATTTTTTTAAATAAAATCTTTTTTATTTATTTTTATTTGTTTATTGTAATTTTTTTTTTCTGAGACAGGATTTCTCTGTGTATCCCTGACTGCCCTGGACTCTCTTTGTAGACCAGACTGGTCTTGATTTCAGATCCCCCTGCCTCTGCTTCCCTAGTGGTGGGATTAAAAGCAGCACCACCACGCCTGGCAATTATAGACAGCTGTGAACTGCCATGTGGGTGCTGGGATTTAAACTCAGGTCCTTTGGAAGAGTAATCAGTGCTCTTAACCACTGAGCCATCTCTCCAGCCCCTTTAATCTCAGCACTTGGGAGGCAGAGGCAGGTGGATCTCTGTGAGTTCAAGGCCAGTCTGGTTTAAAGAGTGAGTTCCAGGACAGCCAGGGCTACACAGAGAAACCTTGTCTCAAAAAACCAAAAAAAAATTTTTTTTTTTTTTCTAAGCCAGGGGTTTAAGGTCATCTTGGATACCTGGACTTAGAGGCTGGTCTTGACTACATGAGATCCGTAGTCAGAAGCAGTATATTTGATTTACCTATTTACAGACTGGAGCTTGGAATTGGCTTTCATTTATTTTTATTTTTATTTTTTTTTTTGGTTTTTCGAGACAGGGTTTCTCTGTGTAACAGCCCTGGCTGTCCTGGACTTGCTTTGTAGACCAGGCTGGCCTCGAACTCACAGAGATCCGCCTGCCTCTGCCTCCCAAGTGCTGGGATTAAAGGCGTGCGTCACCACGCCCGGCTGGCTTTCATTTATTTTTAATATTTAACTGGCACATAAGTACATGTTGTTGGATACAGCATAATCAAGATGATTATTAGTATATGCAATGTATGATGATCAAATCAGGGTGATTAAAGCCGGGCGGTGGTGGCGCACGCCTTTAATCCCAGCACTTGGGAGGCAGAGGCAGGCGGATCTTTTTGAGTTCGAGGCCAGCCTGGTCTACAAAGTGAGTCTAGGACAGCCAAAGATACACAGAGAAACCCTGTCTCGAAAAACCAAAAAAAAAAAAAAAAAAAATCAGGGTGATTAGCATTTCTACTTTAAACATTGGGCATTTGTGTATGTCGAGATCCTTTGGACTACTTTAATTCTAATAAATTGCTGTAGACGATGGTCATCCTGCGGTGCTGTAGAAAACGAGAACTTTCTGTATTTTGGTACCTATTCCCCAACTTCACAGTGTTCCCAGTTACCCTCTCCTTTTCTGTCCTGTAGAGGCCATTTTATTCTTTTCCTTCTAAGAGACATGCTACTGTAAGTTCCATAGGAGTAAGAGCACACGGCATTCATTGTTTCAGTGTCAGAATTATTTCGTGTAACACACTGTCCTCTGGTGTTGTCTGTTGTGTTGCAATAACAGAATTTCATTTTTATTTTAATAGCTAAGTAATACACTAGTACGTACATAAATACCACATTTTCTTCATCCAAGGAATTTATTTTCAAAAAACTGTGTTGGTTGTGTTAAATCATAGTTCGAATACCATTGATCCCATTTAAGCTTCCACTTCTTCAAATTGACAGACCAGAGATCTAATGAGTTTATCAGTATCCCAGAGCATTAATACAAAGCTCTGATCCATTGACCTTTGGCACTTTACATGGATATAATATACTCTACACAATTACTGTCTTAAGACATTATTTAAGATTTAGTTAATAGGTACTTAGCTTATTATAATATGTACTGCAGCTAAATACTGTTTAGATGTTTTAATTCTAAATCTGGTTCTTATTCATGTTTTTTTAAATACTTGTAAATATTTGAAATATTATTTCGCATAGTTCATTGGCTCATTCTACACATTTAGGAAGACGAACCCCAGGAAGATGCTAAAGAATTGCAGCAAGGTAAACCGTATCATTGGAGAGACTGGTCAATAATTAGGGGAAGGGACTGCTTATATATTTGGAGTGATGCTGCAGCTTTGGAATTATCTAATGGCAGTAATGGATGGTTCAGATTCATCTTGGATGGAAAACTTGCCACCATGTATTCAAGTGGTAGTCCTGAAGGTGGATCGGATAGTTCAGGTAATGCCTTGTTTCAATTAAAGTATTTTCTTAGCTTCTACAAGTTGGGTTTATGGCTCATAGTTTTGCTACTGCTGTTGGGAAATTTTTTTTTTTTTTTTTTTTTTTTTTTTTTGGTTTTTCGAGACAGGGTTTCTCTGTGTATCCTTGGCTGTCCTGGAAGGAAATTTTTTTTTTAATAAAGAAAATTACTGTACTGTAGCTAGGCATAGTACTATATGTCTATAATCCTAGCATTTGGGAATTGGAGGCATATGATTTGGCATTCAACATCATTCTCAACTGCATAGCAAGTTAGAAGACAGCCTGAGCCATCTAAAAGCACTGCTTCAAAAACAAAAGATTGGCTGGGTGTGGTGGTGCACATACCTTTAATCCCAGCACTTGGGAGGCAGAAGCAGGCGGATCTCTGTGTGTTCAAGTTCGAGGCCAGCCTACAAAGGCTAGTCTACAAAGCAAGTCCAGGACAGCCAGGGCTATTGCACAGAGAAACCCTGTCTCAAAAAACCAAACCAATAAAACCCAAAAGATTGTACTATAAACATATTTCATGAATGCCTTTTATGTGCCAAGGAAGAACACTGTAGCTTCTTTTAATGTCGTCATTCTTTTAGATAAAGCTTTCTTTTGTTACGAAATGGTAATATATACATGTCTCCGTATATCTTTTCTCAGAAGCCTCATTTGTCTCAGATGTCTGTAGAGTTGGTTTAAGCCTGAACCTGTGTAGATCAAACAAGCCAGAGGATGCTGAAGAATAATACTCTAATATTACATAGATGTTACATTTCATTAAGCCAGTATATTTGAAAGGATAGATTTTTTTTTTTTTTAAAAAACGGGTATTTTGTCTTTTTAGAAAGCAGAAGTGAATTCTTAGAGAAGTTACAAAGAGCCCGAGGCCAAGTCAAGCCATCTACTTCAAGTCAGCCTATACTGTCAGCACCAGGACCCACTAAACTTACTGTAGGGAACTGGTCACTAACATGTTTGAAAGAAGGAGAAATTGCTATTCATAACTCAGATGGTCAGCAAGCTACAATACTAAAGGAAGATTTGCCTGGTTTTGTATTTGAATCTAATAGAGGAACTAAACATTCATTTACTGCAGAAACATCTCTAGGTAAGTGTGTGACTGCAGGAGTTCTGCAGGTAAGACTAAGTGGATATGCTGAAGTATAGTGAAATGTATTCTGTAAGTGTTCTTTGACATTGTTGGCTGGCTCCTCCCTCTCAGGTTCAGAGTTTGTGACTGGCTGGACTGGCAAAAGAGGCAGAAAATTAAAATCCAAGTTGGAAAAAAACAAAGCAAAAGGTATATCTATACAGTGTGTTTTCTCCCCTTTTTATGCTGTCTGATGAATTTTCAGTAACAGCTGATAAGCATTGGAAAGATTAACATACAACATAAGCTTCCCAAAGAGAATATTTGATAGTTATGCGTTTTCCCTTTGTTAATTATTTTGCACGATATTATTTTACTTTGTATATCTATACCAACATTAAAACCAATGAAAATTAGTTAGACTGTATCTTAGGGAGGAAGGGAAGGATAGCTGTCTCAACTGAAGCTAGCCATTAGACCCTACATGGAACTTTAAATGAATACAGCATTCACCATTCACAGAAGTTTGTAGATTGGTGCATAGGATCTATTTTCTGTTAAAAGGTATTTTATGTGTACTGTTGATTTCAACATTTTGTTTGTCCATAGCATTGCCATGCTTGAACGAATCTTTTAGCAAAAAGCTCGGGTTTTTTTGTGCTTCATGGTCAGGTTGTGTTTACAAAGTAGACAGTACTTCAGTATTATGTGCTAAACAATGAAATTAACAAAAACTGCACAGAAATGTAAAAGAACATGGCACTACATGGATTGTGAAGACATTTGTTCACAATATGAGCACCGAAATGTCACCTCATTTGAACCGAGCTGGAAACACGCCTGTCTGGCAACATAGTTTTTTGTTGTTGTTCTGGAACTTCACATATTTATGAAGAACCATGGAAGTACTAGAAATACTAGAATAGATTTTGAGAGTACAAGTAGATTTTACTGAATAGGCAAATGTGTAAAATACTGATGAGTAACTCCTAAGTCTTTATAAAGCCTGCATATCTTTCAGGAGTTTCTGGGAATACCTAGGGCTGTCTGCTAGTTAAGGAAATGTTTTTATTTATTTAAATTTTTTTTAAAAAACATTTTATTTATTATGTATACAGTACTTGCTCTACATATATGCCCGGGCAGATCTCAATGTAGATGGCTGTGAGCCACCATGTGGTTGCTGGGAGTTGAACTCAGGATCTTGGGAAGAACAGCCAGTGCTCTTAACCTCTGAGCCACCTCTCCAGCCCTGAGGAAATGTTTTTAACCAGATATGGTTCACAGTTTAAAATTTTCTGGTTCCTGGAAAATTTGCATATTCATGTTACCCTGAGGGTAGGTAGGACCCAAGTCGTCCTCCTTAAGTATTTGTGTTAGAGGACTTGCCTAGCATGTGTGGGTTCCTGGGAATAATCCCCCAAGTGTTGTAAAAACCAAATCCAGTTAATTTGTATTTCATGTGTATCGTGTGCAAATGATTTTCCACAATATTCTTGTTTTTAGTGCTAAAGATAGAGTCCATTATGGCCTTGTGCAGCCTTGACAAAGTGCTGTGCCACTGAGCTGTGTCCCCAGCCTTATGTATGATGGCTGTAATAATTTTGTGGTGTCACATTATTAGTTAAAAGTTTTTAAGGAGCTGGGTGTGGTGGTGCACGCCTTTAATCTCAGCACTTGGGAGGCAGAGGCAGGTGGATGGATCTCTGTGAATTTGAGGTCTACAAAGAGAGTCCAGGACAGCCAGGGCTGTTGTTACACAGAGAAACCCTGTCTCGAAAAACCTAAAAAAAAAAAAAACATTCATTCTCTGTAGACCAGGCTGGCCTTGAACTCACAGAGATCCACCTGCCTCTGCCTCCCCGAGTGTAAGGAAGGATTTAACCTGGCATGTTGCTGCATCTTTTTAATATCAGCTTACAGCAGGCAGATCTCTGTGAGTTTGATGCCAACCTGGTCTACAGAGCTAGTTCCAGGACAGCCAGGGCTACACAGAGAAACCCTGTCTCCAAAAAAAAAAAAGGATTTATTTGGTGTGTATATGTGCATGTGTGTGAGTGTGGTCATGCGTGCGCGTACACATGCATGTGCATATAGATGCTCATGGACGGATGCCAAAAGATTGACATCATATCCTGTTGAGCCATCCATTGTGAGTGATGGTTACCAAACTCAGGTTCTCTGCAAGTACAATATGTACTCTTCCTCTCTGAGTAAGAATAGCGATGTGGAAGTTGATATGGGACAAAAATCTTAACTTTTTTGTTAGGTTTTTATGGTGGTGATAGTGACTGACCTGTATTCGTTCATGTTCGGCAGACTGCTGAGCTAGGCCCCAGGATCTTGTTTCCTAAAGATTTTGGAGTGAGTGCTTTCTGGGGTGATGGGGAGAGTGAGCTAGAGAGTTGGTAAAGGTGTTAACTGTAGTGAACTTTATAATTTCTTTTGCTTATTTTGATAGGTACGAACTATGGCTCGAGATTTGTATGATGACCACTTTAAAGCCGTGGAAAGCATGCCACGAGGTGTAGTGGTAACACTCCGAAATATAGCAACTCAGTTAGAGTCATCTTGGGAACTTCATACAAATAGACAGGTATGTCAACCTCTTTTGTTTTCACATTTAAAAAAATGTAATATGAGGTTTTAATCTAGTGTAATAATCAGTTTTCATGGTGATGGGTGTTATATGTTATTTTCTTAAAGAACTTTGTGTTTTTACATTTTGTTTTCTTCCAGTGTATCGAAGGTGAAAACACTTGGCGAGATTTAATGAAGACAGCTTTAGAAAACCTAATTGTACTTCTGAAGGATGAGAACATGATCTCGCCATATGAAATGTGTAGTAGTGGTTTAGTCCAAGCACTTCTTACTGTTTTAAACAATGTAAGTTTATTTAGTACTTAAAAAAAAAAGTTTCACAAAGTGTTTGTGGCTATGCTTTTTGTATATTGATTTTAAGTATAATTATTCAAGAAATATTTTTAAACTAAAAAAATGTTAAATGCTAATATTTCTAATTTGGCTTTAAGTTACATCATTACATTACATTAAGCCAATTGAATGAAATAGTTGCACCAATTTTATTTTAAGTTCCAGTGTTATTTTTGTGAATGTTTGGATAAAAAACACTTTAGCCTAAGGGTTAACATTCTTTAGTTCTCTAATTTCCTCAGAAGTATGTAAATCATATGCATGAAGTTACTTTGTAAAACAGTGTTACAAAGTGTAATGTGACTGTTTACTAATAATGATATATTCCTCTTACACTTGATCTAATGTAAATATCTCTTCTATAAAAATAATCCTACCGCTGGGCGGTGGTGGCGCACACCTTTAATCCCAGCACTTGGGAGGCAGAGGCAGGCGGATCTCTGTGAGTTCGAGGCCAACCTGGTCTACAAAGCGAGTCCAGGACAGCCAGAGCTGTTACACAGAGAAGCCCTGTCTCAAAAAACCAAAAAAAAAAAAAAAAAAACAAAAGCCTATCTTATTTCAGTGAAGAAAAGCTTTCTTTTCTTTTTTTTTTTTTTAAGATTTATTTATTATGTATACAGTGTTCTGTCTGCAGGTATATCTGCAGGCCAGAAGAGGGCACCAGAGATTTCATTATGGATGGTTGTGAGCCACCATGTGGTTGCTGGGAATTGAACTCATGACCTCTGGAAGAGCAGCCAGTGCTCTTAACCGCTGAGCCATCTCTCCAGCCCCTTAATTCCTTTTTTTTTAACTTGAAAATTTTAGATTTTATTTTATTATTTCATGTGTATGGGTGTTCTGCCTGCATGTGTGAGCACCACATGTGTGCAGTGCCCATGCAGGCAGAACAGAGCCTTGGATCCCCTGGGACTGGAGTTACAGGCAGATGTAAGCTCCTTGTGGGTGCTGGGAATAGAACCTAGGTTCCCTGGGAGAGCAGTCATTTTCTAACTGCTGAACCCTCTCTTCAGCCCCTTCACAGTAATGTCTGGGTTTTTTTCTGTGTGTGTTTTTCATTTTTCAAGACAGAGTCTGTGTGTAATCGTGACTATCCTGGAACTCACTCTGTAGGCCAGGCTGGCCTTGACTCCAAAATCCACTTGCCTCTATCTCCCAAGGTGCCACCAACACCACCAGGCTCTCACTTTAATTTCTAGATTTTATATTTGTATTTGGTGATAAAGTTCAAGTTTTCTTAAAGTCTTCAACTTCAGTGTGTCTCATATTCATAAATTTTACCATTTGTATTTATTTACTGAACTTATAGTAATAATTGATAATATATCATGTATTAATATGTATGAAGCCATAGTTTTGATTTTTCATCTGTCTGTCTATCTATCTATCTATCTATCTATCTATCTATCTATCTAATGCATATGAGTGCATGTGTACCTGCAGCCAGAAGAGTGCATCAGATCACATTGTGGATTGTTATGGGCCACCATGTAGTTGCTGGGAATTGAACTCAGGACCTTTGGAAGAGCACTAGCCAATTTTCTTAACCACTGAGCCATCTCTCCAGCCCAGTTTTTTTCTTAAACTCATTGAAGTAGTACAGTGAAAATGGAAATTACTGATTCTCCTACAGTCTGAAGTCACTGGACCTACTTTGGGAAACAAAATATAACAGCATAGTTGACATTAATGAGGAGAACCACCTGCCTGTCAATCACTGTCTACTGATCTCACAGGAAGTTTTCTTTATTGAAAGACTGAATGAGTGATGAGTTTGCTGAAATTGTATTAATAATTTTAAAATATTCATGTCTTTATAAGCTTCTGATAAATTGCAATAAACTATAAATATGCTTTTGTTTTATCTACTTTTTGTTTTTCTTTAGAGCATAGATTTGGATATGAAGCAAGATTGTAGTCAACTGGTAGAAAGAATAAATGTCTTCAAAATAGCCTTTAGTGAAAGTGAAGATGATGAAAGGTAAACTCCAGAGACTGAGATTATCTGCAATCCTGTTTAACATATGCAAAGCTTTGGGTTTGATACCTATCACCAAAATTATAAACACCAAATTTCTTTTAATTTGATAGCTTGTAGTATTTGTATACTTTCTTTAAATAAGTTTATGTTTATACACACAAAGGGAATTATTCAGTGAAAGTAGCTTGATATAAATATAAATGAAAAAGTTGAAATATTATTTCAATCTAGAAGGAGAAAGTAAAACGTGTTTGTGAGAACCTCAGCTGATCACTTAAAGTACATGCCTGTTTAAGATACAGTCAAGCTACAAAATTTTTGAGGGCAGCCTGGACTGCATAGTCACGAATGTTTCATAGTTATAAAAAGCTGGGCATGGTGTTGCACACACCTATAATCCTGTTACTCCGAAGATGGCAGCAGGGGGGTTGTGAGTTCAAGACCAACCTGAGCTTAAGAAAATGTGAGCATTGGGTAAATGATATTAAGTGGTGATGGTTAGTTCTTCAGCTGTGACAGGCATGCTTTGTCCTGTTTTAGGGACATACAGTTAAAGTACCTTTGGAAGAAATGACACACTGTCATTTTCTTTAAATGTATTAAATGAGGTCTGCTGGATGTACGAATAAAAGTAGTTTGGCCATTAGTAGCAGATTGTTTAAGCTGGGTTTTGGGCTGATGATGGTACATTGTACCATTTTTCCTACTTTTGAATGTGGGAGTTTCTCTTCTACAACAAGTGACATTTCACTGAGTATACATTACATCTCTATGGATAACAATTAATTGAAATATTTCTTTTTTAAGCCAGGGATAGTGGCAACATGTATGTAATCCTTGGACTAAGGAGGCAGAAGCAGGAGGATTTAGTTAGTATTCATGGCTTACCAGGGTTACAGAGCAAGTTCCAAGAAACCCCATCACACACTTTCCCAAATTAAAAAAAAAAAAAAAGAAAAAACCTTACTGTACTGAATATAACAAATATTATAGTATCAAAGTATATATATATGCTTTGCATATAATTAAAATTTTATTAGAAATATTTTAGTCTTATTTTTAAAGTTTTAGCTTTTAAT
This sequence comes from Lophiomys imhausi, assembly GCA_907164525.1. Taxonomy (NCBI): domain Eukaryota; kingdom Metazoa; phylum Chordata; class Mammalia; order Rodentia; family Muridae; genus Lophiomys; species Lophiomys imhausi. The sequence continues at coordinate 23,330,884 of CAJQZJ010001694.1, read as the reverse complement.
TGTTTGTGTGTCTTTCTATCAGTCTGTCTATCTATGGGCATGTATAAGCATGGGTACCGTAAAGGGCCAGAAGATGGCATTAGATCCATTGGAATTGTGAGCCCCTGGGGTGGGTGTTAGAAACCAAACTCAAGTCCTCTGCAAGTGCTCTGAGCTACTAAGCCATTTCTCTAGCCCAACTACTCTATTCCTTAATTAATTATATTTTATGTGCATTGGTGTTTTCCCTGCATATATATATATGTCTGTGTGAGGATGTCAGATCTTGGAGTTACAGACAGTAATGAGCTGCCATGTGGGTGCTGGGAATTGAACCTGGGTCCTCTGGAAGAGAAGTCAGTGCTCTTAACCTCTGAGCCATCTCTCCAGCCCCAAATATTTCATTCTTAAATGAAGGAGTTTAAGTTAGGAGAGTATCTGACCTCTCAGAAGTTGCCAAGGTCTATAGGATCTGAGTTCAATCCCTGGAATACACATGGTGGAAGGAGATAACCAACTTCTGCAAGTTGTCATCTGACCTTTTCATTGGTCACACAAACAAATAAATGTAAGAAAGGGAGTTTTCTAATATACTCCTATCTTTGCACCCCTGAAGAAAATTTATGACTGAGACGTCTACAGGAATATTTCATGCAATTACATAAAAGCTCTTACTTTTGTCTTTACAGTAGACCAGCAGTTGCATTAATTCGAAAGTTAATAGCTGTACTAGAATCAATTGAACGACTACCTCTCCATTTGTATGATACACCAGGATCCACATATAACCTTCAGGTAACTGAGAAACAAAGCTGTTATAACCAAGTACATGTAAGAACAATGATATGTTTTACTGTTATTTAAAAAAATACTTCCTTTCATAATAGATTAAGAAGAATTTCAGCTCTTTAAGATTCTAGTTTAAATGCCATTTGATTTTTAAAGAAAGATTTATTCATGTGTATGAATATTTTGCCTTCATTTAAATGCACCACACGTATGCAGTAGCAGAGGAGGCCAGAAGACAGCATTGAACCCCGAGCTGGGGTTCTGGACGGTTGTGAGCTGCCATGTGGGTGTGGGTGCTAGATGAGGCCTCTTTAGAGCAGCAAATGCTCTTAGCTGCTGAGCCGTCTCTGACTCTCAGTATTTGAAACCTACTTTGTTTGATTATGTTATTGTGGCATAAATCATACTACATTTAGTAAATGTTATAAGTAATAAGTTATATTTCATAGACTATAAGAAAAGATACTTTTTAAACTTGAAAAATGAAGTTAAAAGATCCTAAAATTATAAGTTGAGTATGGTCTTAGTTCAGTTGAACTGCTATAAGAGAAAAAGAAGCAACGAACAATGAGCAGATAACTGGCAGTCAGCAGTTTGGGGCCTGGGCACTGGTGTATAACAGCATCAGCAGATTCGGCGTCTGAGAAGGGCTTCCTCTAACCCTGTGTTCTCATGCTGAAGAGGACGAACAGGTTCCTGTAGGTTTTTATCTTTCTTTCCTCTTTTGTTTTGTTTTCTTTTCTTTTTGAGATGAGGTTTCTTACTCTGGCTGGCCTGGAGCTCAAAGAGATCTACTTGTCTCTTTGCCTCTCTAGTACTGGGATTACAGGCTTGAGTCACCATGTTCCCCTCCTTTCTAATTTGTAGTCTAATTTCTGAAGACTATACCCACTCATCTGACCACCTTCCAGAGTTGTACTGCACAGACATTCAGACTATGGTTTCTGTGAGGTCTCTTCATTGGATATCCGTGTTGAGATATAGAAAAAGAAAAAGTGAAATTAGTTTAAACGTGGAGAGTTTTGGTTTTCTTTTTCTTTCTTTTTTTTAAGAGACCAAGTCTAATGTTGTCTGCAAACTCACTATGCTGTTGTGAATGACCTTGAAATCCCTCCAACCCCAATCCCTTGTGTTCTAAATAAACTTTTCTGTTTGTTTTTGTTCTGACTGTCCTGGAACTCACTCTGTAGACCATGTTGTCCTTGCACTCAGAGATCTGCCTGCCTCTGCCTCCCAAGTGCTGGGATTAAAGATGTGTGTCACTACTGCCAGCTTCAAATTAAACCCGTTAAAAAATATTTTATTGTTTTTTTCCTCTTTATACATTAATTCACTTTAATTTGATCAAATGCCTTCTCTTCACTTCCACTTACAACTCCTCCTGGGACTCCTTGCCTTGCATATCCCCAACTTCATGTCATCCATGGATTTTGGTGTAGAGCCTACCTACAGTACTTAGGTTAAAAGTCTGTGGTTTCCCAAGTAGGAATGGGACTTGTAAGCTCCCTCTGCCTCCACACTGGAGTATTGACTCACTGATTTGTACAGGTTTTATGGAGGCAGCCACAGTTGTTGACAGTTCATGACGGCAACTGCCTGCTGTGTCCAGATGGGTCTTTTTCTAGTTCTTCTTGACCTCTGGCTCTTACACTCTTTCTGCCCTCTGTTCATCAACGTTTACTGAACCTTGGCTGGGAGTGAAATATTCTGTTACAAGCGACAATAGATGTCTCATTTGGTCATTTGTGGTTCTTTGTATTAACCTCTGTCCACTGCAAAAATAAATTTCTTTGATTTATAGTGAGAGCTAGATGAAGCCCCATGAGCATTTACTTTGAACTCTTGACCTGCTTTATACACAGATGCTTGTGTTATAGGTGCGCGGCCATGTTCAGCTTCCTCATATCTTTCTGTGTCATTAGTTAGACCCTTTAAAAATCTTATTAATCACGTGATTTTATGACCTGGCTCTTCTTCTTCTTCTTTTTTTTTTTTTTTAGAGAGACATATAACTAGAGATATGATATATCCCAATCATCAATAAAACCTACTTTTTACTGCTGATATCTCAGCCCTGATCTATATCACATAGTCTGTGGATTACTTTAATATTACCTAGAAGGTCCTATTTTAATTATAAATTGTACCTTTATTTAACTTATTCTTTATGGAATAGTTACAGTATATGAAGTAGTTTCTTTTAAATTTAGCCTTTAATAATCAGCTAATGATTTTCTTTGTCAAAGTAGTGCCTAATCAAAGTCAGTGAAGTTTTTGTAACTGCAAAAACTCATTTGTTATGTAGCAAGATCCTATTAAAAAAACAAAACAAAACCAGGGGCTGGAGAGATGGCTCAGCGGTTAAGAACACTGGCTATTCTTCCAAAGGACCTGAGTTCAAATCCCAGCACCCACATGGCAGCTCACAGCTTTTTGTAATTGCCAGGTGTGGTGGCGCATGCCTTTAATCCCAGCATTCAGGAGGCAGAGGCAGGTGAATCTCTGTGAGTTCAAGGCTAGCCTGGTCTACAAAGTGAGTCCAGGACAGCCAAGATACACAGAAACCCTGTCCTGAAAAACCAATAAATAAATAAGCAAGTAAATGTACGCCACTGTGCCTGACTGTGAGGATAAAAAACAAAATAAAACAAAAAACCAAAACCAAACAAATAAAAAAAAGAAACCAGCCAACCAAAAAACAAAGCTCACCTAAATTCCTAAAGCCAATAGACTCCAGAACTATAGAGCTTATCTACCCAGAGAGTCTCATTGTGCTAGAAACATACTGAAAAAGATAGAGGTCTACTTTGTGTTTCAGTTAGATGACTCAGGAACAAAGGCACTGATCCATTGTTTTTAGGCTTTATTCTTGCTGAATGAATTGGAGGACAGTCTCAAAGACTAGAAATTCACTTCCTCAACTTACTATAGTAGTACTAATGTCTTTAAGTTTTTATTTTATTTTATGTGTATAGTATTGTGTCTGCTGCTATGTGTACCATGTGCATGCCTGATGCCTGCAAAAGCCAGAGGAGGGTGTTGGAGCTCCTGAAACTAGAACTAAAGATAAAGTTGTGAGCTGCCGTGCAGGTTCTAGGAAACAAATCCTGGTTTTCTGGGAGAGCAGCAAGTGCTCTTAATGGCTGGGCCATCTCTCCAGCCTCTCAGTATCTTTTATTTTGTACTCACTCAGTGTTTTTGTTAGTTGGTTTGTTTGATTTTTGAGACACACAACCCAGATTGGCCTTGAACTCCTTATGTAGGTGAGGATGACCGTGAACTCTTGATCTTTCTCCTTCCACCTCCCAAGTACTGGGATGGCAGTTGTGAGCCACCATGTTGGGTCTGTGGTGCTGCAGGTTGAACCCAGGACAGATACTCTACTAGATGAACTACATCCCCAGCCCTATGCACTTTTCATTTCAGAAATTCATGTGAAACCCAAAGAAGCAAGGTTAGAAATGTGTCAACTGCATAAGTAAATATTTAGCAGTGCTTCTCTAGGAAATAAGATTATGCAGAAATAAAGCTTGCTGAAATTGGATACATACTAAAATGTATCAGGTGAAAAGATTTTTGTTTTGTTTTGTTTTGGTTTTTTGAGACAGAGTTTCTTTGTATAGCCTTAGCTGTCCTGGAACCCTCTGTAGACCAGGCTGGCCTCTAAATCATAGAGACCCACCTGCCTTTGCCTCCTAAGTGCTGGGATTAAAGGTGTGTGCCACCATGCTCAGCTTTTTTTTTTTTAATAATTCATTTAATTTTATTTTATGTGAATTGGTATGAGAGTGTCAGATCCCCTGGAACTGGAGTTACAGACAGTTGTGAACTGCCATGTATGTGCTGGGAATTGAACTCAGGTCCTTTGGGAGAGCAAACAGTGCTCTTAACCACTGAACCATCTCTCCAGCTCAGATGAAAAGTTATCTTGCATTTTAAAACTTATTAGAGGTCGATGTCTTAGTTTCATTTCTGTTGCTGTGATAGGATACCCTGGTTGAAAGCAATTTAGGGTTAATTGGCTACAATTCCAGATTATAATTCACCACAGAAGCAGGATCTTGAGATAACTGGTCATGTCCCATCACAGTCAGCAGCAGAGAAACAAATGGACCGTGCCGCCTGTTTGCTCCTTCTGGTAGCTTTACTCTTGACATGGTGCAGCCCACAACTGGACTGGATCTTCTTACATTAGTTAAGACAGCCCCTATAATAGACATATCTGTAGGCCACACTGATGCAGACATCTCAGTGGAGGCTCTCCTCTCAGGTGATCTTAAGTTCTGGTGAACTAACATTTAAAACTAACATTGGGCTTAAGCGATGGATCAGCAGGTAAAGCCATTTGCCACCAAGCCTGGGGACCTGAGTTCCACCCCCAGGACCCACATGCTAAAAGGAGAGAACTGATTCCCACAGGTTGTTTTCTAACTGCCACATGGCCCACCCCCAGCTAAATAAAGTGTAGTAAGAAAATTTAAAAGGAAAACAAACAGAAACATGAATTTGTAGCCAGTGAGTGCTTGCTGCCAAGCTTGATGATCTGAGTTTTATTCCTAAGACCCATGTGGTGAAGAGAGAGGTTGACTCCTTTGGATTGTCCTCTTGATTTACATTTGTGCAGGGGTACACACACAAATAAATAGGTAAATTAAGTAAGTAGATGTACAAGTTTATGAAAGGTTCATTAGGCTCATGTCATATATATTGTGACTTCAAAGGAATAAGTTGGCTACCTACTTAAATTTAACTGTAATTTATAATTTATAAGCTATATATTTCTGTGAAAGCATTCCATTGTTTATTTACTTTTGGCAATGTAAATACAACCGATATGTAGCTCTGGCTGTCCTGGAACTCAGTATGTAGACCAGGCTGGACTCAAACTCACAGTGATTCATCTGTTTCTGCCTCCCGAGTGCTGGGATTAAATTTGTGTGCCACCCCACCTGCCTTTGTCTGTGAAAGTACTCAAAATTTTATTTAAACCATGTATACCTGACGTTTGGAAATTCTAGCAAGTTAACTTGTTTCCTTATGTCTGTCACTGAACCTTTCTACAAGCCATATAGAAACATTTGTTGATCTAGTTCCTTGTGTTCTTTTTGGTTTTTGAGACAGGGTTTCTCTGTGTAGTCCTGGCTGTCCTGGACTCACTTTGTAGACCAGGCTGGCCTCGAACTCACAGAGTCCACCTGCCTGTGCTTCCTGAGTGCTGGGATTAAAGGCGTGCACCACCATGCCCGGCCGTTGTTTTTTTTTTTTTTTGAGGCCAGGTTTTACAGGTCACCCAGGCTGGCCTCAAGCTCATGGCAAGCCAACTGCCTCAGTCTCCCAACTGCTAATATGCATATTGCAGATATACCACTATGCCTGGTATTATCTCCCATCATGGCTATAATTTATAATAATCTCAGTTGTTTTCGTTTATGTTTGTGAATCATTTTTAGAATTCTAACAAAACAGGGTATTTTCTGAAGAGTATTGATCATTTTTGTGTAGATACTTACAAGAAGATTACGCTTTCGGTTGGAACGTGCACCTGGTGAAACTGCGCTGATAGATCGGACTGGCAGAATGCTGAAGATGGAGCCCTTAGCTACAGTTGAATCTCTGGAACAGTACCTGTTGAAAATGGTGAGCTCGGTGTAGCAGCAGCTTCATGAAATAGGTGGTCACCATATTGCTTTAGCCCTTTGTGGCAAAGTCAAGAACATACACATCCAGAGTTAGTAATATGCTTGTGCTCAGTAATTCTGTTCTTAGAAAACAGTCTTACCAACCTTCAACATAAAGATGTTTATTAAAGTTTGCTAATATTGAAATAGAAGACAAAATCTTAGTACCATTTGGGGAAGGTTAGCTACTTAGAGAAGTAGGCAATCTCCTTTTCAATCAAGAAAATATTGATTATTATTACAATATTTTCTGAGGCAGTCTTTTGTAGCCCAAGTTGTCTTTGCATTTGTTAAGTGTGTTGGTGAGTTGGCTTTCAACACCCTGGTCCTCCTGCTTTACCTGCTGCCTGCTGGGATTACAGAAGTGAACCACAATTCCCATCTTAAAAATTTGTATTGAAAAACTAATACAATTACAGATGTGAGTCACTGCACCTAATTTTTTATATTTTTAATGAAGTAATTCTGACAATTATTTCTTAATTTGAATATTATATAGCTTTAAAGGTATTTGAAGACCAGTGATATAGAAAATGTTTTTGTTATTGATAGTGGAACTCTTGGTTATGAGACATCTTTTTGGGGGGGTGCATAGTCTTCAAGAATTTGGCTCTTGGCTTGGTTGATTATTTTTAAAATATTGATTATTTTAAAACTCAATTGACTTTGAAAAGGGTGGCTTAATGTTCTTTAATGTTCTTTATCAAGTGAAAATCTTCTGTGTTTGCTTTGATCTAGGTAGCCAAGCAGTGGTATGATTTTGACCGATCCTCATTTGTTTTTGTTCGAAAATTAAGAGAAGGCCAAAATTTTATATTTCGTCACCAGCATGATTTTGATGAAAATGGAATCATTTACTGGATTGGGACAAATGCAAAGTAAGTTATTTCAGTTAAGCTAAAGGGACAGTGCTTAGCTGAGAAAAAAATTTAGGTAGTAGAGTAAAATTATTAGACACTCACTGAAAATCCTTCTACTTAAGGAATTTTATCTTATATGTTAAATTTAAGATTATACACCATGCTGGCCTTCAGTTTGCTAGGGGTGACTTGAACATCTGATCTTTCTGTCTCTGCCTTCTAGGTGCTTTATTAAATGAGTGCATCACCGTTCAGTTTATAATTCGGAATTAAAAACTAATACAAACAAATGCAAATTGCCATAACATTGATTTCTCTTTGTTTTTGTTTTTTTAATTTAAAATTTTTATTTTTGTGTAGAACTGCATATGAATGGGTAAATCCTGCAGCTTATGGACTCGTAGTAGTAACATCATCAGAAGGAAGAAATCTGCCATATGGCCGCTTGGAAGACATACTAAGTAGAGATAATTCAGCTTTAAATTGTCACAGCAATGATGATAAGAATGCCTGGTTTGCCATAGATCTGGGTGTTTGGGTAATACCCTCAGCATATACACTTCGTCATGCTCGTGGCTACGGAAGGTCTGCACTGAGAAATTGGGTTTTCCAGGTATCCAAAGATGGACAGAACTGGACTTCTTTATATACCCATGTTGATGACTGCAGTCTCAATGAACCAGGGTTAGTTGAGGAGTCTTCCCAAATTGGGGAACTCAGTATAAAGAGCCTTGTTTATTTTTGTGATTGTGTATTATAGAGCTCTATTTTTTTGAAATATTGAAACAAGATATTCTTTCTTAAAACAAATCAGTTGATATGTAGTTTAGACATTGAAAGTTTGAAATACTGGCATTTAATGAAACTATCATAAAGATCAGATTGGGAGGCAAGTCAGGTTGAGTAAAGGCATTTGTTACTCAGCCTGCTAACTTGAGTTTGGGCCTAAGAATCCACATGGTGGGCAGAGAGAGCCACCTCCTACAAGTTGTTCTCTAACAGGTGTGTGTCCTTGCACATGTGCCGCCACATGCGTACACATCCACACCCAGCAGGCAGTCAGTTGGGGCTGGAGAGATGACTCAGGTTAACAGCACTGGCTGCTCTTCAGAGATGCTGGGGTTTGGGGGCCAGCACCCACATGGTGGTTTATAACAGTGTTTAACTATAGTCTCGGGATCTCACACCCTGTTCTGGCCTTTGAGGGTATTGCATGCACATAGTGCACAGATCTGCAGGCAAAACACGCTGAAAGTGTATTTTAAAATAAAAATGGAGGGCTGGAGAGGTGGCTCAGAGGTTAAGAGCACTAGCTGTTCTTCCCAAGGTCCTGAGTTCAATTCCTAGCAACCACATGGTGGCTCACAGCCATCTACATTGAGATCTGCCCGGGCATATATGTAGAGCAAATACTGTATACATAATAAATAAAAAATGTTTTAAAAAAAATGGAAATTAAAAAATGAAGTACAGTTTATAAAGTTCAGATTACATTTTCATTAAAAAGCTGAGCATATTTGTGTGAACACTTATGACAGTTGAAGTGAAGTTATACATGCTCCCTATAGTCATATAGTCATCATATAAGATACACAAATGTCACCAGGTGTGGTGGTGCACACCTTTAATTTCTGCATTCAAGAGGCAGAGGCAGGCGGATCTCTGAGTTCAAGGCCAGCCTGGTCTACAAAGTGAGTCTAGGACAGTCAGGGCTATTACACAGAGAAACCCTGTCTTGGGAAAAAAAATAAATACAAATTTCCAACATACTAGTAGTAGTTATTGCTTGTAGTGTTTTTTTTTCTTCTTTTTATAAGAAAATTTCTTATTTTTATGATTTCTTAATTTCTTTTTCTCTGTGAAAACGAGTATAGATTTTGTATGTGTGGTGCTGAGAATTGAACATAGGACTTTGTATGTGTTGAGCTGGGCTACACTCCCAGGCCAGATTATATACTTTTTAAGAGTTAGACTCAGAAAAAGTTCATTCATTCTCTCTCTCTCTCTTGGTTTTTCGAGACAGGGTTTCTCTGTGTAGCCCTGGCTGTTCTGGAATCATTCTGTATACTAGGCTGGCCTTGAACTCACAGAAATCCGCCTGCCTCTGCCTTCCAAGCGCTGGAATTAAAGGCGTGCGCCACCACACCTAGCTGCAGTTTCTAAGTTTTTGGGTTTTAAAGTTAAAAATTTTAGTATATTTAAAGCAGAAAGAATTTGCAAAGAAATTTCATTTTAAAGGTACTTTTTTCTCTTTAAATATTTTTGCATTACTAAAAATTTGATAATGTAAATTAAATATTTTTAAATTTTCATATTTAATGTTTTAGCCAATTTTATAATAAATTTTGTTTTGTTTTTTGAGTCAGGGTCTTACTATGTAGCCATGGATAGCCTGAAACTCACTCTGTAGACCAGGCTGGCCTTGAACTCACAGCCATTCACCGTGCTCTTTCACCTGGGTGCTGGGGTTAAAGGCATGCAACACCTTGCCTGACTTTTTTTTAAATTTTTTTTTTTTTTGTTTGTTTGTTTTTTGAGACAAGTTTTCTCTGTGTAGCTCTGGCTGTCCAGTACTCACTTTGTAGACCAGGCTGTCCTTTAATTCACAGAGATCTGGTTGCCTCCATCTCCTGAGTGCTGGGATTAAAGGCATGTGCCACCACGCCTGGCTTTTTAATCAAAAAATTTTTTTTTATTTTTTTAAAGATTCATTTATTTATTTATTTAATGACTGTGAGTGGTCTATCTGCATGCACACCTGCAGCCAGAAGAGGGCATCAGATCACAATGTGGATGGTTGTGAGCCACCATATGGTTGCTAGGAATTGAACTTAGGACCTTTGGAAGAGCAGCTAGTGAGTGCTTTTAACCACTGAGCCATCTCTTCAGCCCCCTTTTTAATCAAATTTTAAGTGATGATTAAGGATATTTTTTTTCTAAAGTTTGCTATTGTGTATGAAAATGTTCTCAATTCCAATATCTTTTTCGTGAAGTTTTTTTTTTCTTTCTAAAATCATGTATTTTAGAGCCGGGCGGTGGTGGCGCACGCCTTTAATCCCAGCACTTGGGAGACAGAGGCAGGCGGATCTTTGCGAGTTCGAGGCCAGCCTGGTCTACAAAGCGAGTCCAGGACAGCCAGAGCTGTTAAACAGAGAAACCCTGTCTCGAAAAACCAAAATAAATAAATAAATAAATAAATAAATAAATAAAATAAAATCATGTATTTTAAAACAGTTTTTGTCTAATGCGTTTACAGGTCAACTGCAACTTGGCCACTTGACCCAGCAAAGGATGAGAAACAAGGGTGGCGGCATGTGAGGGTTAAACAGATGGGGAAGAATGCTAGTGGACAGACACATTACCTCTCGCTGTCTGGATTTGAGCTCTATGGCACTGTAAATGGAGTATGTGAAGACCAACTAGGTAATGGAAGGACGTGAGACATTTTCTAACTTTTCACAACCGTTTATTGAAGGTGACTTCGTTTATATTTCTCTAATTCCAATCTCATAGGGAAAGCAGCTAAAGAAGCAGAAGCTAATCTTAGAAGGCAGAGGCGCCTTGTACGCTCACAAGTCCTTAAGTACATGGTCCCAGGAGCCCGTGTCATCAGAGGCCTTGATTGGAAGTGGAGAGATCAGGATGGCAGCCCTCAGGGAGAAGGCACCGTCACGGGAGAATTGCACAATGGTGAGTAGGTTTGCACAGTGGTTAGCACTGCTGGTGTCAGAGCTGTGTGCCTTTCTCTTGTCTTTGGATAATTTGTAAATTGTACAAATATGCCAAACCTTTGTAGAAGAACTGATAATGATGTTACATTAAAATGGAAAACCAAAAACCTGGACACATTGACGTGTATCTTTAATCTTAGCACTAGGGTGGTAGAGGCAGTGGCTCTTTCTGAATTTGAGGCCAGCCTAATAGTTCAGGCCAACCAGAGCTCCATGGTTGAGACCTTTTCTAAAAATTAACAACTCACTTACTTTGAAATAAATAATTAGTTAATTAATTCTTGGATTTTGACTAGAATTTATTTGCTTATATTGTAAAGTGATTATCAAGCTAGTATAAGTAAAATAGCTTCAAGATGCACCTTTTTCTTTTATTCCTTAGTGTATTCTCAAGTTACCATTAAATCCTGATTTTAATTTTGTATGTTGTTTCTTGATAGTTTTAGAATGTAGGCAGTGCCTTATTACTGTAATAAAGCCATGCAGAAGCAAAAGGCTTTGTGTTCAAACTTAGTTTTCAATAGGGTGAGGAGTAAGGAATCCAGTTTCTTGATCATTTAATAGATTATTACAGAGGTGCTTAGTCTGCCAGCTTCTGGAGGGAGTTTAAACTGCCTTCTTAGAGGACTAATTGTGCAGAGCAAGTAAGTTCATTTTAACCTGTGTGCTGTGCACTTCAGCGAAGTCCATACCAAAATAACCGACTGCTGTTAACTCCCACGCAGCTGTCCTGGCTATTTTGTCCCAATATTTAAAAGGCTTACTTAGTAGCAGATAATTTGCTTAGATCATAGTAGGTTCTTTCTTATCAATTGTACAGAGCATTAAGAAAATGTAAAACATTTATATTCTTAACTTGTTTTGTAATATTTAAAGAGCTAAAAGTTATGGGGTTGGGACTTTAGCTCAGTTGGTAGAGCGTTGTGCATGAAGCTCTGGTTTTGACCCCCAGCACTGCAGAAACCCTAGCCTGGCAGTGTTCCTGGGCCAGAGACCTGTCTCTAAAAATAAAAGTTAAAGGAAGATAGATCTTAGGTGAATAGTTAACATTTCATTTTATAATGCATTTACTTCTTTGTGATTAAAAGCATTTAATTTCAATAACTAATAAATTAGTAAATTTTATTATTTTAAAGTTTCCATTCCTTGTAAATTACCACATTACTAAACACATTTCTATAGCATTGAACTCCAAGTACAAACAGTAAAAAACATAAACAGGTTTACAGTGAGATAAAATGTTTAATACCAGCAACTATTGAGGTAACAAGAGAACCATTCAAATAAGATACTAAAACATTATCATCTTTTAGGTGTCTTATTCTTGTTAATGAGCTCATAGTCTCTCCTATAAATTGAAGTGTATGTCTTAAAAAGAAGATGGTAGTTAGTATGACGTGATACAGTTCATTTTTCTCTGGATGGAGTCAGCCAAAAATACCGCATGAGAAAATTAGAATGGGGCTAGAGAGATGGCTCAGAGCTTAAGCACACTGACTGCTCTTTCAGAGGACCAGGGTTCAATTCCAAGCACCCACTTAACAGCTCATAACTCTGTAATTCCAAGATTTGACACCCTCACACAGACATACATGCAGGCAAAACACCAATGCACATAAAATAAAAATAAATAAACTTTTTTTTTTTTGAGACAGGGTTTCTCTGGGTAACAGCTCTGGCTGTCCTGGACTCGCTTTGTAGACCAGGCTGGCCTCGAACTCACAGAGATCCACCTGCCTCTGCCTCCCGAGTGCTGGGATTAAAGGCGTGTGCCACCACCGCCCGGCTAAAACTAAATAAACTTTAAAAAAGAAAATTATAATCATAATTTTAGAACTCAAGAAAGATACTTTTTTTTTAACTATCTTTTTATCTATGTTTAGAGCATAGGATTTTTTGTTTTTTTGAGACAGGGTTTCTCTGTATATCTCTGGCTGTCCTGGACTCGCTTTGTAGATCAGGCTGGCCTCAAACTCACAGAGATCTGCCTGCCTCTGCCTCCCAAGTGCTGGGATTAAAGCCGTGTGCCACCACCGCCCGGCGGAATATTTTTTTTTTAAGTATTTTATTTATTTATTATGTATACAGTGTTCTGTCTGCATGAACTCAGGACCCCTGGAAGAGCAGCCAGCGCTCTTAACCTCTGAGCCATTTCTCCAGCCCCGAGCATAGGAATATTTTATATTATATTTAGGTATAGTACATGTTACCTTGTAAAAGTTTTCTCAAACCTTTTTAGTTTATAAAACACTTTTTAGTTTATTCCCACATTATATCGGTTATATCCATTGCTCTTATGAAGAGTCTGTATGTTGGTAGACCTACACTTTATTCTACAAAATTGTAAAGATACTTTGTTAAACTTCATTTATTCAGTAGTCAAAGGAAACTATGATTCACCTGCCTTCTGGGTAAAGTAAATACACTTTTATATTTAAAAGCATATACATTATATATACATATAAATTTGGTCATTTGCATATATATTGGTATCAGTTAATACAATACAAATGTCAACTTTAATACTGGTGTATATTTTTGAACCTTTCCTTTTATGCTTTTCTCTGTAGCAGAAGAGATAGGTAAATGTTGGTTCTTCAAAAGTTATTTCAGCATACAAATTCAAATTGAAGTAATAGCTAAGCTTATGTAGATTTGAGACAGTCAGCTCTCCTGCTTCTCCTTTCAGTAGTCCCTCATAAGCAGAAGAGCTCATGAGCATGAGCTCAGTGTCCATTGGCTGTGGCATGTGTCATGCTCAGATAGGCGGGACTGACTTGAGCTCTCTGCCTCAGTTGAGCACTTCCTAGTCCCAAGTTCTTAGTGTGTGTTCCTCAGGGTACTTAGCTTCTCGCTAAGTGAGACTGGAATTCCATTAACCTCCTTCTTAATCAGTTGGTTTTTGGTTTGGGAATTTTTATTACCCCTTTCAAAAAAACTTAACGTTAGGTTTCATATATATAAGTAAATATAGGGTGATTTTCTTTTTGTTACTAGCTTTAGTATATGATAAATTCTAAAAGAGCTCAACTTGCTTTTAAGATGCTTTTGTGCTTATTCAAATCTAGTAAACTTAACAATAAGAAAATCAAGTAGCCACTAAACTTTAAGAACACAGCTGAAATGCCAACTTAGTATTTTAGTTGAGCTAGTAACTTAGATTTCTTTAAGTGACATGGGAATGTTTTATGTCATTTTCTAAGGGTTTTTTTCCATCCTTAGAAAGTAATGGTTAGTGCTTCTTTATAGAAAGAACATTTGATGATCACATAGTCATATTTAACAGTTCAAAATTTGTTTACTTCTTGAAATCTCAGGGTTTTTTTTTTTTCTTTTACATTTAAATAAATTCTTCCCATAGTTGGGAATGCAGGTCAATGGTAGATGGATGCATGTGTCGGGCCTTAGATTTTACCTTCTGTACCTTCTTTTGTTTTTTTTTGTTTTTTTGAGACAGGGTTTCTTTGTGTAACAGCCCTGGCTGTCCTGAACTAACTTTATAGACCAGGCTGGCCTCAAACTCACAGCAATCTGTCTGCCTCTGCCTCCCAAGTGCTGGGATTAAAGGCATGTACCACCACACCTGGCTCTGCACCATTAAAAATTATTTTTTCCCTTTTACAAGAATAGATGTAAGTATCACTTTTACAATGTTTTTAAATATTACCAATTAGCCTGGCCGTGGTGGTGCACGCCTTTAATCCCAGCACTTGGGAGGCAGAGACAAGGTGGATCTCTTGAGTTCAAGGCCAGCCTGGTCTACAAAGTGAGTTCTAGGATAGCCAGGGCTACACAGAAAAACTGTCTCAAAAAACTAAAATAAAATTCCACCTGTCTTGTGCTGTACAGAGATAAATATAATAAAAGGAAGAATTCTACAGGTCTCCCAGAAACTTCTATATAGTGCACACTTTCTTCCTTAATATTATTTTGTGAGGATTAAATAGTATAGGCCTTCAGATAGACTAATAATAGCATCAAATAATATTTTAATTAATTTGAGGTCAAAACCTATCTTTTAGTTGGCAGACCTTAATTGATTAGAAATTCAGAGAAGTACAGCACTGATGAAACTGACCCCATATTGCGGAGCTTCTGTCTGACGCGCTCCTCTCTGCTTTCTGCTGGGTCTCACAAACTCCTGTCCCTTTCCAGGCTGGATTGATGTCACCTGGGATGCTGGTGGCTCAAACTCTTACCGTATGGGCGCAGAAGGAAAATTTGACCTCAAGCTTGCACCAGGGTACGACCCTGATACAGTGGCATCACCCAAACCTGTTTCATCCACTGTTTCAGGCACAACGCAATCATGGAGCAGCTTGGTGAAAAACAACTGTCCAGACAAGACGTCTGCTGCTGCAGGCTCCTCAAGTAGAAAAGGAAGCAGCAGTTCTGTGTGTAGCGTGGCCAGTAGCAGCGACATCAGCTTGGGTTCGACCAAAACGGAACGGAGATCAGAAATTGTAATGGAACACAGTATAGTGTCAGGAACTGATGTCCATGAACCAATTGTTGTTCTTTCATCTGCTGAAAACGTGCCTCAAACAGAAGTAGGGTCATCTTCCAGTGCAAGCACCAGCACCCTAACAGCGGAAACGGGAAGTGAAAATGCTGAAAGGAAGTTAGGTGCTGATAGTTCTGTTCGAGCTCCTGGGGAGTCTAGTGCAATATCCATGGGAATTGTTAGTGTTAGCTCTCCTGACGTTAGTTCAGTATCTGAATTAACTAATAAGGAAGCAGCTTCACAACGACCCCTTAGCTCTTCAGCAAGTAACAGACTGTCAGTGAGCTCTTTGTTGGCTGCCGGGGCCCCTATGAGCTCTAGTGCAAGTGTACCTAACCTGTCCTCAAGAGAAACATCTAGCTTGGAGAGCTTTGTAAGGAGAGTGGCAAACATAGCACGGACTAATGCCACGAACAACATGAACCTAAGCCGGAGCAGCAGTGACAACAACACTAATACTTTGGGGAGGAATGTGATGAGCACAGCAAGTAAGTGACCTTTCCTTTT
Source organism: Lophiomys imhausi (assembly GCA_907164525.1). Classification (NCBI taxonomy): domain Eukaryota; kingdom Metazoa; phylum Chordata; class Mammalia; order Rodentia; family Muridae; genus Lophiomys; species Lophiomys imhausi. The sequence continues at coordinate 23,314,836 of CAJQZJ010001694.1, read as the reverse complement.
GGGACCCAATGCTGCTTGCACTCAGGTCCCCGGCGTGTGAACCACGTTAGCCAGCACCTCCGGACTGTAAAGCCAAGTTTAAAGAACCTAAACTAGAGTAAGAGTTCAGATTACCGTGCATTTATAATAAGTGGCCAAACAGATTACATGACAAAGTTAATGACTATTAAATACTAAATAGGAAAGCTATACCCTGGTATAGCTTTCACTTAGCTCCTATATTCATTTTAGCTTCTGAAAGCTGTCTAATTCTAATTTTATGTTATTAATGGGTCAAAGTAAATCCCATAAGAATTACAATAAAAATTACTTCCATTGCTTGTTTCCCTTTTTGTAAAAGCTAGGCTTTAAATATTTTGGAGATACTTATGTTTTTAAAAACAGTATTTTTTAGTCGGTTTTCAGTTGGATTCCCAAAGTTGTTGCTTTTCATTGTTTTCATTATCAGTGTGTTCCATGGACTTAAAAAAAGTATGTTGATTTTTCTTTTTTTTTTTTTTTTTGGAGGTATGTTGATTTTTCTAAGGTTCCTACAGTCCTGTGTGTTTGACATATTTGCTTCATTTTACTTTTAGCTTCTCCTCTTATGGGTGCTCAAAGTTTCCCCAATTTGACCACACCTGGAACTACATCAACAGTGACAATGTCCACATCCAGTGTCACTAGCAGCAGCAACGTAGCTACGGCAACCACGGTGTTATCAGTGGGTCAGTCATTGAGTAACACCTTAACCACCAGCCTGACATCCACCTCTAGTGAGAGTGACACAGGCCAGGAAGCAGAGTATTCCTTATATGGTAAGTCGCAATGTGAAGTTTATTATATATACATGCACATGTACGCACAAATGTATATCATACTTGCATTGTGCTTTATCCTTGGAAGTTTTGGGGGGAATGGAGTTTGAGGTACGGTTTTGCTTTGTGGCCTTACTCTAGACCTTGGTATATACATCTGGCTGGCCTCGAACTCAAGGGATCCACCTGTCTCTGTCTTCTGAGTGCTAGAATTAAAGGTGTGTGCCACCATGCCCATCCTCAGATATTTTTAATCTTTTATATAAATATGATGTCTTCATAGAAATGGAAAAGCTCCATGATGTGGAGGAGTATTAAAAATATATGATTATGGGGGCTGGAGAGATGGCTTAGGGGTTAAGAGCACTTGTGGGTCTTGCTGAGGTCTTGGGTTCTATTCCCAACATGCATATAATGACTCACAACCATCCATAACTCTAATTCAAGGGACCCAACATCTCTTCTGACTTCCAAGGGTACTGCATGCATGTACTACACAGATATACATGCAGGCAAAAAGTCATACAGAGAAAATGAATTTTTAAAAATTTTTAAAAATATTTGATTATAAACAAAGTAGATGTCTGAGAATATTCATATGTTATCTTCTTTTGCCTCTTGCCAATAATGAAGTCTTTTATTTTATTTTTTATTTTTGAGACAGAATTTCGCTGTGTAATAGCTCTGGCTGTCCTTCCTGGACTGGCTTTGTAGACCAGGTTGGCCTCACTCACAGTGAGAAGCCTGCCTCTGTCTCCCAAGAAATGGGATTAAAGACATGCACCACCACACACAACAATAATGAAGTCTTAGTAACTTATAACAAAATATTTGATACCTGTCAAATAAGTAAGTAAACAAGAAGTGTGACAGAAGAGGAATTTTTGTAAACTGACACTTCTTTTTTTTTTTTTTTTTTTTTTTGGTTTTTCGAGACAGGGTTTCTCTGTGTATCCTTGGCTGTCCTGGACTCACTTTGTAGACCAGGCTGGCCTCGAACTCACAAAGATCCGCCTACCTCTGCCTCCCAAGTGCTGGGATTAAAGGCGTGCGCTACCACTGCCCGACCAAACTGACACTTCTTATATATAATTATAGAAAATTATAGAATCGTTTGGAAACAATTACATAATTGAATTGTTTGTTGTTGGTTTTTTTTTTTTTTTTTTTTGGTTTTTCGAGACAGGGTCTCTCTGTGTAGCCCTGGCTGTCCTGGACTTAACTTTGTAGACCAGGCTGGACTTGAACTCACAGAGATCCACCTGCCTCTGCCTCCCGAGTGCTGGGATTAAAGGCATGTGCCCACGCCCGACCCATAATTGAATTTTTTGAGACATGGTTTGGCTATGTGTTCCTGTTTAACTTGGACCTTGGTATGTAGATGGAGCTGACTGACCTTGAAGTTGGGGCAGTCCTGATCCCTGTCTCCAGAGTGCTGGGACTAGGCATTTATCATGATGCTTGTATAACATGACTTTTTCAAATTCATGAAAGTTTGCTTAGAAAGCTCTGAAGTTTTATCTTGATGGCTTCTATACAGTAATAGAGACAAAAACTGTTTGATTCTCTTAATGTTTTTAAAAAGGGACTGGAGAGATGGCTCAGCAGTTAGTAGGACTTTTGGCTATCCCAGAGTACCTAGGTTCAGTTCCCAGCAACCACATGGCTCACAACCAGCTGGAACTCCAGTAAAATGGATGCTTTCTGCTGACCCTGGACATGCATGTGACACACTGTATGTATTGTAGGGAAAATACTAATACACATTTTTTTAATCTTGAAAAAATAGCTCATTTAGCATATTGGAAAAAAGGTTTTTAATAGAAAATGTAGAGTGTCTTTCTTCCATACCTGATCAGTTACAAGTCTGATGTGTATGTTTTTTGTTTCAAACAAAAGGGAATTATGCCTTTTCAGTTAGTTCTTTTACTAAGTACATTTGAAAATATACCCCAGGGTTAGAGAGATGGCTTAGTGATTAAGAGCACTGGCTGCTCTTCCCCTGGACTCTGGTTCAAATCCCAGCACTCACTTGGCAATTCACAGCTGTCTGTAATTGCTGGGCGTGGTGCACGTCTTTAATCCCAGCACTAGGGAGGCAGAGGCAGATGGATCTCTGATTTGGAAGCCAGATTGCTCTACAGAGTGAATTCCTGGACAGCCAGGGATGCAATGAGAAACTGCTGTCGCAAAAAAATAATAAAAGCCGGGCGTGGTGGCACACGCCTTTAGTCCCAGCACTCGGGAGGCAGAGGCAGGCGGATCTCTGTGAGTTCGAGGCCAGTCTGGTGTACAAAGCGAGTCCAGGACAGCCAGAGATACACAGAGAAACCCTGTCTCGAAAAACCAAAAAAAAAAAAAAAATTAAGTAAACATAATTAAAAAAATAAAACAAGGAAGTAATTCCAGAAAAAGTTGTCCTACTGTCAAGATGAATTGAAGCACTTTTTACCACACATCCTTGATTATTTTGCTTATATTTTCCCCTTTGGCATTACTAGGAATTGAACTTACGTCTATCTCACAGGCTAGGTGAGCTCTGTCCTTGAACTATATCTTCAGCCCTTTGTTCTTTAAAAAAAGTTTTTCTTTTTTGGATAATTTCAAAGATTAGAGTTTATATAAAGATTATATTTTAAATGTTTTTTATGTATTCTTCATTTAATGGGTTTTCTTTTTTTCCCTATAATATGGTCTCTTCTAAGTCAAAGATTTGATGTTTTGTGATTACTTCTCCATTTCTGTGTTTTGTCTATTAAATATGTAAAATTTGGTTGTTTTTTTTTTTTTGGTTTTTCAAGACAGGGTTTCTCTGGGTTACAGCTCTGGCTGTCCTGGACTCACTTTGTAGACTAGGCTGGCCTTGAACTCACAGAGATCCGCCTGCCTCTGCCTCCCAAGTGCTGGGATTAAAGGCGTACGTCACCATGCCTGGCTACATCAAAGTCTTATAAATTCATTCAGTAAGTTATTTTTATGGAGGCCCTCTACATTTCCTACTCATTTGTTAATATAGTAATTTTAACCTTTAAGATTTGTTTTTAACTGTGTGTGTGTGTATGCACCATATGTGAATATATCCATATTCATGGAGCTCAGAACACAATGTCAGATCCCTGGAGCTACAGTTACAGGTGGTGTGACCTGCCCAGCATGGGTGCTGGGGACTGAATTCATGTTCTTTGCAAGAGCAAGTGCTCTTAACTGTTGAGCCATCTCTGCAGCTCTTCATACTCTAAGTCTTTTATTAAAAAATTTATTTATTATTTTATGTATATTAGTACTCTGTCTTCATGTACACCAGAAGAGGGCATCAGATCCCATTATATGTGGTTGTGAGCCACCATGTGGTTGCTGGGAATTGAACTCAGGACCTCTGGAAAGAGCAGCCAGTGATCTTAACCTCTGAGCCATCTCTCCAAATCACAACACTTTAAGTCTTGATTGTGGTAATCTTAAAAAGGCTGTGAGTGTGCCATTGTGAAAGGGAATGAAATGTAAGGGCTGTTGGCTGTCCTTCAAAGTATTAGATGATGAAATTATTTTTCTCTATGCCTGATGCTAATAGACTTACTGCTAGTGTGAAGGACATCAGTCTTTATAGTGCTTTAATTAGGTATAAAATTAATGCAGTGTGAACTTTGTATTTTGAGAGACATAGTTTGGTTCTATGGCATATTCAAATAATTGAAATTTGGGCCTTTTCTGGTTTGTTCTTTGTTTAGGATAGAATTTCCCTGAGTAGTTCAAGCTAGCCTTGCATATTTGATCTTCTTGCCCAAAGAGTCCCTAGAACTAAGGATAGGTGTTTACCACCACTGGCTCTCAGGGCTTTTATTGTCTTGTAACTAATAACAAAAGGAACCTGGGGGAAATGACTGAAGTGTGAATTGTAACATAGCAGAAAATTTCTTTGTATGATGTTAAGAGTATGTGCCTTAAAACCTAACCACATGTGTAATGGGCTTGTGTACAGCTATATTCTGTTCATGAGAGCTACTGTAAATTGTAAGATAGCACCTCACATATGCTAAGGGTATATTTCATTAAACTTAGAAACCATTGATAATAAAACACACCATGTTTTTAAATGTCACTGATGCTAAAATTGTTGCCAGTCATTCTGGGATTTGCTGGTATTTATAGAACACATACTGACTTCACAATATTAAATGTTAAAAATGTTTACCTTTGAAATTAAGTAGAATATCATGACTCTTCTACTAAATTTTGATTAAAAGAAGTTTAAATAATTGTAGATAACCTGATGTTCTTTAGGAATATGTATTTTCAACTTTGTTTAGTTCTAGTATTAAGAGGTGAGCCGGGTGTGCTGGTGTATGCCTTTAATCCTAGCACTTGGGAGGCAGAGGCAGGTGGCTCTCTGTGAGTTTGAGGCTATCCTGGTCTACAAAGTGAGTCCAGGACAGCCAGGGCTACATACACAGAGAAATCCTGTCTTGAAAAAAAAGAAAGAAAAAAGAAAAAGAGAGTTTATATTCTCCTTTTACAGCTAGTAAAAACTTCTTGTAGCCGGGCGGTGGTGGCGCACGCCTTTAATCCCAGCACTTGGGAGGCAGAGGCAGGTGGATCTTTGTGAGTTCGAGGCCAGCCTGGTCTACAAAGCAAGTCCAGGACAGCCAGAGATATTCAGAGAAACCCTGTCTCGAAAAACCAAAAAAAAAAAAAAAAAAAAACTTCTTGTTTAATCTCATTCTGCTGTTTTTAGTTCTCACAAAACAGCTTGTTAGTGTCTTTATGTTGGACAATATAAATTTGACACACACTTTGGAATTTATTTATTTATTTTTTAATGTGTATATAATGCATGTGTGTAGTAGTCAGAGGACAACTTCCAGGAGACAGTTTTTCCCTTTTCCTGTGGGTTCTGGGGGTTGAACTCAGGTTGTCAGGCTTGTGTAACCAGCTCTTTTGACCCACTGAACCTTCTTGCTGATCCTTGCTTTGGCTATTTTTTGTTTGTTTGTTTTAAAAGAGAATCTTACTATATACAGGCTAGCTTTGAACTCATGATTCTCCTGCTTCAGCCTACTGAGTGCTTGTACTACAAGTATGCACCATCACTCTAACGTGACCCAGTATTTATTGGAGTAGATATCCTAAGATATCTTTGTAATGGCCCTGGCTGTCCTGGACTCCCTTTCTAGACCAGACTGGCCTCAAACTCATAGAGATCTGCTTGCCTCTGCCTCCTGACGGCTGGGACTAGAGGTGTGAGTGTTGTTCTTAAGTAGTCATTGTCATTAAATAACTTGCCAGGTCTGAGCTTAATCCTTTTTGGTTGGTTTAAATTCTGTTTGTCTTCATAAGGTCTTTTATAAGTGCTCATGTTTATAGACATTAGTTCATTTATTTATGGAATCCTCTGTCTTCTGTAGGTTTCTTAGAGGCTTGGACATTCTGGCTTTGCCTACAATGATGTATATGTGATGCAACAGTTCTTGGCACATAGTATATGCTAAGTAGATATTCATGGGTGAAATAAATGACTCCAATGGGGCTCTTTTCACCATATTGTACTTCCTGTAATATTTGGAGAATAAAGGTGGGAATGTTTTGTTTTAAACATTACCCTTATGATTGCTCTTTCATAGATTTTTTTGACTGCCATATACTTTGTGATCATCCATTTTTTTTTCTGCCATACTTGTGAATGGTCTCAGTTGTTAATTATTTTACATGTGTTGTTAGGATATATAGGTGGTATCATTAACTGTTATTTATGTTTGACCCTTTTGAATTTTACCTTTGGTTTGTAGAACCCCAGATGCAAGGATGCCTTGCTGTCATTTATTGATTTTATTGACAATAAAATTGTTGATTTTTTTTTTCCTTATTAGATTTCCTCGATAGCTGTCGTGCCAGTACTCTCTTAGCTGAGCTGGATGATGATGAGGATTTGCCTGAGCCTGATGAGGAAGATGATGAGAATGAAGATGACAATCAGGAGGATCAAGAATACGAGGAGGTTATGGTAGAGAGACTCTCCCATTCCCTTCACTAATATATAGGATGTTAAAAGCCAGGCATGGTAGTACTTCCTTGTGATTGCAGCACTTGGGAAGTAGAGACAGGAAGACTGAAAATTCAAGATCATCCTCAGCACTTGGGGAATTGAGGCTAGTTTCTGCACTGCATAAAAATTTGTGTCAAAAATAAAACAGATGGAAGCCGGGTGTGGTGGCGCACGCCTTTAATCCCAGCACTTGGGGGGCAGAGTCAGGCGGAGTCCTGGCACTTAGGAGCCTGAAGCAGGAAGATGACGAGTATGAGTGCAGCCTGGATTCATGATTAGTTCCAGGCCAGATTGGGCCATATAATAAAACTTTGTCTCAAAATAAAGTTTGTGCTAAAAGGGCTGGGGGTGTAAGTCCATGATGGAGCACTTACTTAGTAGATACAAAGCCCTGGGTTCAGTCTCTAGTATAGTAGGGGGGAAAAACCCACTTAAGTATATTCTTTATGAAAAAGGCTAACATAAAATCCAGGACAAGTTAAAACCCCAAGCACTTCATCTTGCTGAAGACGGCCAATGAAGAGGAAGATTGTTTTGGTTTTGATTTTGGTTTTGGTTTTGAGACAGTTTCTCTGTGTAATCCTGGACTCACTCCAGGCTGACCTTGAACTCAAAGAGATCCACATGCCTCTGCCTCCCCAGTGCTGGGATTTAAGGTTGTGCATCAACAAGCCTGACTAAGATTGTTTTTCTTTTATGTTTTTCTTCTAGACAGGGTTTCTCTGTGTAACCTTGGCTGTCCTTGAACTCCCTCTGTAGTCCAGTCACCTGTCTCTTTGCCTTTTGAGTGCTGAGATTAAAGGCATGAGCCTCCACCACCTGGCTGAAAGAAAGATTTTAGAGTAACAGTTTTCTTGGGCTAGACTGACTGAAGACTGTGGATCAAATAATTAGATACATATCTCTTGGTGTTCTTTTTAATTTCAGATTCTGAGACGTCCATCCCTACAACGTCGAGCTGGCTCCCGCTCTGATGTACCACACCATGCTGTCACCTCACAGCTGCCACAAGTCCCTTCTGGATCGGGCAGCCGACCTATTGGGGAACAGGTAATACTATGTTTACCATCCTTGTCATATAGTTGTTACATTTGCAGGAAAGCATCAATCATATATGGTTGCATATATGAACCATGCCTCTAATTGTATGCCAAAAGAAGGAGGAGGGAGCTATCAGGAACCCACTTTCCATGATGCTTAGGTTCTGTATTTCACAGATAATTCATGATTGCTCTGGTGTAATGCGGGCGTGAGTTTCTTACTTCAAACTGCTTCATATTGGCCTTTGAGTAAAAGTAAGCATATATGAAAACAGCTGAGGTTTGTAATAGTCATATTAATACTGGTAGAAATGGTAGTAGATTTTTTGTTGTTGTTGTTTTTAACTAAGAAATCTCTATTCCATAAGTTTTTTAGCCTTAACATTTGGTTCTGAGCCTAGCCTTTAGTGGCTGAGCCATCTCTCCACACCACATTTTTACTCTTTGAAGAATGTATCCCCCCCACCCGTGTGTGTATGTGTGTGTGTGTGTGTGTGTGTGTGTGTGTGTGTGTGTCAGAGGAAGTAACTAGGAGTCTGTTTTCTCTTGTACTGTGTGTTTCCCAAGCATTAATTTTGGTCCTCAAATTTGGTGGCTCGCTCCCTTATCTGTTCAGTCATCTCATTGTAGTAACCTTGTTAGTGAACACTAATCACTAAGTGCTGGGCATAGATAGCTCTCATCTCTCTCTCTCTTTTTTTTTTGGTTTTTTTGAGACAACGTTTCTTTGTGTATAGCCTTGGCTATCCTGGACCTCAGTTTGTAGACCAGGCTGGCCTTGAACTCAGAAACTCAGGTATCTCCCTGGTTCTACCTCCTGAGTGCTAGGATTGAAGGTGGGCACCACCATGGTAGGCATAGTTCTTACTGCATCACATGAATACCTTATTTCTTCTTTCCTACAGTTGTTGTTTTTCACTGCAGTTTTCAGATGAAGTGTCTCTGGAAGTTAGATATAATAGTTTGGGGCTCAGGGTGCAAACCTAGATATTCTAACACCATAGCTATATACTATCAGTTTGTCTATTGAAAAAGTTATTTCAATCAAGTGTTCAAACTTTGAGAGGCATGTATATGCACGTATGTCATTTGATTTTAACAGTTAACATTTTCGTCTATTTATCCTATAGAAATTTAAAGCACTTCTCAGTGACTCATCTGTTTTTGTAAATAATCCAGTATGAAATGAAATTGACACTAAGAAAAGAATTATTTTAAAATAATAGGCTCATAGGAAATTTGAAAAGTACTACAAAATGTTGCATATGCCTTTTGCCCAGGTTTTTTTCCTATGGTTAGTGCTTTGCTATCAGATTGTACTATCAAAGCTAGGAAATAGAGGTTGAATGTAGTTCATTGTCATATTACCACAGGTATAGATTTGTGTAGCCACCAATATAATATGCATTTGATGAGTAAATCCATATCTTTTCACATTTGTATTAGCTTATTTTATGCTTTAGCGATCAGTTCAAGTAAAGGAAGTACAATCCCTATAAAGAACTAACGGACCAGCAAGTTGGTTTAGTGGATTAAGGCTCTTGCTACCAATCCTGACAAACCCAAATGTGATCTCAGGGATGCACATGTTGGAAGGAGAAATCCAGCTTCCACAAATTGACCGCTGACCTTCACATAGACATAAAAATACACACATAAGCCGGGCGGTGGTGGCACACGCCTTTAATCCCAGCACTTGGGAGGCAGAGGCAGGAGGATCTCTGTGAGCTCAAGGCCAGCCTGGTCTACAAAGCGAGTCCAGGACAGCCAGGGCTACACAGAGAATCCCTGTCTCAAAAAAAAAAAAAAAACCACACACATAAATAACTAAATGTAATATAAAAATTAAAGAATCATTTAATATGTAGCTACCTTTTTGGTAGGTGGCTAGTCAGTTTAGGAGAAGAAGGTTTTACATTGAGTGTTTAACTGTGTGTTTAATTTTTCTGTAACAGGAAGAAGAGGAGTATGAAACCAAAGGAGGTCGCCGAAGAACATGGGACGATGACTATGTGCTGAAGCGACAATTTTCTGCATTGGTTCCTGCTTTTGATCCTAGACCTGGTCGTACAAATGTCCAGCAAACAACTGACCTAGAAATTCCTCCCCCCGGTACAGTATATTTAAGTGTTGTGATCTAATTTTAATTGATAACAAATGAGATGTTTATATACAGTTTGAAAAGGAAAGTATCACTTGTATTTGCAGGTTATGAATAAAAAAAACAAATCTTTTTGCCAGGCGTGGTGGCACATGCCTTTAATTGCAGCACTAGGGAGGCAGAGGCAGGTGGATCTCTGTGAGTTTAGTCTAGTCTACAAAGTGAGTCCAGGACAGCCAGGTATACACAGAAAACCTTGTCTCAAAAAATCTAAGAGTCCCCCCCCAAAAAAAAAAAAAACCCAAATCTTTTTAAACCTAAGTTGTGTAGATGTTGGGGCCACTGATAGAGTTCAGTGAGTAAAGGGACTTGCTGCTAAGCCTGACAAACTGGGTTCAAACCCTGGAATCCACATGGTAAAAGAAGAGAGCTAATAAATTGTCTTATGCTTTCCAGTGTGTCTTGTGATACTCTCCACCCCAATAAATAAACACACACACACACACACACACACACACACACACACATATACTCACTCACATCTAAAAATACATATAGTGAAAAAATACTGGACATGGCAGCTCATGTGCCAGCATTGGGCAGCAGAGAAGGAGGATCTCTGTGACTCACTAACAGCTAGGCTAGCAGAGTCAATGAGCTGGTTTCTGTGACCTACCCTATGTCAACATAAGGAAATGTACAAAGTGAAGACCATCTAAGGAAGACATGGCATAGACCTCTTGCCTCCATAGGCATCTGCATGCACACGTGAACAAGCACACATACAACACATAAGATACACAGAATAAAACTCAAACCAACATGGGTATGTTAGAGGCGTCAATCACAATCCCTCCCTCCCTACTTCCCTCATTCCTTTCCCCTCTCTCTCTCTCCACTTCTTTCTCTCAAACAGTTTACGTGTTATTAAAGATGGATGTGATACTGGGTGTAGTGGTGCACACCTTTAATCCTAGCACACAGGAAGAAGAGGCAGGCAGATCTTTGAGTTCCAGGTCAGCCTGGTCTACAAAGTGAGTCCAAGACAGTCAGGGCTACACTGGGAAACCCTTTCTTGATACAGGAGGATCAGAAGTTCAAGGCCAGCTTCAGCTATACTTTGAAATTTAGACCAACCTGGGCTAGATGAGACTCTACTAACAACAAGCAATAACCTTCAAAAGAAAAACACTAAAAACATTGAAAAAAGAATATATACTTTAAGGAAGACATTGAGCATGGGGTTAAGAAGAGATGTTTAGAAGGTATACTCCAAAGAATGGGTTTGGGCTTCTTCAAGAAGAGTTGCTCCAGATGTAAGTGTGTGTTTCTGGGGATTGAACCTAGGGCTTTGAATCATGTGTTCTGCCATGACTCTATATCTCCAACAAAACATTGTATTGTGCAGTCTTTCAAGTAAGGCATTATTTAAAGTTGGGGTTTTAATTCTACTTTCTACAGGATCAAAAGTATTATTAAATATTAACTTTGAAAAGCTGTCTTTTTAAAAAAGGAAAAGAAAAGGTGTCTGCTTTTAGGTAAGGTTTCTGGAGTCATTTGGCTTGGGTGATCATTTCCCCTGGTAACACTTTTATAGGGCTAGATATGGTGCTGCACATCTTTAATCCTGAAATTTGGAAGACAGAGGCAGGTGGATCTTGAGTTCAAGTCCAGCTAGGCTACATAGTAAGACTCTGTCTCCATAACAAAACAAAAACAAAAATCTGGCCCCTTTATAGGGTATAGGTAGGTACTTGAAGCGCCCCTCTCACACACAATATCTAGGTCTTATCTTGTGGAACTTGTGCGTACATTGCTCCAACATGGCGAAGAGGCTTTGCAGGTAAAGTTGAGTTAAACTCCTCCCGGTAGATCTAATATAATATAATCCGTGTGAGAGGGAGGCAGAAGGATCAGCCAGAGATGTGACACCAAGGAAGCAAAGGTCCATGATGAGGGGAGGGGCAAGGAAGCTGGCTCTATTGTGGGGCCTCCAGGAGGAATGAAGCCTACAAATTCAATTTAAAACTTAAATCTCAACAACTATGAGATAATAAATAAATTTGTGTTATAAGAGTACCCATTTACAGTAATAGTGAATATTTGCATCTCTTAAATGGAGAAAATAACACTTCTTGTCTGGCAAGGTAGTTTTAAAAAGGATTAAATAAAGTAACACATTTATTTAAGGTAGTTTATTGTGATACCTGATAGTGCTTCATTAAATGCCAGGAATTCTAATTCATGATCCTCAAAGAAGACTTGCCACTAAGTGTGTTTTTGTTGATATAAAGAAAATGTTTAATATGAAGGGACATGTAATATACTTTGTAATATAACACTTTATGTCATACAGGTTGAATAACATGTTCTGAACTTCACAAAAGCACAGTTAGTTAAAGAGTACACACAGCTATAGACTTTCTGTATCAGTCAGTTCTATCAATATTTTTCCTATCTCTGTGAATTGAGGCCAGCCTGGTCTACATAGTGAGTTCCAGGACAGCCACAGCTACATAGTAAGGCCCTATCTTGAAAAGAAACAAAAAGAGTGCAATGGAATGCACTACAATGAATAAAAACTATTTTATATATATATATTTTTTTTGGGGGGGGTGGGGAGAAGATTTATTTGTTTTTTTTTTTTTTTAATTAAATACTTTATTTTTTTTCTTCAAGTTACATCTCAGTAACAAACCCCTCCCTATTCCCCCTTCCTAACCCGCCCTTCCACCCTCTTCCCTCCAGAAGTTTCCCCTTTCAGTCCAACAGCTGGTTCCTTCTCTTATAACAGTAAGTATTATACAAAACAATAGATATAAATATGCCACATTTATGAGAGTAAATTGGCCCAGTATACCTTCCCAATGTTCAGTTTATACCTATTTGGCCCCTGACTTTAACATTCTACTATCTACCCAACTCCATGAGTTTAAAGGTCTATATGTGACTCAACATTCATACTATCTTGCAACACACTTTTAAGAGTATCTTCTTAGATCTATAACACCCTCTTGATTCCTAAACAGTTCAAAATTTAACTATAAGATTCTATCTGTCAGCCGGGCGGTGGTGGCGCACGCCTTTAATCCCAGCACTTGGGAGGCAGAGGCAGGCGGATCTCTGTGAGTTCGAGGCCAGCCTGGTCTACAAAGCGAGTCCAGGACAGCCAGAGCGACACAGAGAAACCCTGTCTCGAAAAAAACCAAAAAAAAAAAAAAAGATTCTATCTGTCTATTCTTCAACCACCTCAGAGACCTGAGAGGGATAAATATATTTGCTTATATAGGAAGTGCAGAGCCTGCAGCTTCCAAAACTAAGAAAGGACATACCAATAACTGTCTGGACAGTTCCCATTTTCTCTCCATACATTCCAGCATCAGTCTTCAGCCTTTGGGTCCTGTTTCTCTGACAGACATTTGTTGTAGAGCAGGGATTATGAAGGATTTACCTACCCTGTCTTGGCAGAGTTAGGCTGTCGACTTCCCTGCTACCAAGTTTTGTCCTTTTTGGACAGCAGTCTGTCTGCAGTTGGTGCAAGGGGTTTTTTCATGCCAAGAGAAAGGCTTGCCACTAATTCAACCATCTTACAGTGGAGGTTCTTCGATGCTTATCTTCTACTTGGAGTAGAATAGGGGGTGCTGTCAGGCGCTGATATGTCTCGATATCAAAAAAAAAAATCTTGATTTAAGATAACATCTTTGAATGCCATATTCTGCAGATCTCTAGGGGTTTTTGAAGATGCCCTATCCATCTCTTGTATTTAGATAAGCAAATGTTGCTTGTCTCTTAGCAACTTGATTACTGGGTAGTATATATATATATTTTTTTTAATTTTTTTTTTTTGTGGTTTTTCAAGACAGGTTTTCTCTGTGTAGCTTTGGCCGTCCTGGTCTCACTTTGTAGACCAGGCTGGCCTCGAACTCACAGAGATCCACCTGCCTCTGCCTCCCAAGTGCTGGGATTAAAGGCGTGTGCCACCACCACCTGGCCTCCTTTTTTCTTTATATCGTATGTCTCTTAAAATAGTTTTTATTCGGGCTGGAGCGATGGCTCAGCGGTTAAGAGCAGTGGCTGTTCTTCCAAAGGACCCTGGTTCAAATCCCAGCACCCACATGCCAGTTCACAGCTGTCCGTAATGGCTGGGCATGATGGCAGATGCCTTTAATCCCAGCACTCGGGAGGCAGAGGCAGGCGGATCTTTGTGAGTTCGAGGCCAGCCTGGTCTACAAAGTGAGTCCAGGACAGCCAGGGCTGTTACAAAGAGTAACCCTGTCTCGAAAAACCAAAACCAAACCAAACCAAAAAAAAAAAAAATTCATACTTAAAAGCAAAACAAAACAGGCTGGAGAGATGGCACATCTGTTAGAACTTGCTGCTTTTGCAGAGGACCCAGATTTGGTTCCCAGCACTCACATGGGGTCTCACAACCATCTGTAACTCCAGATACATGGATTTGATGCCCTCTTCTGGCCTCCACAGGCCCTATGTTGAATATGTGGTACACATACATATATTTATGCAGGCAAAGCACCCCATGCATCTAAAATTATTTAAAATATTTTTTATTGTTTGTTTATTGATTTTTCTTTTTTTTGGGTTTTTTTTTGTTTTTGGTTTTTTGAGACAGGGTTTCTCTGTGTAACAGCTCTGGCTTTCCTGGACTCACTTTGTAGACCAGGCTGGCCTCGAACTCACAGAGATCCGCCTGCCTCTGCCTCCCAAGTGCTGGGATTAAAGACGTGCACCACCACCCCCCGGCTGTTTATTGGTTTTTCAAGACAAGGTTCTTCTGTGTATCCCTGACTATCCTGGAACTCACTCTGTAGATCAGGTTGGCCTTGAACTCACAGAGATCCACCTGCCCCTGCCTTCTAAGTGCTGGGATTAAAGGTGTGCACTACCATGCCCAGCCTCTTTTTGTATTTTTCAATTTTAAGTAAAACAGTCAAAAATGTTGTTATCCTGCTGCTTGAGAGGCTAAACTATTGCCATGGGTTCAAAGACCAACCAAGAATGTGTTGTAGCATGTTCCAGGCCACCCTGAACTCCATAAGAAGACCTGTTCTCACAAACCAGAAGTAATAATTCAAATAAATCTTGGAGCCAGGAGAGTCTTAAGTGGACACAGGTTAGTGACGTATGGTCTCGTCTCCTAGTGCAGTACTCTTTGTGAGGTTATCTCCACGTCTTTCTCATCTTCAGGAACGCCTCACTCAGAGCTCTTGGAAGAAGTTGAATGCACTCCGTCACCTCGGCTGGCTCTGACATTGAAAGTAACTGGGCTTGGAACAACTCGGGAAGTTGAACTGCCACTTACCAATTTCAGATCAACCATCTTTTATTATGTACAGAAACTGCTTCAGCTGTCTTGTAATGGCAATGTGAAGTCAGATAAACTTAGGCGCATTTGGGAGCCAACTTACACGTAAGAGATTTTAACTTGACATTTAAGCAGACATTGTCATTCTCTATGAGCCAAGATGTGATGAGTCTGTATTTTAGATTACAGGAACAGAACAGATTTGTTTCTTGTTTGTTGCTTTACAGAAACCAGTGAAGTTGTTTCTGACTCCAGATGTAGGTGGTAAACTTAGAGCTAGAGGAACCTTTAGAAACAGTCTCGTCTAATCTAGACCCAGGCTTGAAAAGAATGTCAAATGGATTTTTATCATTGCATGTGACAAAGCACTATATTTTATCTGTTCTTCGGTGGAGTATGTAAGTTAGGCGACCTCTCTATTTATTCATTCTGCAAATTATTGTCAATGACACGGCATAGTGAACGTGCTTACAGTCAGACATCTACTGAGCTAAATCCCCAAAGAGTGAACATTTTTGTTTCACAATCCCAAAATCTGTAAAGTGCAGCATACTTGTCTGGAATCACTGGGCTAACCTGTGTAAAATGTCTTCAGCATAATTGTGTGGAGTCAGTGGGCGCACACATGTGAAGTGTCTTCAGCTACTGTTTCTAGGGCATAGTAAATGCTTAGTATTACCCAGTAATTAGTATATTTCATAACAAACGGTAAGTCATTTATCACATAATTTCACATTTGCTGATTTGGTTTATGACATTTTTAAATAGCTCATAGTCCTAGATGATATCTGATAAGAGTAATATAGATTTTTTTGAGATAGAAAGTAAAATGATTTCACTGTCTTAGAAAATAAACATTTAGCCGGGCAGTGGTGGCGCATGCCTTTAATCCCAGCACTTGGGAGGCAGAGGCAGGTGGATCTTTGCGAGTTCAAGGGCAGCCTGGTCTACAAAGTGAGTCCAGGACAGCCAGGGCTACACAGAGAAACCCTGTCTCAAAAAAAAAAAAAAACCAAAAAAAAAAAGAAAGAAAATAAACATTTCTCATCATTGTTATTCCTAGCCTTTCTATCTAGTCATGGAAAAAATGTTTTACCCCATTTTATTTATGTAATAATAAAGGAAGTCAAAACACTTAGTATATAGAACATTCATATCTTTAAAAACTCTAAATTTGGGGATGTTGAGATGGTACATTCGCTAAAAAGTGCTTGATGCCAAGCCTCGTGGCCTGAGCTCTGTCCCTAGAACCTACTTGGTGGAGAGTGAACTGAGGCACAGTCGTCTGGTTTCCACTTGCATACTGTGGGATGTATGCATCCCCTGCACACAGACACGCATACACAGGCAGAATCACACACACAGCTTAATAGTAATCCAAAAAAATTAGAAACTCTAGAATTGATGTATGTTGTAATTGTCCATTCCTTTTTTTTTTTTTTAAAGGTGGAGTCTCATGTAGCACAAGTTGGCCTCAAACTTGCTCTGTAGTGAAGGGTGACTTTGAACTTATAATCCTCCTCCTCCTCCTCCTACTCCTACTCTCCTACTCTTGAGTACTGGGCATGTGTCACCATACCTGGTTAATGTATGCTTTCTTTGTAATATTTAGTCTTAATATTTCTATTTGAGCCAGACAAGGTGTCATATGGCTATAATCCCAGCATTTGGGAGACAGAGGCAGAATCACAGTCAGGAGAATCAGTTTTGAGGCCAGCCTGGGCTACACAGTGAGGGTTCTCTCAAAGAGACAGGGTTGGAGATAACTCAGTAGTGGAATACTTCCTAGCTTTGAACTCCTTGAATTCATTGTTTAATGTAAGTGTATATCTAATGAATCACCTAACTAACATATATTTTTAACAATTAGAACTTTACTGGAAATAACTACAAAACATTTGATTAATGAATTATTAAATAATGTCTTCATATTTAGGATCATGTATAGAGAAATGAAGGATTCTGACAAAGAAAAGGAAAATGGGAAAGTGGTAAGTTATTTTTAGAAAGTGGCTCTTACTTTTAGTTACTTAGTGAGAAAAGTGGAGTGTCTTAGTTACTGTGTACTGCTATGAAGAGACACCATGACCACGGCAACTCATAAAAGAAGCATTTAATTGGGGATTGCTTACAGTTTCAGAGATTAGTCCATTTCTGTCGTGGTGAGGAGCACGGCAGTGAGCAAGAGTTTTACTGGAGAAGTAGCTGAGAGCTATATCCTGGTCTGTGGACAGCAGGGGGACAGGAGAGACTGGCCCTGCTGTGGGCTTTTGAGACCGCAAAGCCTACCCCCAGTGACACACTTTGTTCAACAAGGCCACACCTCCTAATCCTTCCAGTCCTTTGAAAGCGTTCCACTCTCTGGTGACTAAGCATTCAAATATATGAGCCTATGATAGCCATCTTATTCAAGCCACTCCCCAGCCCCCATAGGTTTGTTTGAAATAATGCAAAAATGCATTGAGCCCAACTTAAAAAATTTCCAGTCTATCAAAGTCTCAACACTGGTTAAAAAGTCCAAAATTCAAAGTCTCTGAGACTCGTGACAATCTCTTTGCTGTAACCCCTTGTGAAAATCAAAATGCAGATCACATCTAACATAATGGCATAAAATATACATTACCTGCCGGGCGGTGGTGGCGCACACCTTTAATCCCAGCACTTGGGAGGTAGAGGCAGGCGGATCTTTGTGAGTTCGAGGCCAGCCTGGTCTACAAAGCGAATCTAGGACAGCCAGAGATATTCAGAGAAACCCTGTCTCGAAAAACCAAAAAAAAAAAAAAAAATATACATTACCATTCCCAAAGGAAGGAAAGGGAGCATGGTGAGGAAATTCTGGAACACAGCAAGACTGAAAATCACTGGGGCAAACTCCACATTCTGTAGTTGTATGTTTGAGGTCAAAGTGCTTTTCAGATCTCCAACTCCTTTCAGCTTTGTTGACTGCCACGCACTTCTTGGGCTGGTTCCACACCCCGTCTGTAGCTCTCTTTGGCAGGTATCCCACGACTCTGGCATCTCCAGTGTCCTGAGGTCTCCAGGGCAATCCAGGCTTAACTTTCACAGCTTCATGCAGTGACTTGCTCTGGTCCTCCATGTAGGGACACTGATAACACATGCCTGGTCTCAGCAGCTTTTCTTTGTCAGTAGGGAGATCCACCAGCCCTTTCTTGTAGGATACATCAAAAGTTGTTGCCAAGTTGTGCTCCTTGATGGGACTGGAACTTGGCCGCCTTGTCCAATTACATTTGCAACAGTTTTCTCTTAATTTTTCCCTTTCCTACTTTAAGCTTTTCTTTAATTCCTTCTCACAAGTTGGAAACTTAGCGGGATGGGATCTTGCCTTGTGGTCGCTTAGCCCCATTACACTTCCTGGTGCTCCTATTCTCAAACTGTACATTTTGTATTTCTCTTTTTCCAGCTTGTTTCTTTTCATTATAGATATGTGTAAGGGTGATTACTAATAATTACAGGGCAGAGTGTCTTGCTAGACTGTCTTGAAATCTCCTCTGCCATTAATCCAAAACTCTTCAATTTTGCCTCAGGCAGGTTTTTAGGACAGCCATGTTCTTAGGCAATGTATCACAAAAATGGTCTGTAAGCCACTTACCAATATTCTCTGAAACCTCTTGATCTCAGAGAGAGTGGGGTGGTAAGAAGGGAGAGAGAGGGAGGAAGGGAGGGGCAGAAGGAGAGAATGAGAGAATGAGAAGCCTGTGCCTGGCATGGGCTTTGGAAACCTCAGAGCCTACCCCTCTTCCAACAAGGTCATACCTCCTAATCCTTCTAATCCTACCACAGAGTGCTACTCTCTGGTGACTAAGCATTTAAATATATGGGCCTATGGGGGCCATCTTATTCAAACCAACACAAACAGAAACCAAGATTGATCACAGTTGAAGAGGAAGGAAACTAACACTGAGTTATTGAAGTTAGATTAAATGCATGATCTTAAAGCTAGTCATGTAATGCATGTGAAACATCATAGACCTCCTTGCTGGGAAAGGCCAATGTTTGGTTTTTCCTGTTGTAGGGTTGCTGGTCTATAGAGCATGTGGAACAATACCTTGGCACTGATGAATTACCAAAGAATGACTTGATAACCTACCTGCAGAAGAATGCAGACGCCGCTTTCCTGCGCCACTGGAAATTAACTGGCACTAATAAAAGTATTAGGAAAAACAGAAATTGTTCTCAGCTTATAGCCGCATATAAGGTATATATTGCATTAAAACATTGGTTTGAGTGGGAATGGCTTTGAGCTTTTAAATAAAACTGACGGGCTCAGGAACAGTTCAGTGCTTATGCAGCATGCACAAGGCCTTGGATTAGATCCCCAGCACGAGAAAGAAAGGAAAAACAGCATAAAGGAATATTTTGGGGGATTTTTGTTGTTTTTTTAAGAGTTTGAATGAGCAAATGCCGCTGTAGCCTTGGCATATTGGCTCTGAGCAGACCAAAGCTTGTGCTGACTTCGTTTTCTTTGGCAGTGTGAGTGATTTTGAATAAATTTTTGTCTTGTGTAATAATTTTTATTTCAAAAAAGGAAAACTTTCAGCAATCATATTAATACTAAGAATAATGAATGTTTTTTTCTTGAAAAAGTGATTAATTGCTAATTTTGCTAATTGTTTGTTCAGGATTTTTGTGAGCATGGAACAAAGTCTGGATTAAACCAGGGGGCCATTTCTACTCTTCAGAGTAGTGATATTCTTAATTTCACAAAAGAGCAGCCTCAGGCGAAAGCAGGCAACGGACAGAACCCCTGTGGAGTGGAGGATGTGCTGCAGCTTCTGCGCATTCTGTACATTGTCGCCAGTGACCCTTGTCCAAGAACAGCTCAGGAAGGTCTGTGAGAAACCTGTTGTTTCTGTGTCGGATCGAGAGCAAGTAATCTTTAATTTCTACTAATTATGTTCATTACCTTTACAGATGGGGATGTGCAGCCTCAGTTTACTTTTCCACCTGATGAATTTACTAGTAAAAAAATCACCACAAAAATTTTGCAGCAGATTGAGGTAATATAGTTGCATGGGTGACCTCTGGTATATCTTTTTTCTCTTTTCTGCTTCTGATTATCTCTTCATTTCCTCTTCTCTAATAGAGGTCACATAGTGTTTTGTGTTCATTATAAATTACATTTACTGCCTTTTATCACTAAGGTGTTTTCTGTTATTTGCAGGAACCATTGGCATTGGCAAGTGGGGCTCTGCCAGACTGGTGTGAACAGTTAACCAGCAAGTGTCCTTTTCTAATACCTTTTGAAACTAGACAGCTTTACTTCACCTGCACAGCATTTGGTGCATCCAGGTAGGAAATGAGTCTTTGATGTTTTTAGAGTAAAGATGTTTTCCATTATAGAAGTTCAAAATATGCAGATATGCTGCTAAGGTGAATGGAGGGAATATTCTGTCTTTAGTTTTTGTGAAGCATTGTCAACACCTAAAAGTTTTCCATTTTCAGTTGGATACATATGTTTTGTTGGCGCATCATGGATTGCATCATTTTCTGTTTCCTAACACTACATGATCTTTGATAACTTATATGCATTATTTAATTGCTACATTCTCAGCAGCAGCAAACTGAATGCTGGCAAATTGCCTTTTATTTTTAGTTGGTGCTAGAGTCTAACCCAGGGCCAAGTATATGCTGGACAGGTTCTCATTCCTTGAGCAGCAGCCCCTCCCTTTGCAGATACCTTTAATATTTGAATATATCTTCCACCTAACCATCGTTGTCTTCCACTGCCTCATCAACAGAATATTAAATTTTGTTCTGTCCCCTCTAGACCACAGTTTTACAAGGGCAGGGCTTTTTAGCTCTTGTTATCTATTGTAGTTGTAGTACCTGAAACTGTGTGTATTACAGGTGTTAGAGATATTGTGGAATGATTTTATATCTTAACTAATGTGGCAAAGTAGGTATAAAATCATACATGTGATTGTAGCTCTATACTTCCAAGTTACAAATTTCTACATTTTAATAACATTCAAAAAGCATATGTAAGCCGGGCAGTGGTGGCGCACGCCTTTAATCCCAGCACTTGGGAGGCAGAGGCAGGCGGATCTTTGTGAGTTCGAGGCCAGCCTGGTCTACAAATTGAGTCCAGGACAGCCAGGGCTACACAGAGAAACCCTGTCTCGAAAAAAAACCAAAAAAAAAAAAAAAGCATATGTAAATGTTAAACTCTGGGCCTCTGGGCCTCTTGTGATAAATAGCATTGAGTATGATTTCTACAAAGTAAAGCAGGTAAGAAAACTGTTTCCTACCTGTTAGCTGTCTGTTAACCTCTACGTGTACTCTCTTGTACACACACAGTCAATAAAATTAAGTTAAAAGAAAGTGTTAAGAAGGGCCGATGAAGATGGCTCAGTGGGTACAGATACTTGCCACCAAGCCTGAGGACCTGAGCTTAATCCCTGAAACCCACATGGGAGAACAGAGAACTGCTTCTGAGAGTTGCCCTCTATCCTCCACATGGATACTTGAAAACACACACATTTTTAAAAATGTCTTAAAAATAACTATCTTAATGGTGGTTGTCAGTTCCTTTCATAGTAATAAAGATAACATAACCACTTTTTGGATTCTCTGACACTATTTTTGTGTATTATATAGTGCTTGTACCATAGACCTTTAATTTTATTTAATTGATAAAATATAAAAGGAAAATATATAGCCAGTTTTTTCTCTATTTGTTCAAGGAAATTTATGATAAAATAAATTTTATGTATTTTTGCTTAATATATTGCTGTTTAAAAAATTAGCTAGCTAGGCATATTGGCTTACAGCCATAATGCCAGCACTCAGGAGACTAAGGCAAGAGGATTGTTAAGAAGCCAGCCTGAGCTATATAGTGAGTTTCAGGCATTCCTGGGATACATTGTCAGACACTAACTTAAAAAAATAAAAAATTATGTGACTGACCTCTTTTAAGATTATAACTGAGCCGGGCAGTGGTGGCACATGCCTTTAATCCCAGCACTTGGGAGGCAGAGGCAGGTGGATCTTTGTGAGTTTGAGGCCAGCCTGGTCTACAAAGTGAGTCCAGGACAGCCAGGGCTACGCAGAGAAACCCTGTCTCGAAAAGGAAAAAAAAAAAAAAGATTATAATTGAGCACAGCATTATGCACCTGTAACCCTGGGAACTGGGTGATGGGCACAGGAAAAGCCTGTCTCAAAAGAGCATTTAAAAACAATGACTGGGCAGTGGTGGTGCACGCCTTTATTCCCAGCACTTGGGAGGCAGAAACAGGTGGATCTCTGTGAGTTCAAGGCCAGCCTGGTCTACAAAGTGAGTCCAGGACAGTCAGGGATACACAGAGAGACCCTGTCTCAAAAAAAAAAAAAAAAAAAACAATTGAAAAACAGCCTCCTGAGCCTTTGCCTTCTGCCGTGGGTTTCACAGCTCCCTTAACTGCTCTAAGGACTCTGGAATTGTGTTGTTTCAGAGCAATTGTGTGGCTACAGAACCGACGGGAAGCCACAGTAGAGCGAACAAGGACCACAAGCAGTGCAAGGCGCGATGACCCTGGGGAATTTAGAGTTGGCCGGCTCAAGCATGAAAGAGTAAAAGTTCCACGTGGTGAATCACTGATGGAGTGGGCTGAGAATGTTATGCAAATCCATGCAGATCGGAAATCAGTTCTTGAGGTAATCTCATGTAAAGTATGTGTTTTTTTTTTATGGAAAAGGATGCATGAGAACCGGGTAATCTGTCTCTTCCAGTTTGTAAAACCATGGCAGAAAAACAAGAGAGGATTTCTTTGTTCTGTGCAGAGGCTTTCTTCCTGGCAGAGCATCTCAGAATGCTTGTCTCCCTCCTCTCTTGATTATCAAAGTCTGGGCTAGACAGCACACACAGAGGATTCTTTCTGACCCCTAACTTTTACCCTTGTATTAAGCCCTGCTGTCAGATAATCTGTGCTTTTGGAGCACATTGTTTTGTAGTATTCCTTCACCTACGTTGTGATGGTATTACTTATTGCAAAGATGCTGTGTGGGAATGTTATGGAGTTTGTCATACCTGGGAAAAGACTCAATCCAATTATAATTAAAAGATTTATTGATTAGCTGCTAGCAGGATGAACAGTCTCAGAGCCAAATTTTCTATTGCCAGGGAGGACGATTATGGGGAAGGAAGTGTTTCAAGACAGAGTTTCTGAGTAGCCCTGGCTGTCCTGGACTCACTTTGTAGACCAGGCTGTCCTTAAACTCACAGAGATCCTCCTGCCTCTGCCTCCCGAGTGCTGGGATTAAAGGCGTGAGCCACCACGAACAGCTAGGGGAAGGACTTTTAAAGGGGAAAACCATATGGAGACCTTCTATATCTATGCAAGCCAGCTAAAGTTGTACTGTTCTGCCAAGGTAAGTGATTAAGGCAACTCAAAACAGTCTTTGGTTATCTACATAAGCAAGTTACAGTAGCGAAAAAGCAGTTAGGCATGTCATAGCTAGTAGACGGTCACTAAGTCATAGCTACTAAGAACTTGTCTTCCAGGGACTGAAGTCTGGCTGGTGGGGACCAAGATGGATGTCTAAGGATGGGTCTTCCTTAGCCGTGACAGTCATTGATCTGATCTCATCTGCACAGGCGTGAACAAGCTGCCTTGATCTTTTACATCACTACCTGATTACAACAGATGTGATAAGTCTCTAGATGTACAAGGCTTTATTACTTTTTTATATAAATTTTATTTGCTTTTATTCTGTTCTTCCAGCACATTTTTTTCTAACTAATTTTTTTTTGTTATTATTTTTCTTTTTTTTTTTTTTTGGTTTTTTGAGACAGGGTTTCTCGTGTAACAGCTCTGGCTGTCCTGGACTCACTTTGTAGACCAGGCTGGCCTCGAACTCACAAAGATCCACCTGCCTCTGCCTCCCAAGTGCTGGGATTAAAGGCGTGCGCCACCACCGCCCAGCTTCTAACTAATTTTTTTAAACTTTTTGTTTCATTATGTGCTGTGTAAGTTTTTGTGAAAATATTCATTTCATTTTGGATCAGATAGAGTATATTCAGAAACCTTCAAGGTATGACTTAATTGCTTAAAGTCATAATAACTGGGAGAACTTAGGCTTTTGGTCACAAAAACTCAGGTGAAAAAAATCTATCACTCTTTCCTCAAGCAAATGGTGGAACCACCTTATCTGTGATTTGGTTTCCTTTGATGGAAAGATCAGAATTTATTATTCTGCTGACTTGTGAAATATAATCTCCAGACTTGTTATGGGAAATAACTAATGTATGCACAGTGCCTGATGGTCCAATAATGTAAAACATCTTGAGAAAACCCAGAATCTCCGGGCCTGAGGGTGCACGCTTTTAATCGCAGCATTTGGGAGGTGGAGGCAGGTGGATCTCTGAGTTCAAGGCCAGCTTTGTGTACAGAGGGAATTCCAGGACAGCCAGGGCTACACAGAGATACACCGTCTCGAAATAAAAACACTAATAAAACAAAACAAAAAAGCCAAATGTCACACTTAAGTGGATTCCCCCCCCCCAAACCATTTTTCTATTGTCGTTTTAGGTTGAGTTTTTAGGAGAAGAAGGAACTGGCTTGGGACCCACTTTAGAGTTTTATGCTCTTGTGGCAGCAGAATTCCAGAGGACTGACTTGGGGACTTGGCTTTGTGATGATAACTTTCCAGATGATGAATCTCGCCATGTAAGATCTCTTTCTTTTTTTGGTTTTTTGAGACAGGGTTTCTTTGTATAACAGCTCTGGCTGTCCTGGACTCACTTTGTAGACCAGGCTGGTCTCGAACTCACAGAGATCCGCCTGCCTCTGCCTCCCGAGTGCTGGGATTAAAGGTTTGCGCCACCACCGCCCGGCTGTAAGATTTATTTCCTACCTTGAATTTTGAGTTATGACTGCTTTCACAAAATGTTGAAATAGGCTATGCTTTTAGAACATAAGCCAGGCTTTCTGCCTATATTTGTTGTTGTTGTTTTTTAATAGTTTTTATGTTTACTTACTTTCTTTTGTGTATGAGTGTATTTTCTGCATGTGTGTATATGCACTCATGCCTGCCTGATGCTGGGGAGATCAGACAAGGGCATTGGATTCCTTGGAACTGGAGATGTAGATGATTGTGACCACTATGGGTACTGGGAATTGAACCCCCACTCTTGGCAAGAGAAGCCCTGCTTTTAACTTCTGAGCTAGCTCTCCATTCCCCTGGCTGTACTTTTAAAGTTTATTATTTATTTATTTTTAAGACCCATCCCTACCCCCAATACTAAGGAACAAACCCAGTGCTTTATGGATACTAAGAAAGCAATTTACCACAGAGCCACATTGCCAGCCCTTTTTAAATTAAAAAAACATTTTTTTTCATGTAATTAATCACTGTGTGTGTGTGTGTGCGTGCGCGTGCATGCACATGCATATCTTACATGTGTGAAGATCAGAGGACAGCTCTCTGAGGTTGGCTCTCCTCCTACTCTTAGGTTCCATGTGTACATGCCACAATGCATGTGGAAAACAGCTTGTGGGAAGATTCCCTTTGCTGCTTCCACCATATGGGTCACAGATAATAAACTCAGGTAATTGGACTTGGTGGCAAGAACTCTCACCCAGTTAGCCATCTTGGCAGCCCTAGCTAAAAAAAAAATCTGGTTTTTAGAGACAGAGTCTCACTATTTTGCCCAGGCTGATCTCTACTTTTATTATTGAATAATCTTAGTGCCATTAAAATATCTCTAAAGGGGGCTGGAGAGATGACTCAGTGGTTAAGAGCACTGACTATTCTTCCAAAGTACTGGGGTTCAAATCCCAGCACCCACATGGCAGTTCACAGCTGTCTGTAATTGCTGGGTGTGGTGCACACCTTTAATTTCAGCACTCAGGAGGCCAGGCTGGTCTACAGAGTGAGTCCAGGACAGCCAGGGCTACACAGAGAAACCCTGTCTCAAAAAAAAAAAAAAAAAAATCTGTAAAGGATTAAGTTTGGTCACCAAAGTTAATTAATGTGCATACATCTTTTTAAATTTGAAAAGACATTTCATGTTTCTGAATCTTTTAGATGGTAATGGAAGGTCTGGTTACTATTTTATTTATTTATGTATTCATTCATTTGTTGTGTTTCCTTTCTAAAGGTTGATCTTGGAGGTGGATTGAAGCCTCCTGGATACTATGTACAGCGATCATGTGGACTGTTCACAGCGCCATTTCCACAAGATAGTGATGAGCTTGAAAGGATCACAAAACTCTTTCATTTCCTTGGAATTTTCTTGGCTAAATGTATTCAAGACAATAGACTGGTGGATTTACCTATTTCTAAGCCTTTCTTTAAACTTATGTGCATGGGTGACATTAAGAGCAATCTGAGCAAACTTATCTATGAGTCACGAGGTGACAGAGACTTGCACTGCACTGAAAGTCAGTCTGAGGCTTCTACAGAAGAGGGCCATGACTCCCTCTCAGTCGGAAGCTTTGAAGAGGACTCAAAATCAGAATTTATCCTTGATCCCCCCAAGCCCAAGCCTCCAGCCTGGTTTAATGGAATTTTAACTTGGGAAGATTTTGAACTAGTAAATCCACATAGGGCCAGATTTTTAAAAGAAATCAAGGACCTTGCTATCAAGAGGCGCCAGATTTTAGGCAATAAAGGTCTTTCTGAAGACGAGAAGAACACAAAGTTACAAGAATTAGTGCTCAAGAATCCATCAGGCTCTGGACCTCCACTTAGCATAGAGGATTTAGGGTAAGATTTCTGTATACATTCCTCAGCCTAACAATTGAGTAAAGTTAAAGGTTTCTGTTTCTCTGTCCCTGTGGATCTGTAGTCTCTGAGTAAAGTTTTGGAGTGGTGACAGACTATAGAAAATGCTGATTGCCTGTTTGAACCTTTGATTTATTATTATTATTATTATTATTATTATTATTATTATACAAAATAATACTGTGTCAGATATATAGCTCAGTTGGTATGTTGCTTGCCTGGTGTCCGTAAAGCCCTGGGTCAGATCTCCAACGCTGCATAGAACCTGGAATGGGGGCATGTGCCTATAACCCCAGTGCTGGGAAGGTGGAGGCAGGAGATTTAGAAATTCAAGGTTATCCTTGACTACATAGAAAGTTTGAGGGCAGTCTGGGATACATAAGACATTGCCTTTAAAAAGATAAAACCAGCCAGGCATGGTGGCGCATGCCTTTAATCCCAGCACTTGGGAGGCAGAGGCAGGCGGATCTCTGTGAGTTCGAGGCCAGCCTGGTCTACAAAGCAAGTCCAGGACAGCCAAGGCTGTTACACAGAGAAACCCTGTCTCGAAAAACAAAACAAAACAAAAAAAAAAGATAAAACCAAACATTAATCATACTTTTGAAGGATTATCTGATTTTTCAAGTATAAAAAATTCAAAGCCAATATTTGGACAAGTTTTAGTTAATGTTAAGTGTAGAGGTCAGGAGTGATTGGCATATAAGCCCTAAATGGCTGATCTAACTCATATGGTGCAGCTATTGATGAATTTCTTTCCTGTATATATAGTTGTCATACCTTCAAGTACATTTGTGTGTTTTGAGGTTGGCTACATCACTTTCAATTCCTTTTTAATGTTTGCTAGTAATCATAAGACATAGTGTTTGATAAATGGTTATACATTCATATAGAGTGTTTTAGTCATAGATGGACCACATAAATAAGGTAGCCCCCATATAATTAAAGTGGACATAATTCTGTCCCTTGATCTCTTCATTATATCATTTTTGTTATGATGTTTACCTGTTTTTAGTCAAAGATACATACCATTTTGATATACTTGCCTACTGTATTCAGTAAAGTAACATACTATACACATTTGAAGCCAAGCAGTTATATGCTCTGTCATAGAATTTGTTTTTTACTGTAAATATATGTGCACTTTGTATATGTGAATAACAAATGAAGCAATAGTTTCTGTCCAGGAAGAAAAGTCTTTAAAACATCCTCCTATAATAAGTCATTATGGAATTGTTGGGCTTGGTGGTGCACTCCTTTAATCCCAACACTTGAGAGGCAGAGGCAGGTGGATCTCTGTAAGTTTGAGGGCAGTCTGGGCTACAAAGAGAGTTCCAGGACAGCCAGGGCTACACGGAGAAGCCCTGTCTTGAAAAAAACAACAAAAAACAAAAAGTCATTATGGAAGTCTTTAGTTGGGTATTTTTTTTTTCCTTAAGAAGGAAGTAATTCGTGGAAAGCTATGCTTTTATGTAGTCTGCAAAATCAGAAAAGTTTGCAAACAGTTGGCTTAATAGCTTTTATGCACAAGGTTTTGCCCTTAAAACTCTTATACAAGGCCCTGGGTTTGATTCTCAACACTTCAAATAAATATATAATGAAAATAGGTAGGCCTGATTTTACTCTAAGCTGGTTTTTGTTGGTGGAGCATGGGAGCATGTATAGTTTTGGCAGCACTGTTACGAACACAGTTGCTGAATAGTAATCAAATCTTTTTGAACTTCCAGTTTAAATTTCCAGTTTTGCCCTTCTTCAAGGATATACGGCTTTACAGCTGTGGATCTCAAGCCAAGTGGTGAAGATGAGGTAAAGATGCTGCTCTTAGTACATTTGTTGAGCTCTGAAACATCTTCTGAGCAAAGCCGGGCATACTAGTTGAAACGAACAGTACTAATAGGAGCTAACTTTCCTTCGCAGATGATAACAATGGATAACGCAGAAGAATATGTAGATTTGATGTTTGACTTCTGTATGCACACGGGTATTCAGAAGCAGATGGAAGCCTTTCGAGGTAATCATAAAGGACAATACATTCCCTTTTACTTTGACATTGACATCAGCTCTGCTAAGGATCATTGAATTTGCCCCTTGGTTCTGGTCCTCCAGATAGTGAGGTCCTGCAGAGTGGTCAGGACAGGTTTGAACTCTAGCTGTATTACACCTTTCTCTTACTCTGGAGGAACAGATTTCTCGACCTCATTTGTTCATTTATAAGTGGACATAAGTTTGTACACATACTGTACTACAGGACGAGGGTGAGTTATACGTAAATCACTTGAAAACATGAATACAACCTAGGCAGCTTTTGTGATATAGCTAGCGAGGTCAGACTGGATAGTTAAAATAAATGAAAAATTGGCTATTGACTACAGTGACCAAATGTTCTTTCTGCTCACATTTGTGATAGTAAGCATTGATTTTCTGTATGTGTGTGTGTGTTGGTGGTGGAATGGTGGGGATTAATCCCATGGCCCACCTTCCTTTATAAAGATTTTAATTTGTAATGTGCTACTTTGGAATTATGACTTAGGAACTGAGTTTTGTGCTTTGTTTTTTGTTGTACATGTAATGTAGATGGGTTTAATAAAGTTTTTCCAATGGAGAAGTTAAGTTCCTTCAGCCATGAGGAGGTTCAGATGATTCTGTGTGGAAATCAGTCACCATCCTGGTCAGCAGAGGACATTATCAATTATACTGAACCTAAGCTTGGCTATACACGTGACAGGTATGCATTGATAATTTCCAAGGTGCAAGCGTTTTCATGTCTAAAAATTAACTGATGTTCATAGTAAATAGGCAAGCAGTGGGGCTGCCAAGAGAATTACAGTGAGGAGGCTCTGAGGATATTCAAGATGGCTGAGCCACAGCCAAGGCTCACATTCCTTTTCACACCAGGTTTAGTTGTTATTTTTAAATTGAGTAAATTGTAAGCCCTTTGGCTACGTTGCATAGATGTTAAAGCTTTACTGAAGTGTAACTGAGAAGCACCCAGATTGTATGTCCAGCTTCAGGGATTCTCACAGTGTAATCAGACCTGGATAGAAGATGCCAGAATAAGAAACAATTTTAGGCCGGGCGGTGGTGGCGCACGCCTTTAATCCCAGCACTTGGGAGGCAGAGGCAGGCGGATCTCTGTGAGTTCAAAGCCAGCCTGGTCTACAAGTGAGTCCAGGACAGTCAAGGATACACAGAGAAATCCTGTCTCCAAAAACCTAAAGAAAAATAAATAAATAAAAAATAAAATCCATCTGTGTTGTGGCATATAGGAGTAGTTCATTTTGTTGATAGGTAGTGTTTCATTTTAATTGGGTAAAAGGTGTCTCAAGATGTGATTATTTTACTGATGAAAA
Organism: Lophiomys imhausi; assembly: GCA_907164525.1. Classification (NCBI taxonomy): domain Eukaryota; kingdom Metazoa; phylum Chordata; class Mammalia; order Rodentia; family Muridae; genus Lophiomys; species Lophiomys imhausi. Next base: position 23,284,467 of record CAJQZJ010001694.1, on the reverse strand, counting down.
TAGATCAAATATTCTCTGATAAATTTACCCTTATCTGTTAATTATGCAAGTGTATCTTAAACTCTGATTTTGACTTTGTGGTGCGCTTAATCTCATAGTTCATTGTTACAGTTCTTACTGTGTGTATGAGACAGTCTGAAGTTTTAAAAGTAGCTGTGTCTGGGCTGGAGAGGTGGCTCAGAGGTTAAGAGCACTGGCTGTTCTTCCAGAGGTCCTGAGTTCAATTCCCAGCAACCACATGGTGGCTCACAGCCATCTACATTGAGATCTGCTGCCTGGGCATATATGTAGAGCAAATACTGTATATATGCATAATAAATAAATAAATGTTAAACAATGTTAAAAAAAATAAAACATGAAATTAAAAAAAAAAAAAGTAGCTGTGTCAGCCCATTTCTTACCTACCTCAGCAGTTTCTAGACAGTCTTGTTCTTCTAGTGGTGGGGGTGTGTTTTGTTTTCATTTCAGTACATGGAGAAGTCAACATGGCTGTATCTTTGTTCTTTCAGTCCTGGCTTCCTTAGGTTTGTGAGAGTTTTATGTGGCATGTCCTCAGATGAAAGGAAAGCATTCCTGCAGTTCACCACTGGCTGTTCGACTCTGCCCCCGGGTGGACTGGCCAACCTGCATCCCAGGCTCACAGTTGTACGAAAGGTACAAACTAGCCAGGGTAGAATCCAAATGGAACTCAATCATATTAGGATTGAGAGGCAGTACAGAAGGTGCATTCATGCTGTTCTTTTTCTGTCTCTTGCTGTAGGTTGATGCTACTGATGCAAGCTATCCATCAGTCAATACCTGTGTGCATTATCTGAAGTTGCCTGAATATTCTTCTGAGGAGATCATGAGAGAACGCTTGCTAGCTGCTACAATGGAGAAAGGCTTTCATCTCAACTGAGTTTGAAATGGAGACAAGTCCTAGTGAAGCCTCTTGCATTTGTTTGCAGAGAAGTGTATGTTTTCCACACTAATGACACTTGCCTTGTTTCTACCATTCAGGCTTTGAGAACATGTGGAATAAGTTCCTTAGCTGCTAATGACAAAATACATCCTTTAACTACCCAGCCAGCAGGTTTCCAGCACAGGACACTGTGTTGCTTTACAAGGGCTCATGTGACTGGAAAAGGTGGTTCCACCTAACTGTTCTACAGAGCAGCCTCTCAGATCTTCAGTGCTCACTGTAAATTCTGTGTTTGTATTAAGTTTGTCATCATTTCATACTCCATACACTACAGTTGCCATCACTGATCCCCATTTTGCTGGCTTTTTAGCTACTTGGTCAAAAAATACTGCTTCCTTAAAACATAGAGTGTTAATGAGCATCTCAAGCTTTTTCTTTTCCTTTTTAATGATGCCTGCACTGCCAGAGTATTCTAGTGTTCTCTCTTTGTTCAGCATATAATCATGCACAACCTGTTTAATTCTTTGAGGTGGGAGTATATTTTTTTTCTTAAATACCATTCTATAAAAATGAAATTCTAAAGTGTGTTTGTGCAGGTCAAAAATAAAGATATATTAAGGGAGGGGCAAACACTGGTCTAGGTGCAAGGCACATGCACAGTGACTTTTATGTTTGGTTGTATTTTCTTTGTATATTATAACATTTATTTAACTTGTTGCAGTTTGAAGTAAATCTCAGAAATGGATGCCCAACAATAATCATTAAAATGTTTGCAGCATAGAAAACTGTGTCATGTCACTTTTTTACTGCAGACAACAGATCTGGGAGCTTAACTAGGTACTTTTTTATTCTCTCTCTTTTTTTTAACCTCACAGTAGCATAAATTCCTTTTTAAATGAAGTAAAATAAAATAAAATCTATCACATGGAAGTTGGACAAGGCAAACCAACAGGAGGAAAAGAGCCCCAAGAAAAGACACAGGACTCCGAGACCCACTCATTCATACACTCAGGAGTCCCATAAAAATACTAAACCGAAAGCTCTGATATATATGCAGAGGACCTAATGCAGACCTGTATTGGTCCTGTGTTTACTGCTTCAGACCCTGTGAGTTCATATGGGCTTTGCAGCCTCAGTCCACCCATAAATCTCTTTTCCCCTTCCCAGAAAATGTATGTGTTCTCCCTAGTCCCTTCCTCTATGCCTAACCTCTCTGGGCCTTCAGATTGTAGTTAGGTTATTTGTTAAACAGCTAATATCCACAAATAAGCAAATACATACTTTATTATCTTTCTAGGAGAGGGTTACCTCACTCTGCATGATTTTTTTCTTGTCCCGTCCATTTGCCTGCAAATCTAAAGTCATTTTTCCTCCTTTTTTTCTCTTTTGGTTTTTCTTTCTTTTTTTCTTTTTTTTTTTTTTTTGGTTTTTCGAGACAGGGTTTCTCTGTGTAGCCCTGGCTGTCCTGGACTCAATTTGTAGACCAGGCTGGCCTCGAACTCGCAAAGATCCGCCTGCCTCTGCCTCCCACGTGCTGGGATTAAAGGCGTGCGCCACCACTGCCCGGCTCTTTTGGTTTTTCAAGACAGGGTCTCTCTGTTTAGCTTTGGTTGTCCTTCCTGGAAATCGTTCTGTAGATAAGGCTGGCCTTGAACTCACCACCCATCATCCTGCTGTCATTTTTTTTAACAGCTGAGTAATACTCCATTATATAGATGCACCAAATTTTTTCTTTTTTTCGAGACAGGGTTTCTCTATCCCTGGATGTCCTGGACTTACTTTATAGACCAGGCTAGCCTTCAACTCACAGAGATCCACCTGCTTCTGCCTCCAGAGTGCTGGGATCAAAGGTGTGCACCACCATGTCCAGCAATTACAGACAGCTGTGAACTGCTGGTTTCCTCTAGCTGGGCGTGGTGGCACACACTGTGAATCCCAGCTCCTGGAAGGCAGAGGCAGGTGGATCCCTGAGTTCCATCCAGGTACTGTATTTCTCGAAGTTAACACACTGAGCATTTGAGATCCAAAGCTTTGGTTGGTCACAGTCCCTGCAAATGCTCTTATCCCCTGCAATTGAAGCACCTAGCATTTTGATATCAGAGACTGTAGCTATAGCTTCACTTATTATATGAGCACGATATGTTAGAACCAATATGTACTAGTAATCTTTTTACATTCGGTATTTGCACTTTCAAATGACAAGATCTGTATGAACACCTGGCTTGCATCAGGGTCTGAAAAGCTTTGTTCACTGCTGAGACTAATTTTAGTAAACAATCAGTGAAATCTTGTCTCAGGGAGGAAAAAAAAAGGAGCTGGTTTTCTCTTACCATGTAGATCCTGGGAATCACACTCAGGTCACCAAACTTGGTGACAAGTGCCTTTACTGAATGGCCACAGGTTTTTAGATGGTTGAAAATACAAGTAAAGGCTGGGCGTGGTGGCGCACACCTTTAATCCCAGCACTCGGGAGGCAGAGGCAGTCGGATCTCTCTGAGTTCGAGGCCAGCCTGGTCTACAAAGTTCGTCCAGGACAGCCAGGGCTACACAGAGAAACCCTGTCTCAAAAAAACAAAAAAAAGAAAAAAGGACAAAAAAAAATACAAGTAAAGGTAGTATTTTATGACATGAAAATTAATTTTTTAGCGTAGATTGGCCTCAAACTCCATGTAGCCAAGAATGATGTTGAGCTTCTGGCTCCCCAGTGTTGGGATTACAGCCATGCCTGCTTTATGCAGTGCTAGGCCGAGACCCTGGGCCTCTTGTGTGCTGGCAAACATCCTACCAACACCCCGAGCCGTTAAGTGTCCAGTTTTATTAGAACAGTCACGTTCTTTCACTTGTGGACCGTGTGTGGTCGCTTCTGCACGATGCTGCCTGAGAGGGGAAGAGCTGAGACTGATTGCTCACACACAGAAAGAATTTGACCCTGCCTGTTGGGAGTCAGTCTACCAGGTCCTAGTCTAGCAAGTTGCTACAGCGGTTATCTTGTGATTCTTAGAAGACCAGTTTAAAAGTCACTGCGCACTTAGCTGAGGTGAGGTGATCGATTGCACAGCTCGTTACCGACAGCCGAGCCACAGTTCACTTTAAGTCCAGTGTTGTTAGACAAACCAAGTCTCCAAATACAGTTAGGCTCTTCGGAGTATATTCCTATGGTATCTACTTAATATTTTTTAAACTTTAATATTCTCTAAAGGTACTAAAATCTGTGCCAAGATATAATTCATCTACTATTTTAATGTGACCCAATATTTAATTTTGTCCACTCCCTAGCTACCTCTGGTGCACCACTTTCTGCTGCTGCCTCCTCCATATGCTACTGATCAAGCTCCTACCAACTAGGACAGCCGTTCCCTGCCGGTACATCTCAGCACGGCATCTAAAGGTCTTTGATCTAGACGGGGCTTTCCCCAGATCCTGACAACTTAATACCTACATTGTGCATTGTTCCTCCGGTCAGAAGCCTTACCCGGGCCTTTCCAAAATGAGTCTAATATGACTAGTTTTCTGGTCTTTATAGATTAAAACTTTAAAGTCTATATGTAGAATTGCAGAACAAGAACCGCCTCGCCTCCTCTCCCCATCCTTATGTGAGAGAGCCGCACAGCACCCCACGGAGAGCTCTAGGAGTCCTGCACAGGGTCCACATAGCTCCGCTTCCTGCATTGCTTCACTCTCCACACCAGTGTGCATGTGGACTCTGTCAATAAGACAGCGCTGTGTGTTCTGGCATCTGAGTGGCAGGAGGGTTGGTTGGGGAGCAGCGGAGATGCTTCTCTGTAGTGACTGTTTGCTTCCAGGATGCTGGAGATGGAGTTAGACATGACTTGTGCTCACGTTAGCACCACATACACTGAGATTGGAGTGACACAGAGATTAGCTTGGGACTGTGCAAGAATGACACAAAAGTTCGTGAAGTGTTCTATATTTTTATCGAATACCTTGTATGCTAATTTTAAAAACAATGTTTTTGCCAGTCATGGTGGCACACATTTTTAATCCTAGCACTCAGGAGGCAGAGGCAGGTGGATGTCTGTGAGTTTGAGGTCCACAAAGTGAGTCCAGGACAACCAGGGCTACACAGACAAACCCTGTCTCCAAAACATAACAAAACAAAAAAAAGCTCAAAAGTTTTGAAGAATAAGAGGAAGGAAAGTACTGGGACTGTCTTTCATTTTATTTCTTGGAACTAAAGTAAAGTTTATTAATGAGCCTACTAGGAAGCCAGACACTAGAACATGCCATAACCAGATGTGATGATCTGTAATCCCAGACCTTGGAAGGGGCAGGTAAGAGGATTTGGAGCTCCAGATCATCCTCAGCTACGTAAGAATTTTGGGTCCACTCCTGGCTGCACTGAGACCTTGTCTGAAGAAAAATAATAGTAAAATGTGGGATCATAATAGCTGTTAGAGCTCTTGTAATGTTTAACTATTATTTCACAGGAGCATCATAATTGCTAAAAAATCCTTAAAAGCAGTATCAAAGACTTCCAGAAACTGGGAAATAAAACTGAATTTCCTAGGTATGTGTTAGAATGAACTTATGTCGGGTGTTTTTGTTTTTAGACAAAATTTTTTGACGTAGCTCAGATAGGCCCAGAACTCACAAGGTCACCTGTGTGAACTTCCCAAGCCTCAGGCACGACACGGAACCCTGTATAAAATAAAATTAAAATAAAATAGGACTGGAGAGAAGGCTTAGTTGGTAAAGTACTTGTACCATGAGAACCCAAGTCCAGGTCTCCAGAACTCAAATGGAAGTCGAGTGCACACACCTGTGAACCTAGCCCTGAGGAGCTGCAGACGGGATCCCTGTGGCTTTTTGGCCAGCAGTCCAGCCCAATCAGTGAGCTCTAGGTTCAGTGAAAGACCCTGTCTCGAAAGAAAGAAAAGAAGAAAAAAGATGGGGAGTGCAAGGTGGGTATGGTCAAATACACTGTATACATACATGAAGTTCTCAAAGAATAAATCAGAACTATATTTAAAAACAGGAGAAGCAAGTGAGGAAGACACCAAGGCTGACCTCTGGTCTCTGCACAAACATGCATGTGCACATACACACACACATAATTAAGGAAAGGTGCCCAGGACTACATAACACAGTGGTGTGTAGTGAGAGAGTACTTGGGGCTTTAAGGAAAGACGTAGCAAGCAAAAGGCCTTGACTCGGATGCCACATGGTCAAGTGAACGTGAAGTTTATTGACTGATGGACAACTGCCACACATTCTGCACTGCAACCCTGCTGTGTGTGACAGAAGGAAAAGCAAGCTTACAGTTACCAAGTGAAATTGTGGCTTTGTTAAGAGAACAATTTTGTTTCTACACAAGAATCGTTTTTTTTTTTTTTTTTCTCTCTTTAGGAACTGTGGGAACTAGCTAATGATAGTTTCCACGGAAGGCTGCTGGTCTATGATGTCTTCCTTAGCATTCACATGGCTCAGACCTTGTTAGTCTTCATCAGCTTTCTGACATCTTGTCGAAAATCAGTAGAGGGGCAAGAATTCTTGCTCTGTTGGTTCCCACAATGCAGCCGTTTAACAACATCTCATCCAGAATGATGTGAACTTTATCCAAATTAAACATTATCTAGGTCATGTTAAGGAAATCAGTTTAAGAATTTAACAAATATAAAAGTAACATGGCTAAGCCTGGTATTTTCCTGGTGTTAAAAAAAAATGAGGTTTTTTTTTCTTTAATGCTTAGTAGACATTACTTTCATATACATGTACACACGTATATTCACCTTGGCTATACAAGTGGGATAAGTAGACAATGAAATAAAACAGCTATTTAAATTATCTGTTTGTCTATGTATATATGTACTTGTGTACGTGTGTGCGTGTGCGTGTGTGTGTGTGTGTGTGTGTGTGTATATGTATTTATGCTCAGGATGAAACTCAAGAGCCTTGTACATTAGGCAGCACCCTAGCACTGAGCTGCATCCCAATCCAGAGCAGCACATTTTGTTAGCCAGACAGATAGAATCAGTCTTTAAGTGCCAGAGAACCCAGCAAGAAAATGACCTCAGTAATAACAGCAATGCCTGTTGAATGCTCACTGTGTTCAAGGCATTGTGATGAATGTGTTAATATATTATTTCAGTCTCCTCTACACTCCTCATTCTATTCAGCAGTAAAAAGTCCAAAGGCTGGTGGAAACCAGTAAGAGCTGGTAAAAGCCAGAGCTGGGCCTCACTGACTGCTCTTCCCTCCAGAGTTCCCTTGAACACAAGGCTTCAAGTGGACACCTCTCCTCAGCCCCCAAGGGGGGATGCACACAACAAGTACCCCTCATCAGCTGTCTTCTCTTCCAGGCAGAAGGAAAAATAGTCCAGAAGAGAAAGGAATAAAGAAGGAAAGCATGCTGAGAGTTCTCAAATCACTTTTGGATTCTGAAGCCCTAGCTTGGTTTCCATTTACTGGAAAGCTAGTCTCTGTAGGGGAAGAAAGAGGTACTGAACGGTGAGAAACCAAAAGAGCCAGACTCCCGAGAACCATTTCATCTGATCCTCTAACTGGAGCAAGTGGTTGCAATGGTTGAATGTGTCTTAATTTTATATTTGAAATCTGAGATTCTGTTTTTAAGGAGCTGTTTGAAAAGAAAGAAACAGCTGCTTCAAATAGAAAAACTTCTTTTGACAAATAGGTGATTAGAACACCAGTGAGTTTGTAATTAGTGAATCTTTGCAAAACAAATCATTACCTGATTTTGTTCAATTCCTGATATTCAAAGTCTACTGTATGCTCAGTGAAGTCTGTACAGAGTCAACCTGTGAATGACTCCAGTTTCCATTCTGTGAACAGCTCATTAAGTTCTGTGCAAATAACCCTCTAGCATAAACTTTTTCAGGAGCCGTTGGGAACTGTCCCTAAGTGACCCAGAAAAAAAAACAAAAAACAAAAAACCTTTGCTCTGATATACCTATTAATAATGTCTTCCAATTATGTAGATGATTGCTTTGTCCCAGACCAAAGTAGGACTGGAATGAATGTTAGGCTCCACCCTGTTCATTAGAACCAGCATCTAGAATTTACAAGCTGAGACAGGGTGAGGGGGGGAATGCAGCCAGGCAAATAGAAAGATGAGGGGTGGGGGCCTGGGGATGCAGCTCAGTTGCCTTGCTTGCCTAGCATGCGTGAGGTCTGGGTTGATCCCAGCACCCTGTAAACAAGGTGCAGGAATGCTTACCTGTAATCTCAGCTCTCTCAGGGGGCTGAGGACAGGAAGATCAGCAACTCAAGGTTGTTTTTTGGTTTCACAGCAAGCTAGAGGTCTGCCTGGGATACACAACAGCAAACTAGAGGTCTGCCTGGGATACACAACAGCAAGCTAGAGGTCTGCCTGGGATACACAACAGCAAGCTAGAGGTCTGCCTGGGATACACAACAGCCAGCACAGGTGGCTGAGTAAAACAGACCCCTGGACACTGAGGGCACCGACAACAGTGGGAGCTGTAGTGACTGCTCTGCTTGTTCTTTGAGATAGGAGGAAACCCCATTTTACCTGTTTAAATTGGCTCACTGAACTTTTCTATCTTCAGCAAATAAACAACTGTTGTTCGAATCTCCCCTTGAGCAACTGCCTGACTTTCAAATTCGAATCAGAATTTACTGCTGAGTCATATCAACCAGTGGCACCCGACACTGCAAGCTCCTTTGCCAAGCCTGAATTTCCCAACTCCTGGAAACACACGTTAGCGAGGTCATTCTGTATGTGGACACATGACTGCCTGCCTAGCTGTGTGTCTGGCTCATACTCCAATGATCACCCAGTTCTGCACCACATGAACAAAGCTAGGCCAGATCCCGATGCACAGTGAAGGCCTGAAACCTGATGTCCCCTAAAACCACATGCCTCCTTTAAAATAAGAATCCCGCTGTTGGTCATGTCTTGATTTGGTTTATGAGCAATTTGTACACACTGGTGGAGCCAAGATTAGTGGCATTTGGGCCATCTGCCAGGGACCAAAAAAAGTATCCTATATGCCAAACCTCAAGGTAATAAACACAGGCAAATACTTCAGCTCTGACATTTGGAACAGGAGGAAGCAGGAAGGAACTGCACTGTGGTCCATTCATTCAAGGGACCTGGTAAAGAACTCCCTTCAGCCTAGGTTGTCCACAACTGACCCTGAAGACCACACACAACTTCCCAGGAACACATTTACTAAATCCCATGTTTCTCAACATGGAAACCCTTGTGGGATTTTTCTGGAAAGCAGACTGTAATGGAACATTAGATGGGCCCTACACCAGAATTTTGATCTCTAGCTCCTAAAACATATGCTTCTCATGTTTTATTTCCCTTGAGACGGGATCTTAGGTACCCTGACTGGCCCTGACCTTGCTATAGTAGTAGAAGACAGCCTTGAACCCCTGACCCTCCTACCTCTACCTCCCCAGTGCTGGGATGCCATGCTCGGCCCCACATGGTCTTTTAATATCAATGTGGTGGGTTAATTGACCTTTAATAAGGGAACAAACCAGAGTCAAATGGAACTTTCAGAACAACTTCAAGGCAGAGCCTAGCCTAGACACTAAAATGGAGCTGAAGAGATGGCTCTGCAGTTTTGAACACCATGTGGCAGCTCACAACCATCTGTAACTCTAGTTCCAGGAGGCTGACTCCCTCTTCTCAACATCTTGGGGAATAGTCACAAATGTGGCACACAAAAAATATGTATACAGACAAACCACCCATACACACAAATTTAAAATTAAAAAAAAAACTTTAAAAGTACGAATGTAAGACTGGGCATGGTGGCACAAGCCTTTAATCCCTGTACAGAGGCAGGTGGATCTCTGTGAGTTTGAGGCCTCCTCAAACACCAAAGTGAATTCCAGGACACTAGTGTCTGTAATAGCGCTATTACACAGAGAAACTCTGTCTTGAAAAAACAAATAAAAGTATAAATGTAAGCTCTGGGTCTGTCTATTTCTTTTTAGCTTGCTTTCCTGGGATTGAACCCAGAGCCTTAGGAATGGTAGGCCAATCCTCTCCCCAGTGAACCACACCCCAGGCCCAGCACTAGGACAAAGAAGCCCTAACTCCTGTTGCTTCTCATAACTTGCTGTTACTATTTTTGACTAAAGTAATCAAGACACAAGGGACTAAGTAAGTGAGTAGGATAAGGCAGAGAGATTTGGGAGAGATGGTAAGCAGAGGAACCATGAGAAGTTGGGAAGAGTGAACCAAATCTACAAAGCTGTCTTCTGCCTCTGTGTGTTCAACATGATGCACACACACAGATGGGGAGGCCTATGAGCTCCACATGAGCATCCTCCCCTTTAGAGGGGACAATGCTGAAAGAGTTAGAATGGGGTCCTCGAAATTGAAGGGCCCTGGAGGGAGACCTCCATTACCCTGGGCGGAGGAAGTGCTGTTGCATCCCATTCTTGCCCCAGCAAAGTGGTTGTTCAGTGTTGTGAGTCAAGCCCATGGCCCTGTGCACGCAGGCACATGTTCTACCACTACCCTATGTCTGCAGCCCTTTCTGTTTCCATTAAGGACCTAATATGATAATGGTTGCAGTTTTCTATACCTTTATGTGCATAGTAGGTGCATATGTTTAGGTTTCTGAGGGTTCAGAAGAGGGCATTAGGAGCCCTGAAACTGCAGTGACAGGCAGGTGGGTGTGTGCTCAGAACCAAACTCAGGTTCTCTTAGCCACAGAGCCATCTCTCTAGCCTCAAAGCAGGCAGATTTTCAAAGAAAAATAATCTTAGAAGTCAAAATACTATCGTTTAGAGACTTACAAAAAACCTGGGGAGTACCTGCCTACATCTGGGGCCTTGGACATGTTTATTTTGTTGTAAGGAGCTAAACAGCTGTTCTACCACTGGGCTGCATCCCCGGTAACCATAGACAGTTTTGATGTAGAAGAGAGAAAGAAAAGAACTTGTTTTGCTACAAAAGGAAATGAATATAAGCCAAGCAATATCTTTAACCCTCCAGCTCATCTCTCAGAATGCACCCTTCTGTTCATGAAATAATTTCTGGGGATTTATCATGAAGGCCTGAAAGTACAGTCTCTGAGAAAACCAAGTACATCATTTGTGAGATAATACAAATCTATCTGATATGAGTAAGCTAAACCAATGTATGAAAGCTATTTTTAAAAGTATATAATTTATTTTTATTTCATGTGCATTAATGTTTTGCCTGTATGTATGTCTGTATGTATGAGAGTCAGAAACCCTAGAACTGGAGACAGTTGTGAGCTGCCATGTGGATGCTGGGAATTGAACCCAGAACCTCTGGAAGAGTAGTCAGTGCTCTTAACTGCTGAGCCAATTGTCCAGCCCTATATAATAGTTATTTTTAAATACCACCACCTCAGTGCTTTGGAGAAAAAGAAAAGGGAGTCTTACAGAGCACTGTCTTTGAAAGGGGAGGGCAGGAGGCTCTGTGAACTACTTGCTGTGGGGCTGCCTGGGCAGAGACGCAGACAAGCAGTGTTCTGGGTTCGGCCAAGTCATCTTCCTGTGCAATGACGCTTGCCTGACTACACCTTGAGTGTAATACCATGGGAAACATACCAACAAAAGGATACATCTAGTTCACTCTGAAAAAGAAAACAAGAATACACAGTGAGAAGACAACTCCATACAGCACTGTCATCTAAGCATACACAGACTGCTCTACCTCCAAGCCTGGAGGCAGCAAGAATGGCTCCTAAACCTGCTGGAGCCCAGAGTGAGAGCCCTGAGCTGGAAACTGTGATTTAAAAAAAAAAAAAAAAAAAAGAAAGTGAAGGAAAAGAAAGCTGCAGGGTAGAGGAATTTTTGATGTCAGAAAGTAGAGGGAGCCGGGCGGTGGTGGCGCACGCCTTTAATCCCAGCACTCGGGAGGCAGAGGCAGGCGGATCTCTGTGAGTTCGAGGCCAGCCTGGTCTACAAAGCGAGTCCAGGACAGCCAGGGCTGTTAAACAGAGAAACCCTGTCTCGAAAAACCAAAAAAAAAAAAAAAAAAAGAAAGTAGAGGGAGAACCAGGGTTGGTGACTCATGGCTGCAATCTTGGGAAACTGAAGCAGGAGGATTGCCACAAACTCTGGCCTTCCTGGGCTAACAGAGTAAGATCCTATCTCAAAACACCAGATGAAAAACAACAAAAAGTATGGGACAAATGAACTAACTCAATCTTTGTGGATGGTATGTTTTCTAATACACATATCAGAAGCCACAGCCATATGCCTTCGCTTTGCATCCATTGATTTACTTCAAGAGTTTATTTGAAGGAAGCAGGGAATAGTCAGAGAGAAGCCATTATAATAGCAACCTATTGATAAAAATCCAAAAGAAGCCGGCTGTGGTGGCTACAAAGTGAGTCCAGGACAGTCAAGGATGCACAGAGGTCTCCAATGACCATCTACAATGAGGTAGATGTCTCATTACTAGCAAGCTGCTAAGTAAAATGCAGGCTGTCAAATGCTAAGCAAGCATGGAGATGCGTAGTTCAGGGATGCAGTGCATATCTGACATTTTTGGTTTTTTTTTTTTTTTTTTTTTTTTTTTTGAAACAGGGTTTCTCTGTGTAGCCCTGGCCATCCTACACTTGCTTTGGAGACCAGGCTGGCCTTGAACTCACAGAGATCTGCCTGCATCTGCCTCCCAAGTGCTGAGATTAAAGGTGTGCACCCTATGCCTGGAATATTTGACATTTTTAATGCCCTAGGGCTGATCTCTATGCAACAAAATTAAATAATATTAAAAAATAGTATGTAATCAGTCCTCTGTATTCATGAATGCCATATCTATTAATTTAAGCCAGCACTCTGAAATTCTTGGAACATCTGTGCTTGTACTGAACATAAACACTTTTTGTTTTTTGAGACAGGGTTTCTCTGTATGACAGAGCTGTGGCTGTCCTGGACTCACTTTATAGATCTGCCTGCCTCTGCCTCCCAAGTGCTGGGATTAAAGGCGTGCACCACCACTCCCGGCGTACATACACACATTTTACTTGGCCATGCTGTCTCAGGTGTAAGAACTACTCACACAGCATTTTTTTGTGCTATCAGTGACTTAGATGGGTGAGAGTTTATGGGCATGTGTATGTCGACTATATGCAGACTCCAACCATTATACACAAGGGACTTAAGCTTGTAGGGATTTGGTGCCCACAAGGCTGTGTGTGGTAGGGGCCTAGAGCCCATCTCCCAGCATTGTCAGGGTTATTCCATGGACAGGTTTATATAGAGATGTCCAATTCCAAAGTTACAGGTGGGTGCATTAGTTCTAAAGGGCATGTACCTCAAAGAAGATGCCCCTAAATCATGGGCCAAATGATGATCTTCCACCCATCTTGAAAGCATTCTATTTTAAGAGCACTTTAAGGTTCACAGTAAAATTGAGGTGAAGAGCCGGGCGGTGGTGGCGCACGCCTTTAATCCCAGCACTTGGGAGGCAGAGGCAGGCGGATCTTTGTGAGTTCGAGGCCAGCCTGGTCTACAAAGTGAGTCCAGGACAGCCAAGGATACACAGAGAAACCCTGTCTCGAAAAAAACCAAAAAAAAAAAAAAAAAATTTGAGGTGAAGATGTAGAAATACCTCATGTGCATTGCTTGCCTGGTCCTTTGTTCAGTTATGGGTCACGCAGGGAGTCCACTTTAGGCTTCACTCTGGTGGTGTACAGTCTGAGTCTTAACAAACGGGGAACACCACAGATCCATCCTCCTTTTTCCCTGCTTATCTGTGCTTATTTTTGTCAATAAAATAGTTATGCAGAGGGAACAGGAAGTGGAAATGAGATCATATGTGATAGGGAGGGACAGGAAACCTGGCCACCTCTTTCCACATCCACCGTGCTCACTGGGAACCTCCAGAAACTAATGAGTTTGGCTTTTGTTTTTGAAAATATGATGCTGAGATGCTTTTCTTGGTATAGCAGCATGAAAAATTCATTTCCAAATTTATGATGTTGGAACTCTCTAAGATAAAAATAGCCCAGAACGAATGCTCAAAATGTACAAAGCTAAAAATAAATCTTAGCTGACAGCATCCTTGGTGAGGGTCGGGCCCTTGCTTCTTTCTCACACTCTTCCTTCTTGCCATCTTTCTGCTCTGGTTAGCTCCTGGCAGGAGTCATCCTTGGTTCAGCGCAAGCCCTGCACTATCACCTGGCGTGAGTTATATTTGAATCTCGACCTCTGTGGTTCACATAGTTACTGACTCTCCCTCAAATTAGTTATAATTCTCCATGTGCTGCTTATTTTTGGTAAGTGGATATAGCACTAACTTAGAAACATTGCAGCAACAATGCCTCCTATTATACTCCCTGCTTTAAGACATTTTGAAAATTATATTCTTCCTGGGCAAGTGTCTTGGGACATCACAGGCCGTAGGTTGTAGCCAGTCTATTATAACACAAGAGTGATCTCCTGGAGGAGCAGGCGCCAGGGCTGTCTTGATAATGTGACCTCCACCAGCCCAATGTGGGCTTACATCAAAACTCATCACAATTCAATAATGTTTCAATTTCTTAGCCACACTGAGTGCACTGCACATGCTCAGAGCTGCCCACAGTAGTAGCTGGAAGGCTGGCAGTATGTCCAGTGCTCAGGAAGGGCTACAGACATTGCTTACCTATGATGGTCTCTACGCAATCAAGAAAGGCATAGATCTAAGGCTACTCTCCTGTCCTCTATACCCGAATATGCCGTCTCGGAAATTGTCTGATCTCTTCTCCAGTTCCTGGCCTGGGAGTACCCATCCCTTGGAGACACATGACTTGTCACGTCACAGGCCAGCAGCCATCCTCCAAGCTCCATCTCGTAAAGTAGGAAATTGGTGACAGCAACCCTCATGCATTAAGGCAACAGAAGTCCCCAAACTTCAGCATGTGTCAGAGTCACTGGAAGGCCTGGTGAAAACAGACTCAGGGCCACAGGCAGGATTTCTGGTCCCGAGGCATGAGGCAGAGCCCAGAGCTTGGATTTCTAGCAAGTTCCTAGTTTATACTGCTGCTCAGGTTGCCAGACCCTGGGGACCACTGCACTGAGGCAGTGAGAACTGGCTAGTTCCCTTTGAAGAGCTTCTAAAATTCATCCCAGGCTACAAAAATTGGATTAAAGACATAACTTCATTGTTCTTTTTGAGACAGGGTCATGTGTCATCTAGGCTGGCTTCTACCCCACCATGTAATCAAGAAAGACCTTGAATTCTCAGTCCTCTTGCCTCTCTCTCCCTCGCACATGTTGGGGATTATAGCACTACCATACCTCAGAGAATATAGCTTTTCAAGATGAGTGTGGCCTTCGTGGTATGAGCGCACTCAGAATTGCTCATTACAGAGCAGTGTCCACTCACTGCCTCAGGAAGCAGCAGCATGGAACAGTTCCTTCCTAGTCTTTTTACATAAAAGTAGCATGAAATAAAGAAAATTGAAAAACATAAGTTAAGGCTATAGTTCATCTGGTAGAGTGCTTGTTCAGCATGCACAAAGCCTAGGTTCAACCCTCATTACTGTATGAACTGGCATGGAGCTACTCCTCTATATCCCAGGACTAGGGAGGTAGACACAGGAGGAAATCTGAAGTTCAAGGTCACCTGGGACACACGAGGCACTGTACTTGGTGTTGGCAATAATACAAAACATCTCCACTGATTCTTGTTTTAAGATCGCTGTGTTTCCAACTCACTATAGAATTGGACTAGTCAGGATAGAATGGCACTAGTGCTTCTTTAGCATAACTGTAGCCATTTTTGTCTTCAGTCTCCATTTTAGCTATAACATGAAAAAAGTCATACTTTGTTATTTGTTACCGTGACACTCTGAAGGGTCTCCAACTACATCTCCACTTGGGACCAATCAAATTAAAGGTCAGTCTGTCAAAATGATGTACTGCTGCCATCCCTTGCTACTCACCTGGTTGTTACCTGGATGCAGTTTGTTTCCTAGACCTAGATATGTTTTTCCTTATAAAAAGCCTAACTTGGAAGGAGATCAACATTACAGTTAGGCTCCAAGACCTCTGTGACCCTGGTCATGACGGTTATGGCCACTTTTGAGGTCTGTGTTCAATAAACCATCAATATCTGACTGAGATCGATGACTGGGTGGTTTACGCAGCTATTCTTGGACTCTAACATTTGGAGGACCCACCGAGATTGAACTATAACGTTTGGAGGTCCCACCAAGACTGAACTATAACATTTGGAGGACCCACCGAGATTGAACTCTAACATTTGGAGGTGCCACCGAGAGTGAACTATAACATTTGGAGGTCCCACCGAGATTGAACTATAACATTTGGAGGACCCATCGAGATTGAACTATAATATTTGGAGGTCCCACCGAGAGTGAACTATAACATTTGGAGGTCCCACCGAGATTGAACTCTAACATTTGGAGGTGCCACCGAGAGTGAACTATAACATTTGGAGGTCCCACCGAGAGTGAACTATAACATTTGGAGGTCCCACCGAGATTGAACTATAACATTTGGAGGTCCCACCGAGACTGAACTATAACATTTGGAGGACCCACTGAGATTGAACTATAACATTTGGAGGTCCCACCGAGACTGAACTATAACATTTGGAGGTCCCACCGAGACTGAACTATAACATTTGGAGGACCCACCGAGATTGAACTATAACATTTGGAGGTCCCAACGAGAGTGAACTATAACATTTGGAGGACCCACCGAGATTGAACTATAACATCTGGAGGTCCCACCGAGATTGAACTATAACATTTGGAGGACCCACCGAGATTGAACTATAACATTTGGAGGTCCCACTGAGATTGAACTCTAACATTTGGAGGTCCCATCGAGACTGAACTATAACATTTGGAAGACCCACCGAGATTGAACTCTAACATTTGGAGGACCCACCGAGATTGAACTCTAACATTTGGAGGTCCCATCGAGATTGAACTCTAACATTTGGAGGTCCCATCGAGATTGAACTATAACAATTGGAGGTCCCACCAAGACTGAACTATAACATTTGGAGGTCCCACCGAGACTGGACTATAAC
>CAJQZJ010001694.1:23256476-23267303 GCA_907164525.1 Lophiomys imhausi | reverse complement strand
GAGGTCCCACCGAGACTGAACTATAACATTTGGAGGTCCCACCGAGAGTGAACTATAACATTTGGAGGTCCCACCGAGATTGAACTATAACATTTGGAGGTCCCACCGAGACTGAAGTATAACATTTGGAGGTCCCACTGAGACTGAACTATAACATTTGGAGGTCCCACTGAGATTGAACTATAACATTTGGAGGACCCACTGAGACTGAAGTATAACACTTGGAGGTCCCACTGAGACTGAAGTATAACATTTCGAGGTGCCACCGAGATTGAACTATAACATTTGGAGGTCCCACCAAGTTTGAACTATAACCTTTGGAGGTCCCACTGAGATTGAACCATAATAATAGCAATGCTGTGTTCAATGGAACAGATATGAGAATCTATAAATAAACTAAGACAGTCCTGGATGGGAGAAGGACAGTTATTTCAACAACTGCTACTGACACAAGTAGATATATATATGCAAAAGAGAATGGCGGTGCAGGCTTGTAATTCCAGCCTTTGTGAAACAGGCAGGTAGACTATGAAGTCCAGGCCAGCTTAGAGTTAGCCAATCTCTGTGAGTTCAAGGGCAACTTTGTCTACATAGTGAGTTCCAGGCCAGCCAAGGGTACATAGTTAGATTATACCTCCAAAAATGAAGGATGAAAGTGAGAGAGAGAATAAAAAAAGAAAGACAGTTAAGATTTGGTGAGGATATAGAGAAATCAGAAATCAGAACATTCATACTGCTGATAGGAATGTAAATAATGCAGATACTGGAAAATATCGTGCCAGTTAGTAAAAAGAAGGTATCAAAGGACCCAGTGATTTTTCTCCCAGGCATATGACCAAGAGAATTTCATTTAATTAGTTAATTTATTTAGAGACAAGGTGTCAGTATGTGGCCCTGGTTGGCTTGTGGTCTTTTTTGTTTGTTTCATTGTTTGTTTGGTTTGGTTTTTCAAGACAGGGTTTCTCTGTGTAACAGAGCCCTGGCTGTCTGGACTCATTTTGTAGATCAGGCTGGCCTCGAACTCACAGAGATCCTCCTGCCTCTGCCTCTCAAGTGCTGGGATTAAAGGCATGCCCCACCACGCCCAGCATGTCCGGCCTTTTTTGTTTTCTGAGTCAGGATTTCTCTGTGCTGCCCTGGCTGTCCTGGAACCCTCTCTGTAGAGATAGGCTGGCCTCAAACTCAGAGATTCACCTGGCTCTGTCTCCTGAGTACTAGGATTAAAGCGGTGCACCACCATGTAAAAAAAAAATTTTTTTAGAATAAAAAAAAATGGATGTTTAAAAAGGTGATCAAAATGTTCATAACAGCACTATTCATAATATTCCCAAACTGAAAATAAGTTAAATGTCCATCAGTGACAAATGGCTTAAAAAATGTGGCATATCCATACAGCAGAATATTATTTAGCAATAAAGAAGAAAGGAGGGCTGATAATGCACAACACTGGCACATCTTGAGAACGTTGTGCTGAGAAAGAGAGAAGCTGCGGAAGTCCACAGCTTAAAATGCATGTCTGAGATGTATCTAGGACAAGTAGTCTCTAAGAGGAGTCAGTGGTTACCTGGGGCTTGGAGTAGGTTGAGAGTGGTACCGGGGGCAAAAGCACATGAGTATTCTTATCTGTCATGTGATTTCCTTAAAATAACAGTGGTAAGCCAGGTGAGGTGGCACATGCCTTTAATCCCAGCACTTGGGAGGCAGAGGCAGATGGATCCCTGTGAGTTCAAGGCCAGCCTGGTCTACCAAGTGAGTCCAGGACAGCCAGAGATACAAAGAGAAACCTTGTCTTGAAAAAAATCAAAATAAACAAATAAATAAAATAAAATAAAAATAACAGTGGTGACATTTGTAAGACTGTAAATACCAAAGCATGATTATATACTTTAAGTGGGAAAAAACTATGGTCTATGAATTATATTTCAATATTGCTATTAACATTTCTAAAACGGGTGGCTGGGAAGCATATTCCTAAAGAGAAGTTGACTTTTGCCCAATAAAGCAAAGGTTTAGATGGAAATGATTCTCATTCTCTTATTTTATTTTACATGCTACAGGTATCTTGTTTGCATGCATGTCTGTGTACCACATGTGTACTACATATGTGCCTCGTGCCCAAGGAGGCCAGAAGAGGGCATCAGTTCCCTGGAACTGGAGTAATGAATGACTGTAGCCTCCATGTGGGTGCTGGGAATCAAAACTTGCTCTGCAAGCACAAGTGCTTTTTTTTTTTTTTTTTTGGTTTTTTCGAGACAGGGTTTCTCTGTGTAGGTCTGGCTGTCCTGGACTCGCTTTGTAGACCAGGCTGGCCTCGAACTCACAGAGATCCGCCTGCCTCTGCCTCCCGAGTGCTGGGATTAAAGATGTGGGCCACCACCGCCCGGTGCACAAGTGCTCTTAACCTCTGAGCCATCTGTCCCTCTAGTGGCTCCCCACACCTAGCCCCTGACCCTTTTTCCTTCCTTCCTTCCTGCCTTCCTTTCTTTCCCCACACCTAGCCCCTGACCCTTTTTCCAGAGATCCACCTGCCTCTACCTCCCAAGTGCTGGGATTATAGGCGTGTGCCACCAGGCCTGGCTCCCTTCTTTTTTTTTCTTTTTCTTTTTTTTTTTTTTTTGAGATAGACTCTTCTGTCGATAGGTTGGTCTTGAATTTGCCATGTAGTCAAAGATAACCTTGAACTCCTGATCCTTGTGCTCCATCTCCTAAATGCTGGTTGTACAGGTTTGTACTGCCATGCCCAACTTGGAAATAATTCTTTTGTTGTTGTTGCTTTTGTTTTGTTTTCCTTGAGACAGGGTTTCTTTTCTTTCTTTCTTTCTTTTTAAATTTTTGGTTTTTCGAGACAGGGTTTCTCTGTGTAACGGCCCTGGCTGTCCTGGACTCACTTTGTAGACCAGGCTGGCCTCGCACTCAGAGATCTGCCTGACTCTGCCTCTCAAGTGCTGGGATCTATCACCTGGCTGGAAATGATTCTGTTTGTGCTGGTAAAAAGGGTTCTGTTGTCTTAGAAGGAAAGCAAAAGGAATGTAAAAACAGCAAGTTAGATGAACAATGTCCTGATGGGCAGTAAAGCTCCCGGAGGGACTGGGTTCTGAGAGTCGTTTGTGCTGATTAGGTTTTTTTTTTTTTTTGTTGTTTTTTGAGACAGGGTTTCTCTGTATAACAGCTCTGGCTGTCCTGGACTCACTTTGTAGACCAGGCTGGCCTCGAACTCAGAACTCACAGAGATCAGCCTGCCTCTGCCTTCCGAGTGCTGGGATTAAAGGCATACACCACCACACCCGGCTGCTGCTTAGGTTTTTGTCTACTTGACATAAACTAGAATTATCTGCGAAGAACTTCAATTAAGAAAATGCTTCTATTTTCAAAAGCCTTTGGTGTATTTTCTTGACTGATGATTGCTATGGGAGTGGCCAGTCCAGTGGTGTGTGTGTGTGTGTGTGTGTGTGTGTGTGTGTGTGTGTGTATAAATGCACATGCCATCACTGGGCTGGTGGTCTTGAATTGTATAAAACAGCAGGCTGAGCAAATCACGGGTAGCAAGCCAGTAAACAATACTGCTCCATGGCCTCTGCTTCAGTTCCTGCCTCCATACTCCTACCCTGAGCTCCTGTCCTGGCTTCCATCAGTCATGCACTGTGACCTGAAAGTTGTAAGCTCCCCAAGTTGCTTGGTATTTACCACAGCAACAGAAGCAAACTAAAATAGTCTTTTATTTTATTTTTTTTTTTAGATTTTCCGAGACAGGATTTCTGTGTATCCTTGACTGTCTTGGACTCACTTTGTAGACCAGGCTGGCCTTGAACTCATAGAGATCCACCTGCCTCTGCCTCGCGAGCACTGGGATTAAAGGCGTGCGCCACCACACCCAGCTAAAATAGTCTTTTCATGAAGATCTAATGCACACACAAGTCTGTAAAACCTCTGATGAGCAGAGAAGGGATGGTAATTCAACTCCATTTATTTTAGCTTGCTTTTCTTTTTTTTCCAAGACAGAGTCTCTCTGTGTAACAGAGCCTTGGCTGTCCTGGATTCGTTTTTTTGTAGACGAGGCTGGCGTCAAACTCACAGAGATTTGCCTGCCTCTGCCTCCTGAGTGCTGGGATTAAGGGAGTGCAGCACCATGCCCGGCTGTTTATTTTAGCTTTAACATGTTAATCACATTAACATATAATATTGACATACACCCAAATGACTCAATTTCTGAAAAACTGGGTTAAGATCATTTTTTAGTCACTAGACTTACCACTCTGCTGAAGTACTCATCTAAAACTTCCACAAAATTGTGTATGAATTCATAAATAGCCATCTCATTCTGAAATAAAAGAAAGGTGTAATTAATTTTATTATGCCCAGTGGGTTCTGAGGTTTTAGAGGATCATCTAAGTCACTGATGTGCAAAGGGACCTGTGACTGCTTGGGTAGAGATAGTGTCCTGGCTAAGGATGTAGCTCGGTCAGTAGGGTCCTATCCTAGGATGTTGTTAGATGCATGAAGCCCTGGGCTTAGCCCCAGCCCTGTGTAAACTGAGTATGGTGGTACATGCCTGTAATCCCAGCAGCCTGGTCTACATGAGACACTGTTTGTTTTTTGTTGTTTTTCGAGACAGGGTTTCTCTGTGTATCCTTTGGCTGTCCTGGACTCACTTTGTAGACCAGGCTGGCCTCGAACTCACAGAGATCCGCCTGCCTCTGCCTCCCAAGTGCTTGGATTAAAGGCATGTGCCACCACGCCCGGCGAGACACTGTCTTAAACTAGGAAAGAAAGGACAAGAGAAACGACAGTATAGATGCTGATTAATGAAGGAAATACAGAAAACCTTAATCACTAAGACTTTCTCAGTCCATGATGAATCTGGCTAAACCGAAACTTGAGAGCATAGACTAGAACCAAGAACTCCACTGCCTGCCTTAACCAACTGCCCTTGAGACCCAAATACTCTAAAGAGGCTTACTAGTTCTTGTGTGGCAAATAGGAGAAAAACTTCAACTTAAGGAGAATAAAAGTCTTGCATCTTCCAAGGCTTTTCTGGCATCTCACCTCAGTGTCGTTAACTCCAACCACAATGAAGAGAGCAGCGTATTGCCGGTAGATCAGTTTAAAATCCTTATATTCAATGAATGAGCACTAGATGAGAGACAATTAGACATTAATGTCTGATTGACAGAGATGTCTTTGAACAGCACCCATAATTCCTACATTACGGTTTCAGTATCTGCCAACACACCCCTAGAAACTTAGACATTAAAATGTTAAACAGCCTTTGCAGGCTTCTGACAATGTTCAGCGGGTTACTAGAAGCATCTCTAGGAGAAGCAGTCTTGGAAAAAGTCTGAGTGCTCACATGGGTCCCCTTTCTGCCTTTTTTCATTCCTTTTCTTGGTTCCCTGTAGAGCTCAGCAAGCAAAGCTAATGAGTAATTAGCAACTGAAAGCGCCTTAATGTGAAGATGCACAAACACTATGAAGGTCTTCTACCTTTCCATGAATTCTTGGGAAGCAAATAGATCTGCTCAGTTCTGTACTACTTGTTAGTCATGGAGGAGCCAGCACAAATAATCTATCACCCATCCATCATCTACCTATAGGTAACTTCTTTCTCCTAGATGCATGAAAAGAATCAATGTAGATTATTCTGAATTATGTAATGGTGGCCTTGTGCAGCAGATGCTAGACAAGATTTTCCATTGTAAATACTGAACTTCTTATGAACTACTTTACTACTGACCCGTAGATAAAACAACTCCTTTCTCATTCACCGCCTTCTTCAGTGTATGTACACAAGGGTATGGGAAGTAGATGGAAGGCTAAAGACAGTGTAGGTCTTCAGTGTCAAGGTGTGCTTAGCCAAATGTGACTGAACATGAACCTAGTGGCTTTGCTCTTAGATACACAATGTACCTGGGAATGATGCTGCACTTGATGATGATGAATTTGACTATGTACATCCCTCCATGGGGAAGGTTCTTGGCAGTCTATCTACCATGGAGGAATTTTAGGGTTTAATATAAAAGTAGGATAGAGCCAAGCATGGTGGCTTATGCCTTTAATCCAAGGCTAGAGAGGGGCATCTCAAATTCACAGACAGCCCAGGATCCAGAATATGGATCTGTCTTCAACTTAAAAAGCATGTATAAATAAAATAAAATAAATAAATAATACAAAATAAAACTAGGATACAGAGCCAAGTCAGGTGGCACAGGCCTGTGATATTAGGACTGGGGAGGCTGAGGCAGGCATACTGAAAGTTCAGCTTGGGCTACAATGCAAGACTCTGTCTTAAAAACAATAAAATAAAATAACTGTGATTAGAGATAGTCCATGCAGGACCATGCTGTAGCTTCTGCCTCACTGTAGGGCCAGTGAGATTTCTGTCAGTTGGACCTTTCAAGGAAACACACCTATTTGAAAGAACTGAAGATTTTTCATTTTTTAAAAAGTAATTAATTTACTTTTTGTTGTGTGTATGTGCGTGTGCCTGAATCTATGTATGTACATCACATGTGCAAGAGCCCTCAGAAGTCAGAAGAGAGCACTGGAGCCCTGGAACTTGGAGTTATGGATTGTTGAGAACCACCGTATGGGGGCTAGGGACAGAACTCCCGTCTTCTGCATTAGCAGCAGTGCTCGTAACCACAGGCCATCTCTTTAGACCTTAGGTTTTGTTTCAAGGTTTTTCGAGACAGGGTTTCTCTGTGTATCAGCCCTGGCTATCTTGGAACTCATTCTGTAGACCAGGGTGGCCTTGAACTCACAAAGATCTGCTTGCCTCTGCCTCCTGAGTGCTGGGATTAAAGGTGTGTACCACAATGCCTGGGTTGTTTTTTGACACAGGATATTATAGCCCATGCTATCCTGGTACTTGTTCTGTTGCTCAAAATGGACATTATCTCACAATCCTCCTGAGTGCTGGGTTACAGGTATAGGCCACCATGAGTAGCTGAGTAACAGTTTTTAGTCCCACAAGAGTTTCTCATATAACAAAACAAAAACCAAGTACATCTTTGGACAGAATTCAACTAAGCTGATATTATGATACTCTGGTGCCTAATGCCAAATGTTCAGTAGTTTCTTCTTCTTCTTCATTTTTTTTTTTTTTTGGTTTTTTGAGACAGAGTTTCTCTGTGTAACAGAGACCTGGCTATCCAGGATTCCCTTTGAAGAGCAAGCTGGCCTTGAACTCACAGAAATCTGCCTGCCTCTCTCTCTGGAATGCTGGGATTAAAGGCATGTACCACGATGCCTGGTCTCTGTGGTTTCTTTTTAAAATAATTTTTTGGGCTGGAGAGGTGGCTCAGAGGTTAAGAGCACTGGCTGTTCTTCCCAAAGTCCTGAGTTCAATTCCCAGCAACCACATGGTGGCTCACAGCCATCTACATTGAGATCTGCTGCCCGGGCATATATGTAGAGCAAATACTGTATACATAATAAATAAATAAATAAATGTTAAAAAAATGTTTGTATTAAGTTTTAAAAAAAAATTTGTTTTCAGGTTTTCGAGACAGGGTTTCTCTGTGAATCCTTGACTGTCCTGGACTCAAGTTGTAGAGCAGGCTGGCCTTGAACTCACAGAGATCTGCCTGCCTCTGCCTCTGGAATGCTGGGATTAAAGGCGTGTGCCACCATGCCTGGCAATAAAAATAATTTTAGAGTACTCCAAAAAAAAAAAAAAATTCCACTGCTGGGCATGGTTTCTCCACACAGAGAAACCCTGTCTTGAAAAACCTGGAAAAAAAAAATCCACCAATGTCTTTATTCCAAAGGGTGAAGTTCTGGTGGGAATGCTGTTTAAAGTATGGCAGGCTTGGGGACTTTGGGAAGACTCCGACAGGCCTGTCTCCAGTGTGTTTCCTGCATGTGGTGATAGTTCCTGTTTCCAACTGATGGCACTGAGCAGCGTGTGCCCACAGCAGGCCAAAGCGGTAATTCAAAGAGGAATTAGGAGAGACAGCAATTGGAAAACTGATTTTGAAGCCAAGGGAAACACACTTGTAACATGCAACTTCTGAATGTTGATGTATGTTATGACAGCTGATGCTGTCACAGGCAACCCCTCCGAGGTGGTGACACAGAGAACTGAGAAAATATGGGTGACTGTAACTTTGTGGCAGTTGTCTAATGCTCTCTAATGGATTTGACAGTTAGGACTCTTGTTAAATAATTCTCTAAACTCTTTGCAAAAATGGACTCCATTGCCAGGTGTGGTGGTGCACACCTTTAATCCCAGCACTTGGGAGGCAGAGGCAGGCAGATCACTGTGAGTTCGAGGACAGCCTGGTCTATGAAGCAAGTCCAGGACAGCCAGCACTGTTACACAGAGAAACCCTGTCTCAAAAAACCAAAAAAAAAAGAAAAAATGGACTCCATTTTAAAAATTAGACTTCAGTGTAGCAGAGAGGCAGAGCATGAGCCTATTAGGGTCCCTGAGGTTCAAACCCCAGGGCCACAACGCCATTCTTTATGATGCTAATGGAAGTATTTGGCCTCCTGGTTCTGGCAGGAGGAATAGATTTGTTATTTTATTTGATTTGTTAACATCCATTCCCAGCCGGGCGGTGGTGGCGCACGCCTTTAATCCCAGCACTTGGGAGGCAGAGGCAGGCGGATCTTTGTGAGTTCGAGGCCAGCCTGGTCTACAAAGCGAGTCCAGGACAGCCAGAGATATTCAGAGAAACCCTGTTTCGAAAAACCAAAAAAAAAAAAAAAACATCCATTCCCTTATCTACATAATTTAAAAAAAGCACGTTCAGGGGCTAGAGAAATGGCTTAGCGGTTAAGAGCACTGACTGCTCTTCCAGGCCCCAGGTTCAATTCCCAGAACCCACATGGCAGTTCACAACTGTCTGTAATTCCAAGATCTAACACCCTCACATACAGAACACACAAGCAGGCAAAACACCAAGGCACATAAAATAAGAAATAAAATAAAATAAAAAAACAAGTTCAATCTAAATTTGTTTTAAAATTACTGGTTCTGGCATTACGTTTGTCCTGTATTTACAAAAGATGTTAAGCAGAAGAGAATTATCATCCACATGGAAATCATGCTCTTATCTTCTGGCACCGTAAGGGTCTGGACTTTTCTCTGCCATGCCAGTCCTCTGACCTTCCTGCTTTGGCTTGCAGAAAGCCACCAGCCGCAGACACTGCTGAGAGTTCCAAGGGCTGAATTCATATGAACATAAAAAGAAGATCATGTCTTCAAGCAGAAGTAAATTTAGCAGCTACTTGTATGATACACTAAGACAACTACCCTAAATAAAAACCCAAGCCTTCCCTGCTTGGCCTCTCGATATTCTCCCACAGGGATGGTAGGAGCCACACTGCTCCTCATCTTCCTTTCCCTACTAGCCCCTGAAGAAATATAGTTCAGAGAAAATAATGGCCCTTGGGGCAGCAACAAGAAACCTGTGAAGGCAGAGCTGCCCTACGGAGAACAAAGAGCAGCAGACACTTACTTGCTCACTGGACCGAGAGAGACAGCTCTTGATGACCTCAGTTTCCAGAAGTGTACGCTTATTAATCTCTATGTGTTCATAGTACTTAGACAGCCGAGTCTGCCCCTGTTTGTTCACCATAAGGAAAAACTTTATCATTTTTCCCCCTTTGGCCGGTTTCTTTCCAAATATAATTTAAAAGTTACAGCAGGGGATGCCTGCAGCTAGAACCTGGAGAACAAACAAACAACAGAAAGGCAAGATTACAAAGACTCACACCACAAGTAAATAAAATATTTGACACAAACAGTATTCATTCCTAAGAACTGAGGTTCAAGCAAATAAGAACCATGCACAATTGCCATCAGTCACCACAAAACAACTTTGAGCATACAGTCCTTGTGCTCATACTGTCAATCTGTTCATTAAGTGTGAATGCCCACCATTAAGTTCATTAAGTTGGTATCCACTAAGTATGTGCCAAGCACCAGAAAAATAAAGAAATGAAGATTTGATCATTTTTGCTTTTCTGGTTTTTATATCATCAAAGATGCTAGAGTGAGAAGCAAATAACAGCAGTACAAAGAAACAAATTGTAACTGCAATGGGTGCACTTCTAAAGGCCACAGAAGAATATCACAGGAGGGCTAGAAAGGACATCCCAGAGAAAGGACATAGTAACTGCATCTTGAAGAATGACCTAGGAAAGACTGAGGCTTGGAAAACAGGGGGATAGTTGGTCTGGACATTAGTTGTAGGCTAGGCCACAGCAAGAACAGCAGTGGAGGGGACTGGGAGAATGGCTTAGCAGTTAAGAACACTTGCTGCTCCTCAGAGGATCAGAACTCAGCTCTCCTCATCCACATCAGGCACTTTATAACCGTCTGACACTCTCTTTTGTCCTCTACAGGTATCTATGCTCATGTGTATAAACCCCACACAGATATGCATATTCACACAATAAAAAATAAAATAAATTGGGTGTGGTGGTGTACACCTTTAGTCTCAGCACTCAAGAGGCAGAGGCAGGTGAAGTTCGAGGCCAGCCTGGTCTACAGAGTGAATTCTAGGACAGCTAGTACTGTTTCACAGAGAATCCTGCCTCCAAAAAATAAATAAATAAATAAATAAATAAATAAATAAAATAGATTTGGCTTAGTTTTTCTTTCTTTTTTTTTTTTTGGTTTTTCGAGACAGGGTTTTCTGTGTAACAGCTCTGGCTGTCCAGGACTCACTTTGTAGACCAGGCTGGCCTCGAACTCAGAACTCACAGAGATCCGCCTGCCTCTGCCTCCCAAGTGCTGGGATTAAAGGTGTACACCACCGCCCAGCCTCTTCTCTCTTCCTTCCTTCCTTCCTTTCTTCCTTCCTTCCTTCCTTCCTTCCTT
>CAJQZJ010001694.1:23200886-23221580 GCA_907164525.1 Lophiomys imhausi | reverse complement strand
TTTATATCTGTTGTTTTGTATAGTATTTACTGTTATAAGAGAAGGAACCATCTGTTGGACTGAAAGGGGAAGCTGCTGGGGGGAAGAGGGTGGAAGGGCGGGATAGGAAGGGGGAATAGGGAAGGGTTTGTGACTGAGATGTAACTTGAAGAAAAAAAATAAAGTATTTAAAAAAAATAAAATATTCCTCATGCACAAAGAAAAATACATTAGATACAATAACATAGCAAAATCTTGGTAGCTTATTAACAGCAAGAATACATTAGGGTAGGGTAGAGTGTAGTCAGTGATAGAGCATATGCTTTATATGCAGGAGGGTCCAACCCCCATTCCTCAAACCGTCCAAAACCAGTCTATGCCAGACATGAGTTCAAATATCCAATTGTGGGCTGAGGGTCTAGTTCAATGGCAGACTGCTTATGTACCATGCTCAGAAACATGGATTCAATTTTCAGTATTGCAGAACCAAAATATTCCTATTGCACCCTCAACTAAAAGAAAGTTCATTAAGAGTTATTTTAAAGGGCTGGAGAGATGGCTCAGCGGTTAAGAGCACTGTCTGATCTTCCAGAATTCTTGAGTTCAATCCCAGCAACCACATGGTGGCTCACAACCATCTATACTGGAATCTGATGACCTCTTCTGGCATGCAGGGGTATATGCAGATAGAACTCTCATATATGTTAAAATAAATAAATCTTTAAAAAAAAGTTATTTTAAATGTCTCTAAAGAAATTTCCAGCCTGGCTTGGTGCATGCCTTTAATTCCAGCACTTGGGAGGCAGAGGCAGGCCTATCTCTGTGAGTTCGAGGCCAGCCTGATGTACAAAGCTAATTCCAGGATAGCAAGGGCTGTAACACAACGAAACCCTGTCTCAAAACAAAAAACAAAAAACAAAAACAAAAATAACAGCAACAACAACAAAAAAAAAAACAAATAAAAGAATTTTCCCATCCCAGCTATTGGGGAGGCTGAAGGAAGAGTCACAAATTCAAGCCCTGTCTTGACTACAGAGAGATCCTGAAGTTATCCTGGGCAGCTTAGCCAGACAGTGTGTTGGAACAAAATGAAGGACCAGCAAGATGTCCCAGTGGGTGAAGACTGTTGTGCCTGATGACCTGTAATTTGACCTTAACCCCAGTACCCATATGGCAGAAGAATTGACTCTAGAAAGTTGTCCTCTGATCTCTATATGTGTGGCCTTGTGAGTGTTAGTGTGTGTGCACATGTGTACTCTCCCCCCCCATAAATACATGTAAAAATGAAGGGCTGGAAGATAGTCATAGTGCTAGCCTAGCATGTACAAAGCCCTGGGTTCAACTTCTAGTACTGAAAAAGAAAAAAAAAAAAGAGTTCCACCTTTTTCCTGTGGGATAACTGTCATGTAATTTAGGTTGGGCTATTAATAGAAAGACACAATTAAAGGTTGTTAAAATATGCTACTATAAATAATATACTTTTGTGAAATTTTGGCAATTTGAAATATTTTCAAGGGGCTGAAGGTATGGCTTGGTGGTATGCATTGTATATGTGAGGTTCTGGATTTGGTCATTAATGACAGAAAAGAGAGAAAAGAGAAAAGAAAGAACAAGAAAGACCAAACCAGGAACAGTCTCCAAAGGAGAACGGTGTCCCACATAGGCTGCTCAGCACAGGTGTGCTTTGCCTGGCATCTTTTTGAACACACCCTGATGGTCATTGGGTGACAAGTCACATTCCTTTATTTTTAAATTTATTTTTATTTCACGTACATTGGCATTTTGTCAGAATGAATGTCTGTGTGAGGGTGTCAGATCCTCTGCAACAGGAATTACTGACAGTTGTGAACTGCCATGTCAGAGCTGGGAATTGAACCCTGAACTTCTGGAACAACAGTCAGTGCTCTTAACTGCTGAGCCATCTCTCCATCCCCTGATAAGCCACATTCTGTTTTTTTGGAGATAGGGTTTCTCTGTTAACAGCCTTGGCTGTCCTGGAACTCACTCTGTAGACAAGGCTAGCCTTGAACTCACAGAGATTTGCCTGCCTCTCCCAAGTGCTGGGATTAAAGGTGCGTGCCATCACACCTGACCATTTACAGAGAGCTGTGAAATGCCATGTGGGTGCTATGGATTTGAACCAGGTCCTTTGGAAGAACAGTCAGTGCTCATAACCACTAAGTCATCTCTCCAGCCCTTATAATATCTTCTTTTTTTTTTTTTCCGAGACAAGGTTTCTTTGTGTATCCATGACTGTCCTGGACTTGCTTTGTAGACCAGGCTGGCCTTGAACTCACAGAGATTTGCCTGCCTCTGCCTCTCAAATGGTGGGATTAAAGGGGTGCACTACCTAACCCGGCAATAAGCCATATTCTTAAACTTGTCAAATTATCACCTTGGAGAGTTGGGCCTGTTTCCCATTTCATATTTCCCAATCATTCAGCTCTCATGGTTGTACATTCTTAGCCAATGTACAGGAGGGACTTGGCTACAGGCAATCTTCTTTTTTTTCTCTCTCTTCAAATTTGACATCTCTCCAAGTTATCTATTACACAGTATTATCACAGCCTACTTTTTTTCTGATTCATATTACCTAGGAGACAATTGAAGAATGAATTTGGACTAGAATTTTTTTTATAGTATCCTGGTTTTCTTAAAGGTTTGATGTGCATTTTCTACAATCTGTAAGGGTCAGTCTTTTTTTTTCTTTTTTCGGTTAAGACAAGAGTTTCTCTGTATAACAGCTCTGGCTATCCTAGACTCACTTTGTAGACCAGGCTAGCCTTGAATTCATAGAGATCTGCCTGCTCTTGCCTCCCGAGTGCTGGAATTAAAGGCATGGGACACAATGCCTGATGTTTTTTTGAGACAGAATTTATTTTCATAGCCACAAACAACTTCTGTAATGACAAGTCAGTCAATATCTGATCTCATTTTGCAGGCTAGGGCCTCGGTGCAGATTAGAGCTACATCCTCCACCTATGTTGTAGCTATGTTATATGTGGTATAGCCTTTAGTTTGAACTTCTTTTCTCTCTGTCTCTCTCTCTCTCTTTTTTTTTTTTTTGCTTTTCTAGATAGGGTTTCTCTGCATAGTCCTGGCTGTCCTGGACTTGCTTTGTAGACCAAGCTAGCCTTGAACTCACAGAGATCCACCTGCCTCTGCCTCTTGAGTGGCATTAAAGGCGTGGTGGATTAAAGGTGTGCACCACAACATCCGGCAATTACAGATAGCTGTGAACTGCCATGTGGTTACTGGGATTTGAACCTGGGTCCTTTGGAAGAGCAGACAGTGCTCTTAATTGCTGAGCCATCTCTCATCCCCTTATGTCAGTTCTTATCAAAGTTTTGGTAGGCTTTAATATTTATTTGTTCTCTTACTTTATAAATGTAAACACCCTGCTATTTCTCAGATAACTGAATCACCTGAAATTACTCGACTATAATTTCAAACATGCTAATGATCCAGGAACCAGAGATGAATTCTAAGCCTAGTTATAGGACAGTAGTCAAATAGTGAAGGGAGACTGAAACTGCAACCTTGTTAACAAAGATATTTATTAATAACTATAAACGGTTATGTTAGACCAGCAGAGCAGCTGGTGGCCTCCCAGCAGGAAGACTGTAGGCCTGGACGGCCTGAATTGCCTTAGCTGGCAGCCTGACCTGTCCTGGGGATAAAGCTCTGGGTCAAGGGTGGCCTTCACCACCCCTGAAACTGCAACTCTGTTAACCAATACATTTATTAATAACTATAAACTGTTATATTAGGTCAGGGGAGTAGCCAGCGGCAGCCTAGTGGGAGGCCTGTAGGCCTAACTCGCCTTAGCTGGTGGCCTAAAACCCGAGGCAGCCTTTTTTTCCCCAATAACTAAATACACCAAGACCTTTTAATGTTTCAACGCTTAGGCCGTAGCTGACTCTCAATTAGTTAATCTAAGTTAAACGGACCAACTACTCTCAATCGCCATGTGGCTTGCTGTACCTTCAGAGCTCAAACTTGGATGGGATGTCCTACTGCTTCCAAGTCCTGGCCCCAGGGTACCTGAGTTAGTCCCAGGAAGTTCCACCTTCCTATTTATTCTCTCTCTGCCCAACTAAATGCTCATCAGCAACTTTTATTAGCCAATTGGAGAGTTGCCTCAGAAAGGCCTGCACAAGACCTTCCTCCAAGAGGAGACTTTCTTTGTTTCCAATTGCACACATACTCAGTGATATGAAAGGGTGGGACCACTTCCTTATTATACAGTGAGACTTGCTAAAGTCACCAAGAACTGTGTTGTGACTTGCTCTCTCAGCCATGAAAATAAGAACACTTGTCATATCCTTTATGATGAGGAGAAACTGTCACTAAAACAGTATTCATGAACCTGCTGAGTGCTTTAGTAGAAAGATGACAGGTGCGTGGTCAGCGAGACATAAAGTGCTTAGATACTCAGACTACTTAGTTCTCAAAAGCAGAGTAAATGCTCTTCATATATCACATATGGACTAACTGATAAGAAGGTATTTGAACATTATCTATTTCCAACTTATTTAAAAGCCCAGAATTCCCTGATGCTTTGGCTTGCGTAATACATGTAATATGACAAGTCCAGCTGTGCAAAACCAGAGGTTCAAATATTACTTGTAGGAAAGAAAACAAAAGTTCCCAAAAAACTAAGCTGATTAAAAATATAGACATTCAGCTGGGCGTGGTGGCGCACACTTTTAATCCTTGGGAGGCCGAGGCAGGCGGATCACTGTGAGTTCCAGGCCAGCCTGGTCTACAAAGTGAATCCAGGACAGCCAGAGCTATTACACAGAGAAACCCTATCTTGAAAAACAACAACAACAAAAAAATAGACATTCTTTTTTTCTTTTTTAAACAATCAACAAGGTCTCAAGAATTCTGTATTTTTAGCTAGCCTGGAAATTATCATGTAGCTCAGGGTTTAAACTGGCAGCAATTTTTCGGCCTCAGTCTCCCCAGTGCAGTAAATACAAGAGACACCATAACTTGTCTTAAATAGGCTTTCTTGAAGATCATCATGAATTGTGAAAGCTGGGATACATTTGCAATCCCAGCACTTAGGTGGCAGAAGCAGGAGAATCACAGGCTCAGGGCAGCCTGGGCTACAGGGTGAGACATATTTTACCCTGAACCTACCCACAAATCATTCTGAAACTAGGAGAATCTGGACAGGGAACAGAGATGAATAGAACTGGTGAGAGGACAGAACAAATAGGAAGTTTCAAAGTGGGACTGAAGAGAGGAAATGATTCAGCATTAGATAAGAGAGAGAATTCCAGTTAGGTAAGTTGAATTGTGATAATGTAACTTGGGAGAATTCTTTATCTAAAAGTTGTAGAAACTCATTTCAGTGTTCTTGGGAGTAGTGGGCAGGAAACAAAAAGTTAGCAGTGTAAAACATCATCTCAACAGAGGAAATTAAACTATTTATACTTTTGTTTGTTTGTTTTTCAAGACAAGGTTTCTTTGTTTATCTCTGGCTATCCTGGACTCACTTTGTAGACCAGGCTGGCCTTGAACTCACAGAGATCCACCTGCTGGGATTAAAGGCATGTGCCATCAAACCCAGCTCTATTTGTACTTTTAATACTAAGAGGAGTTGGAGTCATTTGCCCAGGCTGGTTAAGACTGTAGTCTCAGTACTTGAAAAATTGAGGCAATAGGATTTTGAGCTCCAGGCTAAGACTATATAGCAAGACACAAGAACCAAACTAAACCAAACCACCAGAGCGTGAGAGGGGTAGTTGAGGGGATGGTTCAGAGGGCAAAGTACTTGTAGGATAGGCATGAGGACTTGAGTTTGGATCCCTAGTACCCACATAAAGTTGGAAATATTCATATTAGTTAGGTCTAAATTTGTTATTCAATATTTACTGAGATCTACGCTGCCCTGGCAGTGTGTATAGGTAAGAGGTAGAAACCTTAGAAACATGGGCTGTATACACCCTTGAACAGCCTACAACCGTGCAGATAAATAACACCAAAGC
The DNA here is from genome assembly GCA_907164525.1 of Lophiomys imhausi. NCBI lineage: Eukaryota > Metazoa > Chordata > Mammalia > Rodentia > Muridae > Lophiomys > Lophiomys imhausi. Next base: position 23,215,602 of record CAJQZJ010001694.1, on the reverse strand, counting down.
CACAAACTGTGTTATCGACACTTAGAAACGGTGGTTAAAGTGAATGTATGCATAATCAATTGGAATTTGTAAACTTGGAAACACAAAGGTTTTTTTTTTTTTTTTTTTTGGTGTTTGGGGACAGAGTTTCTCTGTGTATCCTTGACTGTCCTGGACTCACTTTGTAGACCTGACTGGCCTTGAACACACAGAGATCTGCCTGCCTCTGCCTCCCGAGTGCTGGAATTAAAGGCGAGTGCCACCATGTCCATTGGAAACACAAAGTTTTAAAAGATCTTTTTGGGAGATACTTATGCAAAGCTATGAAGGAAGTCAGAGGGATGGGTATTAAGTAGTTTGCTTACACCAGGACTGGAAACTCTATAAGGACAGAGATGGGGATACAGAACTTAAGGAGTGGGTCCACATTTCCCAGGCTGGCCTCAAACTCACTATAATGATCTTAAATTACTGATCCTTCTGCCTCCACCTTCCAAATGCTGGGATTATAGGCCAGTAAGATATTGAAACCTACTTTGGGCTTTGTTCTAAATTTGGAGAAGACTAAAATATTTAAGAAGAGGGTGACAATTAAATCTGTTAGCTGGGTGGTGGGTGGTACATGCCTTTAATTCTAGCACCCAGGAGCAGAAGCAGGTAGATTTCTGTGAGTTTGAGGCCAGCCTGTTCTACAGAGTAAGTTCTAGGACAGACAGGGCTATTGTATAGAGAAACCCTGTCATGAAAAACAAAACAAAAAAAAACCAATACATCTGCCTTAGAAAACTAGTCAGGCAGCAAGGAGAGTGATGGGGAAGAGCAGAAATGGGATAAGACAGGAATGAAGTTTCTAAGAAAGGACTGGATGTCTGAGTTAAATTAAGGGTACTGGAGTGACTGCTAGCTTCAGGTTTGGATAAAGTGTCATCCAGTAAGACAGTCAGTAGAAGAGCAAGAGTTTTGGAAGGGTAAGTGGGGGCAGTCTTACCTTGAGCTGAAGTGGGGAACATACATGTAGTACACCTTGCTCTTTTGATATAATCATCACGGACTGGGCTTCAGGCCCTTAAACAGCTTCATATTGTATATGTGAAAAGGTCCTGAAGATGTGTGTAAGTATTTCTGAGCTTTTTATGTCCCTCAGGAATAGGACTAAATGAACCAGCTGTATGCTAAGTGTTAAGAGAAGAAACACTACTCATAGATAACAATACTATTTCTTCATAATTATTAACCTCATTTTATACATAAATATGGCAGTAATAAGTATAACAAATCCAATCAATTCTTCATTAATTATAATGATAAAGTAAACATAACACAATAAAATGTATTTCCTTATGTCTCTGAAATTACAACCTGAGTGGTCAAGTATGTGCTCCAGAGTGAAAAATTTTATAGGCTTTCGTAGTAAAAATAAGTTTAATAATGTATCTCTTTTCATTATTCTGTTAAATATTACTTTTGTCTTATTAGGCAACCAAATGGCTATTAGCTTTTGAGAAATGTTTCTCTGTGTAGGCCTAGCTGTCCTGGAACTCCATCTGAAGACAGGGCTAGCCTCAAACTCCTGAGTGCTGGGATTAAAGACATGGTCCACCACACCTGGCAGCCAGGTTATTAGCTTTATTAACTTTAAAAAACTTATGAATTCACGAGGATAATTCCTGTGTAACCAAGCACAGAAAAATGAGCATTACAGTACTTAAAAATCGATCTTTTTGTGGTATTTCACTCTAAAAAAATCTAATGATGAAGATATCATTGCTGTTGAAATGTTAATTTTGAATTATGTATTCACAATAATTTTATTTCAATCAAATTTTCTGCCACTAATGACAATATCTGAGTTCATTCACTTCTAAACATCAGATTCTTTGAAAGTTATCGTTTTCCCATCCACCCACCATTCTCAAGATTCTAGATATCACTATCTCCTCCTCTAGAAAAAAGAAAGAAAGAAACAATTGCTCGAACTTCCCCAAACACAACCTATGTCAGAATTATAAAGACCGAAGACAAGTTATAACCGGCGGTCGGGAGCACTTAAATGGGACCAAAGAAGCAGGTCGCGACGAAGCCCAGGAACCAGTGAGAAAGTCCGGAAGAATCTGGGCCATTTGCCATAAGTGAACGTCTCCAGAATCCTGGAGACTGACTGGGTGCTACGACACCAGAGGGCAAGTGAGTGACAGGCAGAGAAAGAGGCTCGACTCCGTGCGATTGAGCAAAACCCGCAAAGAATTCTAGAGAAACGTCAGGAATTCCAGAGCAATATAAAGCCGGGCCTGAACCCAGCTCCATAGGTCAGACCGTCGGCTGAGGCTCACGCTGCTCCTGATGATGTCTGCGTGATGTAAAGAACCCGGGAGTCAGGGGCCCACGCCAAAGTCACCGCTGCATTCGAATTCCACTGGTGCAGGAAAGATAGGGCACGGCACCCCGGTGGGGGCGGGGCCCAGGCTTTTCCCCGCCCCAAGAGAGCGATGCATTCCCTACTGCGCCTGCGCAGGGTGAAGGCGACCTCTTTTTGGTTATCCGGTGTGCGGCCACCGGCTACCCAGCGTGCTGTGCGCGAGCGGCGGCCCTACGTCTCTCACCCGTCCTCCCTCCCTCCCGCCACGGCCCCCCTTTCCCCAAAGTGAGTGAGTGGAGACGGGCAGATGGAGGAGGGACTGTAATGGCGGCGGCCGGCAGTTCTCTGCTCTGATCCGCGGCAAGCACACGGCAGCGACCCCCTTCCCGGCCCTCTCCCGGCCGGCCCCCGCCCTACCGTCGGCGCGGGGCCCCCGTGCGGGCCCTCCCGGCAGCTGTCTGTGTCTCGCTCTGCGCCCCGGCCGGGGCCCCACACACAATGGACGAGCTGGCCGGAGGCGGCGGCGGCGGCCAGGGGATGCCGGCCCCTCCCCGGCCGCAGCAGGGCCCCGGGGGGAACCTGAGCCTTCCGCCGGGAGCGAACGGAGTGCCGGGCGGTGGGGGTCCTACAGCCGCCGAGGCGGCGGGGCCCCCGGCAGGCCCCGAGCTGTCCCGGCCGCAACAGTACACTATCCCGGGGATCCTGCACTACATCCAGCACGAGTGGGCTCGGTTCGAGATGGAGCGGGCGCACTGGGAGGTGGAGCGGGCCGAACTGCAGGTACCTCGCCGGGGTAGGCGGCCGGCTGTGGCCGGGGCACGGGCCGGGGGTGGGGCCCGGGCTGGGGCGGGCGCCGCGGGAGGCCGAGGGCACCTACCTGAGCCGCTCTGGCTGGCGACCCCTCCCCCGCTCCCGCAGCGACCGATTCCCTCCTCACAGGCGGCGCGCTGCGGGCATCCTTGGGGCAGCCATTTTGGCTTTTAGCATGGCGCCTGCGGGACTCCTCCGGGACTCCTCCGGAGGCGCCGGCTGGGCCTTGGGGCTGGGGGGCCAGCTTCTCTGAGCGAGAGTCCGGCGTGAGTCTGCTGGGCACTGAGTTTGCGCTCGTTCGCCCTCTTGAGGGTGAGAACAGGCGGAGAGGGCCTGGGATGAGTGTCTTGCCTCCTGGCCCCGGCACCCCCTTCCGAGGTGGCGTCCTGCCCCCTCCCCCGCGCCTCGGTATGTAGTTGCCCCTTGACAGCCGCGCCGCTCCGGGCTACTGCGGCGCACAATGGCTTGGGGCCAGTCGGCGAAGTTTGCCTTCCCATCCTCAACTCTTTCAAGTATCCGGGATGCCGCTGTACTCACTTGGATTTCCTTTAGCGCTGAATGATTCATCAACACTCTTAACTGCATTTTTCTCTTTGGAGTCGGCTTCACTAGACTTCGCTTCTGCATTCTTGTTTTTACTGATACAAAGCACAGCTGGACTATGTCTGTACTGTATTTGTGAAATGTCTGCTGAAAGAATTAGGCTTAATTTGAAGTAAAACTTACTTTTTGTTTGGTACAAGCGGAAGCGGAGCTAATGTCCACCAAGTCTGAACCTATGACACATTTGAGTTGGGCTGACTTTTGGAAGATGTTGGTTTCGGGTGCATGCCTTGAATTTTTAAAATTGCTGCATCTGTTTGAAAGGGTTATTTAAGCGGTAGAATAGTTGCATTTACTTTTAAGTTCCATTCCAGGGTGTAATTTAAGCATGGAAGAAAAAAGCATGCTTCTCTAAACATTGCATCCGTTTTTCGGACTTACAAATTTCAGGTGTAAGCAGTATTGTTTGTTATGGTACACACACAACACACCTTTGGTGAATTTAGGAAGAAGTAATGTTGAGCACAGAGATCGATTAATGTAAAAATGGTGTCCTCAAATAAATATGAATCTTCAGTTTGGTTTTGAACCAGTAAAGTTTTTATTACATTGATTAATTTCTTTCTGATCTGATTGTTTATAAACAATGTAAAGAATTTCATTCAGAAATTAAAAATACTGAGGTATAGTGACACAAATCCTAATCTCAGTTCTCAAGAGGGAGAGGGGGGCTAGATATCCCAGAGTTCAGGCCAGCCTGGTTTACATAGAGAGTTCCAGGACAGTCATGGCTACATAGTCTATCTCAACCTAACAAAAAAAGTAAAAGACAAATTAAAAATAATGTTTCGCTGACAAAAGCATTGCAAAACAACTGATTGAATCAATAAAGTTTTTTGATTGTGGGTTTGTTGTTGTGTTGTTTTGTTTTTGAGACAGAGTTTCTCTGTACCTCTGGCTGTCCTGGAAGGATCTCTGTAGACCAGGCTGGCTTCGAACTCAGAGATCCATCTGCCTCTGCCTCCTGAGTGCCAGGATCAAGGGCATGCAATACCATCTAGCATTGTAGTGTATTTTGAGGCAGGGTCTCTGTTGTCTTGGGTGACCTGGAGTTTACTGTGTAGAACAGACTGCTTTCAATCTCTTGGAGATCCACTTGCCTCTTATTAAGTGCTGGGATTAAAGGCTAGCAGCACCTCACCTGGGAAGCCAGCAAACTTTTATTTTACTACACAAAGTGGGTGAATTAAACTTAAAAAAAAAAAAACCCAACAACAGCAAAAACTACATGTTTTATATGACACAATTGATTCAGTAGCTTTTTTTTTTTTTTTTTTTTTGGTTTTTCGAGACAGGGTTTCTCTGAATATCTCTGGCTGTCCTGGACTCGCTTTGTAGACCAGGCTGGCCTCGAACTCACAAAGATCCACCTGCCTCTGCCTCCCAAGTGCTGGGATTAAAGGCGTGCACCACCACCACCGCCCGGCTGATTCAGTAGCTTTAAAATCGTGATTAAAAATACTTTTGTGTTTAAGAGATTACAATTTTCAAAAAACTTTAGTCAAGATTGCCTGTGGTTTCTTTAAAATTTGTAGAGTTTTTTGTTTTGTTTTTTGAGACGGGGTTTCTTGGTGTACCAGAGCCCTGGCTGTCCTGGACTCCATTTGTAGACCAGACTGGCCTTGAACTCATAGAGATCATCTACCTGCCTCTGCCTCACAAGTGCTGGAATTAAAGGTATGCACCACCATGCCCAGCACGAAATTTGTAGAGTTTAATATTTTTGGATTTAAGGCAGGTGGATCTTTGTGAGTTCGAGGCCAGCCTGGTCTACAAAGTGAGTCCAGGACAGCCAAGGATACACAGAGAAACCCTGTCTCGAAAAACCAAAAAAAAAAAAAAAAAAAATATTTTTGGATTTAAAGTTTTGTGATGCTGTGCTGACTTAATTTTCCGTTTGGGTAGACTGAGGTGAGTGGTCATTAAAAAATTCCTTATATAGTGTTTGAACCATGTACTGTTTTGATTTTCAAATTAGTAATTGAATTTGTCACTCAGGCATGGTTAATGTAAATAGTTAAAAAAGCATCTTGTGTCCAAATTAACAAGTTTTACTTTATTTGTTGTTGTTTTTGTTTTTAAAGACAGGGTTTCTCTGTGTAATAGCCCTGTCTTGGACTTGCTTTGTAGACCAGGCTGGCCTCGAACTCACAGAGATCCGCCTGCCTCTGCCTCCCAAGTGCTGGGATTAAAGGCATTCTCCACCACACCCAGCCAAGTTTCACATTATCGAAATCTATGTTTTTAACTCCTTTCTTTGTTTTACTTTCCATTGTTCCTGCCCCTTAAAACCAACAGAAAAGTACTTTGAAGGATTCTGTTGGTTGGTTTCTTTCAGGTAATCTGTTATATGGTAGTTCTGATAGTCTTTGCTTACTTGCTCCCCTCCCCCTTAAAATATTTTATTATGCGTGTGTGCGTGCGTGGACCATGTGCACTTGAGTTCAGGTACCCCTGGAGACAGAGATGTTGGGTTCCCCTGGAGCTGGAGTTGCAGGTATTGTGAGCCTACCTGTTGTGGGTGTGGGGCTGGAACTCAGGTACCCTAGAAGATGTGCCATTTCTCCAATCTGTTTACTTGTTACTTGCATGATGTTTTCTGCTCCTCTTATTTTCCCTAGACATTTTCATTATTATTATTTTATATATATATTTAGGTTTTTTGAGACAGGATTTCTGTGTGTATTCTTAACTGTCCTGGACTCACTTTGTAGACCAGGCTGGCCTTAAACTCACAGAAATACGCCTCCCTTTGCCTCCTGGGTTCTGGGATTAAAGGCATGCACCACTACCCCTTGCAGTTACAGACAGCTGTGAACTGCCATGTGGGTGCTGGGATTTGAACCCAGGTCCTTTGAAAGAGCAATCAGTGCTCTTAACCGCTGAGCCATCCCTCCAGCTCCACATTTTCATTATTTTATACTGATACTTTTAGAATAAAATGTTAATGACAGAATTGTTTATATGCTTTTGTGTGTGCTGCATATTTTTTAGGTTTTATTGGATTAATCAATAGCATTTCAAATTTGGTTCTAGAATATTAAATGTGCTTATCATTTGGTGGTTGAGATGGACCCTGTAACAAAAGCTGCCTGGATGTTGGTAGGTGGTTCACACTGGCCTCAAATATACTATTAGTCTTTAATTAAGACTGCTTGTGAAGTACATACTTAAAATTTTATGTCCTTAATGAATGTGTAAAAATGTCTGTGGTGAATTTAAGCTGTAAATTTAAAATTATTTACTTTCTTAAAAACAAAACACAGGTGTGTCTTCCCCTACCATGACCATCAAATTTCTAATTTCTATAGCTTTACATACTGTTCATGTTGGAGCTCACCTTAGATCCTAGAACTAGGGAGGCAAAAGCAGGAGGACCTTACTTGAGATCCAGGCCAACTAGAGCGATATAGTGAGACTGTCTCGAACAGGAGACTCTTTGTTTGGCTTCCACTATGTCATTCCTTATTTTCCCTTTATCTGCCTCATCACTTGTGTTTGTTTTTTGAGACAGGATCTTGCTATGTATCCCTGGTTGGTATGGTGCTCCACTGTTTAGCCCAGGCAGTCTCAACTAATGGCAATCATCTTGCCTTACTTTTTTCAATAAAAGGACTAGTGGGCATCACGAAGCCCAGCCCACTTTTCATAATATATTCTTTTATTTGTTTCTAGTTGTAATCTGAGATCCTAATTGCTTTGACCTTTCATTGTATTTACAAAAAATTTAGAAAATTATGTTTTGATAATTTTGTATAATCTTGTGTGTATATGGGCATGTGTATGGGCACAGCAGAGGCTCAGAGGTTAGAGGACCATGTGGATCCAGGGATCGAAATTAGGTCAGCAAACACAGTAACAGATAGATGCTTTTACCCTCTGAGCCATCTCCAGGGCCATAAACCAGTTCTTAAGCTATTGTTTACCATTTTAGTAGTACCCAGATTTACTGTTTGTTATTCCGTTGCACAGGTTTGTGAAGTTGTCAGGTTGGTGGAATTGGCTTTTTAAATTTCTCACTCTGAAATATTGGAGCCCATCCAGAGTTTAAGTAATATACTCAAATATACTCCTGGAGACAGCAGAAAGCAGACCTGGGATTTAAACACCGGACCATACTTTTAGCTTCCAGACTTATTTGTAAATTTCCTGTTTAACTTTTCTATATCAAATTCAACTATTCATGTATTCAGCTGATTTTGTATCCTTATTCTCCCTGTAAACCACAGTAAACCTGTTCTGTTAATTTTACTATGAGTATTTAGTCAGTGAGTCCTTTCCAGAGTATTCAGTCTTTTGAATTTCATTGATTTTAGTTTTCTCACAGTTATTTATTCAGCAAATGTGTGCTACTTTGGGCTACTTGCTGAGTATAAAATTATGTATGAAACGAAGACTTTATCCTTAGGAAGTTTGTTTTGGAGAAAATAAAATGCTTCAAGTGGCAAATTAAAGGAGACAGAAAAATAAATGAGTGAAATTTGTATGAGTTTTCAATTACTATTTAATATTTATTGGGTACTTTCTGTGTGCTGGATTAATGTCTCAAATATATGCTTAAAGATACAGTCTTGTGATCTCCCACAAACTCTGGATAAGCCCAATATTTCCTTACTTTTTCTTTCTTTTTTAGATAGTTTCATGTATCCTAGGTTGGCCTCAAATTCCTTAGGTAGCTATGGATGACCTTGAATTTACCCTCCTTCCACCTCTCCAGTGCTGGAATTACAGGTGCAAACCAACCCAAGGCTCCAAGGCTTAGGCAAGAATTCTGCTTGAGTTATATCCCCAGCCCTTCATTTAGTTATTGCAAAGCTCCTGCCCTCCCCCATGTACCTTTAGATCTTAAGTTTAAGAAATACTGAATCAGAATGCTGTCCAAAAAGGACAAAACTTGGAAGCAGGTAAGTCGACAGCCTAGCTCTGCCAAGACAGGGTAGGCAAGTTCTTCACAATTCCTGCTTTACAATTAATATCTGTCAGAAACAGGGCCAAAAGACTGAATGAAAATTGATGCTCCAATATATTGAGAGAAACTGGGGACTGTCCAGGCAGCCAATTGTCTGTCATTTCTTAGTTTTGGAAGCTGTTGGCTCTGCACTTCCTGTTTATTCAGATATATTTATCCTTAAACCCTCTCTGATGTGGTTGAAGACTAGATAGTTATAGTCTCACAGTTAAGTTTTAAGTTGTTTAGGAATTAAAAGAATGTTCTAGGTCTCAGAAGATGTTTTTAAGTTGGTAATGCAAGTTAGGATGAAATAGAATATTAATATCAGTTGGCAAATATGTATGGACTGGACATTGGAAATATATGTTATACCTTATAATTTTCATAATTGTGGCCTAATATTATATTTATTGTTATAACAAAAGCCTTTTATTGGACTAAAATGGGGAGCTGTTGGGAGGGAAAAAGATACACCTTAAATTTAAAAAAAAAAAGCAGCTAAGAGGGTGAGGGGAAGATGGTAGGAGTGTGGGACTAGGAGGGGAAGAAAGGAGGGGGGACTATGATTGAGATGTAACTTGAAGAAATAAATAAATGTAAAAAAAAAGAAATACTTAATTGTATTAAGAACTTTGCACCTAAGAGAAGCAGCATTAGTAGATGTTCCTGAAGCAGAAAAAAAGAACTGGGCTAAAATGAAAAAAGGGCCATCTAAAACAGGCTCATCCTAAAGTAAGTTCTGTTTCTCTGATTTGTTGTTGTTGGTTTTTGAGACAGGGTTTCTGTGTAACAGCCCTGGCTGTCCTGGACTCACTTGTAGACCAGGCTCCACACCTCTCCTATATCACTGATTTTTAATTTGAGTGGCTTATAGACTTCTTGCATATACGGAGATATGAATCTCTCTCTCTCTCTCTCTCTCTCTCTCTCTCTCTTTTGGTTTTTGGAGACAGGGTTTCTCTGGAGCCCTGGTTCAGTCTCTTTCTCCCTGAGACAAGGTCTCTTGTAGCTCATACTGGCTTGTCTCACTGTGGAGAGAAGGATAATCTCGAACTCCATTGTAGGAGTGTAACACTACCTGGTTTTTAATGTGGTTCTGGGGATGGAACCCAGGGCGTTGGGGATGCCGGGTAAGCACTCAGCCAACTGAGCTATAACCTTTTACCTGATCAGTCTTGTTTTAACTATTTCTATCCATTTGTATTTTAACTATTGTTAACTTGTTTTAACTATTTCTATCCATTTGTATTTTAACTATTGTTAACTTGTTTTAACTATTTCTATCCATTTGTATTTTAACTATTGTTAACTTGTTTTAACTATTTCTATCCATTTACTATTTCTCATCTCATAGTATTTTGATGAAGGTCTTGGAACCTGTAATTTCACCCAGGAGATTTTAGTGTAAAGCCTATTAGTTGTCTTTACCCCTGTAATCTTAACACTTGGCAGACTGAAACAGGAGAATCACTGTTAATTTGAGTCCAGCCTAGTTAGCTAGTGAATTCTAGGCTAACTTGGACAGCAGAGGGCTTGTCACAAACAAAACAAGCAATATATATTTTAACACAGCTGCAGTATGACTACTATATGTCATTGTTGAGACATTATTAATTCCTTGATTCTTATCAAATACATATTGTTTAGATTTCCAATTTAGTTATGTTGGTGTTCCTTTAAAGTAGGATCCACATTGTGGCTGGGACCATCTCTATCTATTGGTCATTCTTGTTCAAGAAGTTAGACAGGGGCTAGGGAGATGGTTGAGCTGATGACGCACTTGCTGCCAAGACTGATGACCTGAGTTTGATCTCTGGGACTCACACAGTAGATGATGAGAACAAGCTGCTGTAAGTTGTTCCCTGACCAAGTGTGTGGGTTTGAATACATACACACATATACATGTAAAAGACAGGAAAAAAGATTTACTACAGGTCATTTCTTTAATGTTTCTTCAATAACTCAGGCACTCTCTCTCCTTTAAAAGATTTCAGGGGTGCTTTAGCAGGTTTAAAAAATTAAAAGGCCTACACTTCAAAATAGAACACTGCTGTGTCAAATATCTTCAATATTAAAAAAATAGATACGCTATTCAGAATCAACATACTGAGAACACACATACCATATAGGGAGGAGTGGGTAGAGGGGGAAACAGGCAGATCTGTTGTTTCTGTAAAGGTTCCCAGAGTCTAGGTTTTGTTGAGCTCTACCCTTTGCTGTACTGCCCTGCTTGCTTTCTTTAAAACTTGGTTTGTGGGTGGCACCGTGGCTTAGTTGGTTAAAGCGCCTGTCTAGTAAAACTTGGTTTGTTGGTTCTAGGGGCTTGATCAGAGTTGTTTTGTTTTCTCCTGTCCTTCATGGAGGCAAGAGTGTGCGGAAGGCAAGACAGTTTTCCAGGTGGTAGTGAGGTCTTTGAAGGTCAGTCTTAGCTTTGTTATTGTGATGTTAGCAGATACTTGATATTGGGCTTAGGAATGGTCATTCATAAGGACCATATTTTTATTTATTTATTTTTTGGTTTTTCGAGACAGGGTTTCTCTGTGTAATAGACCTGGCTGTCCTGGACTCACTTTGTAGACCAGGCTCACCTTGAACTCACAGAGATCCACCTGCCTCTGCCTCCCAAGTGCTGAGATTAGAGGCTTGTGCCACCACTGCCTAGGACCATCCTTATTTTCTTTTTTAAAATCTCTTAGGAAATTAAGCTAAAACCCATGTAACATAAAATTTATCTTTTTAAATTGTATATATTCTGTGAGTTGTGTGTTCATGGTGTGCAGTCATCACAGTGATTTCTGAAATTTTTCATAATTCTGCAAGGATCCCTGAAGTTAGTCCCAATTTCTTCCTTCCTTTGGTAACAATTAATAAACTATCTGTGTGATTTGTCTATTTTGAAAATTTCTTTGAGACAGGTTCTCTAAATTTAGCCATTGCTGCCCTTGAATTCCCTATGTAGATCAGGCTGGCCTCAGACTCAGATCTGCTTGGCTCTGCCTCCTGGTATCAGAGGGGTGCATGATGTCTCTTTTTTCTTTGAGACAGGGTTTCTCTGTGTATCCTTGGCTGTTCTGGACTCACTTTGTAGACCAGGCTGGCCTCAAATTCACAGAGATCCACCTACCTATGCCTCTCGAGTGCTGGGACTAAAGGTGTGTGCCACCACACCCGGCTGGTATCTTATTTTTTGCATTTTTATACATGGAATAATATATGGCCTTTTTATTTATGTAGGACAAGGTGTTCAGGGTCAATTCATGTAGCATACAATTTTACATCTCTTTTAAGGGCTGAAAATCTTTAAAAAATTTATGTGTATAGTTAATTGTAAAAAAGTTATATGGCTAATTAAACTATGTATCCAGTATTTATATTATTATTAATTGATTTGGCAGCCATTAATTCTTATCCAGACATTATAACAGAGCACACAGGACACCACATGGATTTTAACAAGCCTTGGCCTGAGTTGTGCAGTCCTAGCCCATCTAAATTAGCTCATAATTCTATTACCCAAATATGATCCCATATATACATATGTCCCCTTGGACTGCCATTCTCCACCATATGCCGATGTTCCAGGCCATGTGGAATGAGGTTCCTTTTTCTAACCCATGGTGTATGCCTCCTTCCTGCTGCTCCTGGCTGGAATCAATTAATCCTCTGTCTAAAGTGCAGGCTTCCTGCTCTAATCCCAGGAAGTCCCACCTTTCTCTGTCTTTGCCCAGTCTCAGGCCTCGGCATTTTTTTAACCAATCAGATTCAATGTAAGTAACAGACAGCAAGCAGAACCAATTAATTAACATTTAGAATGCTTAACACTACCCCAACAGTTAATACCTTTTTATATTCTCACTAGTAAGTAATACAGGAGGGTTTTTAAAGGACTGTCTTTTCTAAAGTTAGAGTTACATTTTTATTAAAAATTGGGGTTTTCTGAAATCTGTCCTTTTATTTGTTTTTTTTTTTTTTTTTTTTGGTTTTTCGAGACAGGGTTTCTCTGTTTATCCTTGGCTGTCCTGGACTCACTTTGTAGACCAGGCTGGCCTCGAACTCACAGTGATCCGCCTGCCTCTGCCTCCCAAGTGCTGGGATTAAAGGCGTGCGCCACCACCGCCCGGCTAAATGTGCCCTTTTAAATTTGCTTAAATTAGTTTTTCTTAAATCTTTCCTTCCTTTCCTCCCTCATAACCTTTTTAGAGCAATTAAGTTTACAACAGCATTCAGCAGTTTCCACATAACTCATCAACCTTCACCATTAACATCCTCTTCTGTGTGGTACATCTATAATAACAATAGATAACCAACAAAGGCATTTGACTATCACCCAAAGGCCATACTTTATTTTATGTTTGGTTTATTTACTTGATTTGTTTTCAGACAGAGTGTGGACTAGTCTGGCCTCGAATTTTGATTTTTCTGCTTCAATTTCCCAAATGCTGAGATTACAGGCATGGCCAGCACTCAGTCCATGCTTATAATGCACCTAGTTGTTACACTGTCCTAAAAGACCCATATTGCTGCAGTCTTCATGGCTTTGGGATTGACCTGACTTGGACAATAGGGAATGAATAAATGATAGAAATGTGTATAGAAAAGGTGCTCGGAAACTCAGTGGGTGTATACAGTCGAAAGAGGCTCAGCAAATTTGGGCGGAAAGGTCTTTGTAGGGGAACAGTCTTTTTTATTTTATTTTTTGGTTTTTCTAGACAAGATTTCTCTGTGTAACCTTGACTGTCCTGGACTCACTTTGTAGACCAAGCTGGGCTCAAACTCACAGAGATCCGCCTGCCTCTGCCTCCTGAAGTGCTGGGATTAAAGGCGTGCGCCACCATGGGTGTCGGGGAACAGTCTTAAACTTTGTTTATCCAGGGGAGGAGAAAGCTGTTCTTGATAATTTCTACACACTGTCAGCATCCATTATTGGGCCAGAGGAAGGCCTTACCAGGATTCTGAGGCCTTCGGATTCTTGACATAGCCTTGCCTTATGTCAACAATGCACATGGGGTTCACCTATTTCTCCCCCCCCCTTCCATTGCTCCTTTGTTTATTGTTGTTTTTTTCACTTAGTAATAACCTTAGTGTTCTGCTATGACTTTTTTTTTTTTGGTGTGTGCATTGCTTTTCAGAGTTGACTAATATTCCATTATGTAAATATATAAATCACACTTGGTCCACTTCACTTTTTTTGTTTTTTTTTTGAGACAGGGTTTTTCTGTGTAGCCCTTGGCTGTCCTCACTTTGTCCTGGAACTCAGAGATCTTCCTGCCTCTTCCTCGAGTGCTCAGATTAAAGGCGTGTGGCACTACCTCCTGGCCTACTTCACTTTTTAAGAGAAGTGTGTTTAGTTTTGGAAGAGTGTTAGTTGTTGTGCAGCTGCAGAGCAGTCTTGACAGTATAGTGCATTTCACTGCCAACATGGCAGACTTCTTTTTTGCTCCCTGTCTAATTCTGGAGTTGCTAGTAGATTTTGTTCTACATATTCTGATAGGTATTTTATGATTTATTAATTCTTATGTTTTCTCATTCCCTCCCTCCTTCCTTCCCTTGGTGAGCCAAAGTCTTATGTAATAAGCCCAGTCTGCCTATCTCCTCAGTCTCTAAGTTAGACAATCTTTTTTATGCTTAATTGTCTTCAGTGAAGTGTCTATTTAGAACTATAGCATATTAAAAAACATTCTTCCTGACATTTGATTTGATTTTGGATATAATGATGTTGTATATTTCTTTCTAGTCAGTTATAAGTACCCAGTAAATGTCAGAGGTAGTATTAGTTACTACTTTTAATGTCTGTCTGTCTATCTATCTATCTGTCTACACTCCTTCCTTCTTTTTCTGAGACAGGATCTCATGTAGGCCAGGTAGACCTCAAGTTTGCTGTGTAGCTGAGACTGACCTCTAATCTTCTGTCTCTCTCTCCTAAATGCTTGGGATTACAGACTTGTGCCACCTTACCTGGCTTTATATATGTGTAGCCGAACTTTTAAGTTATTATTTAACACTTATTTATTACTAAA
>CAJQZJ010001694.1:23168940-23190423 GCA_907164525.1 Lophiomys imhausi | reverse complement strand
GTGTGTGTGTGTGTGTGTGTGTGTGTGTGTGTGTGTGTGTGTGTGTGAGAGAGAGAGAGAGAGAGAGAGAGAGAGAGAGAGAGAGAGAGAATGAGATTTTCATGTAGCTCACTCTGGCCATGGATGATGATGGCCTTCAACTTTTTTTTTTTTTCAAGTGCCTAGATCACAGACCCGTGGTATTATACTGGCCCATAATTTCATTTTTACGTGGCATAATATTCTATTGTATGTGTACATTACTTTTTACTTGTTTGTTAATTTGTTGATGGACATTCATATTGTTTCTACGTCTTATCTTTTGAGAACAGTGCTGCTGTGAATTTGTGCAGATGTCTGAGACTGTGTTTTTAGTTCTGGATTAGTCCAAGAGGTAGAACTGTTGGGTCACATAATAGTTATATTTTAAAGAAGAGGCTGAAGTGATGGCTATTTTAAGAAGGGATTCCCCAGATTCCCATGGCTGGAGAGAGTTATCCTTTGATTGACCTACCTACCAGATTTACATGGTGGCTCACAACCGTCCATACCTCCAGTTCCAGGTGATTTGGTATCCTCTTCTGAACTCCAAGGGCACCAATCATACATGTGGTGCACAGACACATCTGAGCAAAACACTCATGCATGTGAAAATGAAATATATAAATCTAAAAAAAAAGTTTAAAAAATTATGAGAGTGGTTTAGTAAGTTAAGAGCACTTGCTGCTCTTAATGAGAACCTACATTCATTTCTCAGTACCCATACTAGGCAGCTCACAACCACTTGTAATTCCAGCTCCAGGAGACATGACTCTTGGCCTCCTTGGACACCCACACTTTTGGTTTTTCAAGACAGGGTTTCTCTGTGTATTCTTGGGTTTCTCTGTGTATTCTTGGGTGTTCTGGACTCACTTTGTAGAACAGGCTGGACTTGAGAACTCACAGAGATCCACCTGCCTCTTCCTCCCGAGTGCTGAGATTGAAGGTGTGCACCACCATGACCGGTGTGTTCAGATTTTTTAACCCCCTGGGAAATTTAAAAATTTTAAAATTCAATCAACATGAATAAATGTTGATTGAATTTTATATAAATGTAGCACAGAATTTAAGTAGAAATACCTGGCTCCTAAAATCTACAGTTCTTTTCATCTTATTCTTGTTCAGATTTTCAAATATTTTAAATTTGTTCTTAATTTCGGTAATTAGTGTTCTGAATTAATATGTGGTAGAGTTGTAAAGTCTCCAAAATTACAAGCATACTTATTTGGACCAAATGAATTCCCCTTTAATTCTCTAAACAATTTTGCCTTATTGTAAAGTATCAAAGATAAAATAAGTACTTCTAGGCTAAGATTGTTTAAGAAATTGTACCAGCTCAGTGAATAAGAGCACTGGCTGCTTTTCCAGAGGAAAAGCATTCCTAGGGGAATCTCACACACTTTTTTGATTTCCATGGGCAAAACATCCTTACACATAAAAATAAATGCATAAAACTTTAAAAAAACCTTATAAAAAAGAATTGTACATGTAAATTATTCCCGTATTTTACAATTGAGAAAACTGAAAACTGTAATTTATAACATTGTTCAACAAGGAAAAAAGGTTTTCATGTGAGGCTATATCTCAGTTGATAAGAGTGCTTGCCTTGCTTAGCATGCATGAGTGGACCCTAAGGGGACTCCATCCTCTACCACGTGACGCTGAACGTGTTGCTACACAGCTACAATCCTAGCACTTGAAAGGTAGAGGAAGAGTAAAGTTGAAGGTCACCCAGCTATGCATTGAGTTTTAGGTCAGCGTGGCTCTTGAGATCCTGTCTTATAAAAACAACAACAAATGGGAATTTGTTGAGGGTTGACTAAAAGGGATGAGTAAGTGGTTAAGAGCACCTACTGTTCTTCAGAGCACCCAAGCTCAGTTCTCATCACTCACATTGAGCAACTCAAAATCATCTGTATCTGGTGCTGCAGGGCATCTGGTCCCTTCTTCTAACTTCTTCTGTATCACTCATGTGTGCACACAAACACCTATACACATAATAATAAATCTTTTTTTAAACATTTTTATTTATTATGTATACAGTATTTGCTCTACATATATGCCCGGGCAGATCTCAATGTAGATGGCTGTGAGCCACCATGTGGTTGCTGGGAATTGAACTCAGGACCTTGGGAAGAACAGCCAGTGCTCTTAACCTCTGAGCCATCTCTCCAGCCCAATAATAAATCTTTAGAAATATTTTCATGTATGCCAAGCGTTGTTTTGTATTATGATACTGTATCAATGAACAAAAGATAGAAAATTCATACCTTATTTAAACTTACATTCTGGTGGCATTTGTTTAACTTAACTAATGGTGAAACAAGGATATGATGCCAATATTTTTGGTCTGAAGTTGAGCTGGCAAGTATTTTTATTCTGTTTGCTAATTCGGGTAGCTTTGCCACACTGACTTGGAGCTTATTGATGTCAAGAATTCTAACTTAGGATAGGCAAGATGGCGTAACAGGTAAAAGGTGCTTGCTGCCCAGGGTGATGCCGTGAGTTCTATAGCTGTAGCCCACATGGTGGGAAGAAAACCAAGACCCACAAGTTGTCTTCTGCCTTTCATGTATGCTCAGTGGTGTGCCTGGTCCCCATCCCCTTGTGCACACAAAACAAATGTTGAAAAGTACTGATTCAGAAATGGAGTTGATGTTGGCTCTTAGATGTCAGTGTAATTAGTACTGTCATGAGATTGCCTACTCTAATTTCTCTAGCTAGTTTTCATTCCTGCTATTCATAGATGCTTTATAGTTTCATAAGCAATAGAGTTACTCTGAACTAAGGGTGTCTAAATTCAGGTCTTAGTGCTTCCACTGTTTCTCTTGTGAAAAATCAAGAGAATCTCCTTTAACAGTGTACTTCCTTGAACTCTTTTGTAAAGAAAGTGGGGAAAATAATACCAACTCAAGATTTATATGTAAGGTATAAGTGAAATTTACCCAAACATATTTAACAAATATTGTAGATGGTTATTATTTATTATCTATTCTAAAATTAAAAAAAATTACAAGCATGTAGGGGGAAGCCTTACCTGGTTTTGAGCCCTATCTTGAAACCAAAAAAAAAAAAAAATTCAAGTTTTACTTGCTTTTGTATCTTTTTTCTTAATGTTTCTTTTGTGACAAGGCTGTTTATAATCTTATTTACAAGTAATAAATATGCACCTTTTTAGAAGCATGCATGTGTCTGTGTTTGCATGCCACAATTTGCATTAAACAAGATGTTATATAATACTATATGTGAATTATGCACTTACAACTTCTAGAACACACCTGGTTTCAAGGTCTTAGGGGAAGGATGTAACCATTAAATAGTGAAAGTCATATTACATAGCTGAATGTCATTTTCTCTCAGTATCAAGATTTATAATTTAGGTATCTCACTTAGTCAGTTGCTTCTTTAATTGTTGATTTTTTTGTTTTTTGAGAAAGGATTTCTCTGTGTAGCCCTGGCTGTCCTGGAACTCACTTTGTAGATCAGGCTGGCCTCAAACTCATGAAGATCCACCTACCTCTGCCACTGCCTGGCAAATTGTTGATTATTAAGTGTTCTTTGAATTTTGAGAAGAACAATTAATCCAATCTTTTATTTTGATTTGTATCTTGCTTCTATTTGAAGTGTATTTATGTGTATTATTGTTTGTTGGAGATAGGTTTTTTTTTTTTTTTTTTTTGAGACAGGGTTTCTCTGTGTAGCCTTGGCTGAGACCAGGCTGGCCTCGAACTTGCAAAGATCCACCTGCCTCTGCCTCCCAAGTGCTGGGATTAAAGGCGTGCCCTACCACCTCCCGGCTTTAGTCTTCTTTTATAACGTAGGTTGACCTAGAATTCAGGATGCTTCTTCCATTTTAGGCTCTTGAGAGATGAGATTAAACTGTTCCCAGACAGAATGAATGTATTTTTGCTCTGTTATCTTGTTCCAGACCAGCCAGGGCTACAATTGTGAGACCCTACCTTGAAATGAGAAAGATCTATTCTTCAACCTACTACAGTCATGTAAAATGATGTTGAGATTTTAGAGGCTGGCAGTACTTTGATTTATTTTGCTTTTAGTTATGTGTTGGGGGAGGTGTGTGCACAAGAGTGCAAGTGTGCTTGGAGGCCAGAAGAATGTGGCTTCCTGAAGGCCTTCATCCAACATAGGTGCTGGAAACTGAAGGTGCATTCTTGGGAAGAGCACTCTGAATCACTGAGCTGCAGAGGGTGCTGATGTTTTCATCATTCATTA
The DNA here is from genome assembly GCA_907164525.1 of Lophiomys imhausi. NCBI lineage: Eukaryota > Metazoa > Chordata > Mammalia > Rodentia > Muridae > Lophiomys > Lophiomys imhausi. The sequence continues at coordinate 23,186,172 of CAJQZJ010001694.1, read as the reverse complement.
AACCTTGTTTTAAATAGAAGGGTTAGAAAATAAAATTGAAGCTGGACAGTGCTGGCACACACAGTGTTGGTACAGGCCTTTATTCCTAGCACTCAGGACAGAGGCAGACAGGCCAGCCTGGTCTACAGAGTGAGTTCTAGGGCAGCCAGGGTGCCCTATCTCGAAACCAAAAAAAAAAAAAAAAAAAAAATCAAGTTTTACTTGCTTTCGTTTTTTGGTTTTCGAGACAGGGTTTCTCTGTGTAGTCTGGCTGTCCTGGACTCAACTTTGTAGACCAGACTGGCCTCAAACTCAAACACCTGCCTCTGCCTCCCAAGTGTGTATTTTTCTCTTAATGGTTTTTGGCCAGGTGTGGTGGGGCACACCTTTATTCAGTCGCAGGAGGCAGACAGAGGCAGGCGAATCTCTGAGTTCGAGGCCAGCCTTGTCTACAAAGTGAGTCCAGGACAGCCAGGGCTCTGCTACACAGAGAAACCCTGTTTCAAAAACCAAAACAAGCCAGGCGGTGGTGGCACACGCCTTTAATCCCAGCACTTGGGATGCAGAGGCAGGTGGATCTTTGCGAGTTCGAGGCCAGCCTGGTCTACAAAGTGAGTCCAGGACAGCCAGGGCTACACAAAGAAACCGTGTCTCGAAAAACCAAACCAAACAAAACAAAACAAAAAAACAAAAACAAATTTTTTTTCCACCAATAAAATTGGAAAATATTTTAATGAAAAATTTTGTGAGCTATTGAATACAAGCTTTTTGTTCATGTATTTTCTTTGAATAGGTAAAAATAGAGTACCTACCCTTAGAGTTGGACATTGACTTTTATTACAAGGTGATTGTTTATACAAAGGTTTATATGCCTCAATACACTGAATTTTGGAATAAATCATTTCTTTGTTTTGTTTTTTAATCTCAGCTCCATGGTGAATCTGCTAATTAAAGTATTTCTGTATTTGTGTATGTGTATAGCCCAGGCTGGCCTCGACCTGGTGGTTCTTATGCCTTTGCCTCTTCAGCATGTATTACTGATAAATACCACCACAACCAGCCTAAGTTTTGAATCCTTTGTGTGACTGTTTATTGTATGTATATGGGTACTCTGAGGCTGGAAGAGGGTGTCCCGGTGTTCTCACCATCTCTAACTATTCTTAGGTTCTCTCAGGTAGTCTGGAAGCCAGTAAGTCCCAGCAAGACTCTTGTTTCTGCCTCCAGTGGAGCTGGGATTACAGGCATGCATAGGCTGCCTGACTTGTAAATGGATGTGGGATCTGAACTCTATGCACATATACTCTGTGTGTGTGTATGTGTGTGGGAAAAGTAGTGTTTATGTTATATGTTGGTGTGTCACCCAACTATCCTGAAATTATTTGTAACTGATCCTTGTTTTAGTAAAGAGTACTGGAAAAGGAAACAAGTAATTGTGAATTGTTTAGAATGATCTTGCTTGAATCAATATTTAAACTTTTTTTTTAATATTTAAACTTTTATGCTGGTGACCTCTAGCGGTAGTTATCAAACATCAGTAAGTACTAGATAATTCTTTGATAACCAGATGTTTAATGTTGAATAAATTCAGGAGATATGTAAAATGTGGTTCCAGATGTTGAAAATCAGCAACAAGATTGGGTTATGCCGAGTTATCAGCTAAAATTGGATAGATGAAAACAAATTTGTACGTTTTTGCTTTGGTAATATGTGTTTAATAATGAATTGCAAGTTAACTACTTCCCTTTCTACTTTGTTTGCATGAGACAGGGTCTGTCTGTGTAGCCCTGTCTGTCCTGGAACTCTGTGTGACCCAGGCTGGCCTCAAACTCAGTGCTGGGACGATAGGCGTGCACCACTATGCCTTACCTACTGTTTTACCTTTTAGATCAGAGTAGTTAAAACCATCAGTTCACTTCAGCAGATAGTAGAAAAAAAGACATTTTCTGGTGCTCAAAAAATGTTTTTCTGTTAGAGATGTAGCTCAGTGGAGTATTTGGCTAGCCTTGGATTCAAACCTCAGCACTCCAGGTAGAAAGAAATGGGAAGTTCTACCTCATTAAAGCAGCACATATTCCATTATAGGATCCTGTTCCTTCCCCCACTTTTAGCTTGTTGAGACAGGTCTTGGTGCTTAGCTTCAGGAAGCCTGGAATTCACCTTGTGGCCCAGACCAACTGAACTCACCCCCTCACCCCAGCCTTTAAGAGTTAGGAGCTATACAAGTTTGCATGGTGATGCACACTTTTAATTTGAACACTCTGAGTTTGAGGCCAGTCAGGTCTAGATAGAGAGTTCTAGACCAGGCAGGTGAGACAATGCCTGTAAAGAAATAAACAGTTACAAATTGTATGTACATAAACATAAAACATAATTGTAGATCACTTTGGGTGGTATTTACATTTTTAACTATTAAAACCTTGTTGTGTGGACACAGGATGTGTTTATATCACCTGTAATTTTTTTCACCAGTGAAAGTGTAAATCTTTTGCATCCTTGGTTAACTCCTAAATATTTTGTTCTTTAAAAAAGTACTTTGTGCCTGGGGTGGTGGCTCATGCCTTTAATCTCAGCACTCGGGAGGCAGAGTCAGGCAGATCTCTGTGATTTCGAGGCCAGCCTGGTCTACAAAGTGCAGATGGAGACCAGAGGAGAACTTACAGGAGTCAACTCTCCTACCATATGAATGCCAGGGATCAAAGTCTAACTTGGCAGCTAGTGCCTTTATCAGCTGAGTCATTTTTCCTGACCCCTATTTTGTATCTACTAAAATATATTATTTTTTTATGTGCATGTGCATATCTGTTTACATGTGTGTATGCCCCATGTGAGCACAAGTGCCTGTGGAGACCACAGGGGCATCAGATCCTCTGGAGCTAGAGTTACGGGTGTTTGTACGCCGCCATGTAGGTGCTGAGAATTGAACCCAGGTCCTTAAGAGCAAATGCTCTTAAGTGCTGAACCACCTTCAGCCCCTGTGAAACACTTTTTTTTTTTAAGATTTATTTAATGTATGAGTGCTCTATCTGCATGTACACCTGCAGCCAGAAGAGGGCATCAGATCACATTGTGGATGGTTGTGAGCCACCATGTGGTTGCTGGGAATTGAACTCAGGACCTCTGGAAGAGCAGCCAGTGCTCTTAACCGTTGAGCCATCTCTCCAGCCCCGAAACACTTCTTTTAAAGCAATCATTTTCACCCCTAGTGTTTTGTGCTACCTTCTTTTGTAAATCATATATATTAGTTTTTGGGCTTTCTATTATAGTTTCATTAGAATGCTTTTTTGTCCCTGTATTGATTATTGACTAGTGTCTTTTATCTTTTTAGGTTTTGTTTTTCTTTTATTTGGGATATGTCTTTTAATTTCTATAGATTGTTATTGTATCTTTACATGTCTTTAAAAGCCCAAAGTGTCTCAAGTATATGTTCCTGCAAAATCAAAAATAAATTACATACTTTCTTACTTAAAGAGGGAAGAGCCGGGGCACAGTCACAGTCAAATTAAAGCAAAACCAAAGTCCAACAGTGTTCAGCTGTTGTGTGAAGTAAAGCTCAGTGTGAGACCCCGGGGACTTTAGATCTTCTGGACTCCAAAGGGCTTTAGGGAGGTTCAGTTCTCTGGCTTTGCCCTGTGTAGCACACACAGCTTATCTTCAAGCGTCAAGCCAACTCCACCCTACATCTGCCGCTGTCTTTGGTGTTGGTATCTCCAGGCTGCTGGGATTTCTGCTACAGCTTCAACCATATCCTCCCTTGAGCAATCTTTGAGGACTTTGACCTGGCCACATGGTGTCAGAGCCTCAGCTTTCCCCTGTGAAGCCTTCAATTCTGGGATTTCTGCTGCAGCTGAGGTTGTACTGTTATCAAAACCTTTCTTGGCCTCTCACAGTGTTAAAACTCCATTGTATTCTGTGACTCCTTACCTTCAAAACCACGTGAGAGACTCTTGCACAATACCAAGTTCAGCTGCTGGCTTGAGGTACAGCTTTGGCTCTCTCTGAGCTATAACTTCTATGTGCTGGTCTGAGAAAACATTTCCCAGAAGGTTTTGCCTCAGTGATTCTGGTCACTCTTTTGTTTGTTTGTTTTTTTTTGTTTTGTTTTGTTTTGTTTTTAAGGCAGGGGTTCTCTGTAGCCTTGGGTATCCTGGAACTCACAGAGATCCACCTGTCTCCCAAGTGCTGGCATTAAAGGGATGTACCACTAGTGCTTGACAAAGATTTATTTTTATTTTTAATTGTGTGTATTTGTATGTGTATATCTGGGTCTTGGTGTGTATGTGTGAATTCAGGTTCCTGCAGAGGCATAAAGGGTTTGGATCCTGGAGCTGGAGTTAGAAGCAGTTGTGCCTTGCCTGACATGTGTGCTGGGAATTGAACTTAGGTTTTCTTGAAGAGCAGTAGGTACACTCAACCACTGAGCCATCTCTCCAGCCCCGCTGGCTACTTCTTAACGTTATTCTTTAGCTTCAGCAGACTAGAACATAGATCCTTTTATGGGAGGGGGGCTGGTGGGGTATGGTTTCTCTACATTGGCCTGGAACTCACAGAGATCCGCCAGCCTCCCAAGTGCTCGGATCAAAGATTTGTGCCACCATGCCTGGGCAGAAACCCAGATTCTTTTTCGTTTTTTCTTTCCGAGACAGAGTTTCTCTGTGTAATAGACCTGGCTGTCTTGGACTCACTTTGTAGATCAGGCTGGCCTCGAAATCTGCCTGCCTCTGCAGAAAAAAAGATACCAAATGTTTTGGTTGGATTTTTGTCACCTTGCCAAAGCTAGCGGTGTTTGTGAATTGGAACCTCAGCAGAGTAAATGCCTCCCACATCAGACTGCCCATAGACAAGTCTGTAGGGCATTTTCTTCCTATTGATTGATTAATGTGGGAGGACACAGCCCACTGTGATTGGTGCCACCCCTGTGTGGAGAGATGGCTTAGAGGTTAAGAGCACTGTCTGCTCCTCCAGAGGTCTAGAGTTCAATTCCCAATAACTACATGGTGGCTCACAACCATCAATACTGGAATCTGATGCCCTCTTCTGCATGCAGGGATATATACAGATAAACCTCTCATATGTTAAATAAATAAATCTTTAAAAAAAGATGTATTTTTCATTTATTTTTTTTTCTACTTTAGTTTGCTGTTTGTGGTTGGTTAAGGAAAAATTAAATGCATCTTAATCTTTTTAGGCACGAATCGCATTTTTACAAGGAGAAAGGAAAGGTCAAGAGAATTTGAAGAAGGATTTAGTGAGAAGAATAAAGATGTTAGAGTATGCATTAAAACAAGAAAGGTATGTATATTTCATTTGTTAATGTGACTAGAACAGAGCAATATTATCCTCTTACATCATTATACACTTTATTGAAGGTTATGGTGAAATTTACTTTGTGTATGGAAAAAGAAAATGAAAAATAGAAGTAATATATTTTGCTATATATTTTGGATGTTCTCTAAAGATCAAGAGAAATTTATCTTTTCGCATACATTATATTTGTTACTTGGGTAATTTTTCTTCTGTACATTTTTTAGTACATTTATAGTGTTTGTAACAAAAAAACTTTAAAAAAAAGGACACATTGTTTTGTTAGAGTAATGCATAGTAGTACTTACTTGTAAAAAAATAATTATTCTTTTACCAATTGTTAAATTTTCAGAGCAAAGTATCACAAATTAAAATATGGCACAGAACTGAACCAAGGTGATTTGAAAATGCCAACCTTTGAATCAGGTAAACTTTATTTTTTAAAAACAACAACAATAAGAAAACCAATTTATTTTTATGTAGCAGACATGTACTCTTTTGATTTTATAGCATTAGATGAATGATTATTGTAAAGTGTCTAAATTTTGTATATATTTATTTGTTTGATTATTTAGTTAATGTGTATTGGTATTTTGCCTGCATGTGTGTCTGTGTGAGGGTATCAGATCCCCTGGAACTGGAACTGCAGATATTTGTGAGTTGCCATGTGGGTGCTGGTTATTGAATTAGGGTCCTCTGGAAGGGCAGCCAATGCTCATAACCACTGAACTATCTCTCCAGCCCCAAGTGTCTAAAATTTAATGGAAGATTTTTTTGTTTTGTTTTGTTTTTTTTGAGACAGGGTTTCTGTGTAATAGCCTTGACTGTCCTGAACTTACTTTGTAGACCAGGCTGACTTCAAACTCACAGAGATCCACCTGCCTCTGTCTCCCAAGTGCTGGGATTAAAGGTGTGTGCCACCCCACGGCACCCAGTGAATGAAAGAGTTTGATTAATTTTAACTTTAGTGAAGTATTTTTATTATTTTTAAATGATGTATATGTATGTACATGAGTGATGGTGTCCACAGAATACAGAAGAGGACATGGAATTCCCTGGAGGTGATGTTCCAGGTAGTTCTGAGTTGTCCAGTCTGGGTTCTGAGAGCTGACCTTGGATCCTCTCTAGGAGGAATATGGAATCTTAACTGGTGAACCATCTCTCCAGCCCTTGGTAAAATGCTAAACAAAGAAAAATTGTTTGGTCTGCCTCTCAGTCTTGCTGTTACTTATCCTAATTCTCTAAAGTGAAACCTATATAAAATTACTAGCACATTTTTGCTAGTAATTAAAATAAAAACATGTTAAGGTAAATTTTTCTACCTGTAAGCAATTTTTGTCCCTCATGTGTGTAACCGAACTTTTAAATTATTATTTAACACTTATTTACTTATTACTAAATTCACTTATAACAAACACCAACAATTTCTTAACTATTAATCCTATAAATTCCTACAACCCCTTTAACCTATCCACTAAACCTATCGATAATTATATAACAACTACTTTCATAACCTTTTAGAATGATACAGTCTCTGGGGCAGGTCCTCAGTCGTCAGGAACACAGTCTTTGTTGTAGATTCTTTAACGCACTTAGCAGTCCTTTTTCTGGATCTCTCAGATGCAGGTTCGTCAGGGTAAGTTGGTTATTGCAGTCTCACCTTAAATAAAGCTTCATGCTTTCTTCTCTGTGGGAGACCCCAGCCGTCTGCAGGCCAACTTACTTCTTTTGAATCAGGAACTCAGCTGCTCTGCCTCAGTCCTTAAAGCCAGGCACAGTTTCCCCTAGGCCACTCATCGGACAGATCAAACCCCTCCAGGCAAAAGCTGAGCCACAGGATCCAGTCCTTGGCCTTTTGGTGTCTTGCTCAGGCTTTCTTTGCTCACCAGCTTCTTTCTGCTTCAGGGAGAGAGCTGTCCATCAATGGCCAGCCCTTTTTTCAGCAGGACTCTTGGAGCTCTCTAGCATCAGGGGCCTCTTTTCTTTCTGGGCTCCATGCACTGTCCTTAAATAGGAGGAACTCTATTTCAGCTTAATTTAGGCTCCGCCCACTTAGCAGCTGAAAACAATGTCAGGCCAGATACTTTGTTTCTTCAAGTCCATTAAGTCTTTCCTGTTTTCTTGAATTCAACCTTGTTTTTCAGTCTATTGAGTCTTTCCTGTTTTTCCTGACTTCAACCTTGTTTTTCAGTCTATTAAGTCTTTCCTGTTTTTCCTGACTTCATGCTGATAATGCTCTTCATGCCCCGAATTAAGAGACAGTATCAGAAACCCCTATATATTTTCTAAATCTAATTTATCTAACCCCTACACATGTGAGCTTAATAATATATGTTTATACATGCATATGTATATACACACATGTGTTTATATATGTATATATGTTTATACATACATGTGTATATTTATGTACATATATTTGTTTATATTTGCCTGGGTGTGGTGGTACCTGCCATGAGTTCTAGCACTCAGGCAGCACAGGCAGAGACAGATCTCTTGAGTACATTGACAGCTTGGTCTGCATAGTGAGCTCCAGGCCAGCTAGGGCTACATAATGAGTTCCTGCCCCTCTCACCAGTGGTTTTTTGCATTTATGTATATTTTGGGGCAGGGGTTGGCAGTCAGAGGACCACTTGGGGATTACTTCTGAAGTTTAGTCATGTGGGTTTTGGGTGAATTCGGCTTAGATTGTTTGATGTGACATCAAGCACTAGGTCAAGCTTAATTTTTAATATTTTAAGTCCTTTTATCTTGAGAAGTTCTAAGTAGCTCATTGTAATTCTTTTTTTGTTTGTTTGTTTGTTTGTTTGTTTGTTTTTCGAGACAGAGTTTCTTTGTATAACAGCTCTGGCTGTCCTGGACTCACTTTATAGACTAGCCTGGCCTCGAACTCATAGAGATCCGCTTGCCTCTGCCTCCCGAGTGCTGGGATTAAAGGCGTGCGCCACCACCGCCCGGCTTGTAATTCTAAGATACTGGAAATTTGGTTATATTTGGACTCTGTAGATAGCTAGATAAAAGTTAGAGTAGAAAATTATCTTCAATTAGCTTTCATCTTTTTTAGTAGTAAATATGAGAGTAATAGTTGATAAATATGTAGCCTGGAGGGGCCTGGATATAGGAAAGAGCTAAGTTCTGTTTTAGGAGTCCATATAACTGTATAGAAGCTAAAAGAATGAGGACTATTTTAACATAAGCAGACTTAGGGAACCATATTAGCAACTTTTTATTTCTTGGCTATCTGGATCTTGGTTACCCCATTCTTCCTCTCCTTATTTTAAGACAGGGAATTGAGTGTCCTAGGCTTTCCTAACTCCATAGATACCAGTGGATGACTTTGAACATGTGGCAGTTCTTCAAAGTGCTGGAATTACAGACATGGACTAGAATGCTCAATTGTGCATAGACATCTTTGACACTGCAGTCAAATTGAAGCCTGTGGTGTTCTTCCTATCTTGCTCATAAGGCAACCAATTTCTTTTCTTATATATTTGGTTGTGAGCCTAGCCTTTAACGGCTGAGCCATCTCTCCAGCCCCCAATTTCTTTTCTTAATATGAAAATTTTGTTCCTTATAGTTTTTTTTTACTCTTAGACTCAAAGTGTTGAGAAAGAAAATAAAACTTACATAGGTGTTGATATTAATAATAAATTTCTCAAAATACCAATTGGAGTTTGGTTCAATAATAAGTGCTGTGGACTTGACAGAAGCAGACCATAAATACCACCTGGATTGATTTATGTTTTGGTCTTAGCTGCTTTGACTTTTAGCAGCAGCACCTTTTGTTTTATGTTCCAATTATCATAAACCGAGATTAAGATGGCATTCATATTAGATGAGTAGTTCTAAAAGGCACATTCTGATTTTAAAAAATACTAGATTTCTCCTCCATAGAGAGAAGTAAGAATAAAAATTGGGAATGGGGGCTGGAGAGATTGCTCAGCAGTTAAGAACACTAGCTGCTCTTCAAGAGGTCCTGAGTTCAATTCCCAGCAACCACATGGTGCCTCATAACCACCACCCACAATGTGATCTGATCCACTCTTCTGGCTGCAGGTGTGCATGCAGATAGAGCACTCATAGACATTAAATAAATAAATCTTAAAAAAAAAAGAAGCCGGGCGTGGTGGCACACGCCTTTAATCCCAGCACTTAGGAGGCAGAGGCAGGTGGATCATTGTGAGTTCGAGGCCAGCCTGGTCTACAAAGTGAGTCCAGGAAAGCCAGGGCTACACAGAGAAACCCTGTCTTAAAAAACAAAAACAAACAAAAAAGAATTGGGAATGGTAGTATCTGCCTATGATCTCATTATCTCAGGGTGGATAGAGAGAGAGGTCAGAGTATAAGGAACTCAAAGCCATTCTTATTAGCACTGTGCTCCTGACTCAAAAAAACCCTTTCTTGCTGGGCTTGGGGCAGGCCAATCTTTGAGTTCAAGGCCAGCATGGTCTACAGAGTTCCAGGACAGCCAAAGTTACACATAGAAACCCTGTCTCGGAAAAAAAACAAAAAGTATGCTTTCCTATAAAAGTAAGAATAGGCCAGGCATGGTGGCACATACTTTTAATCCCAGCACTCAGGAGGCAGAAGCAGTAGATCTCTGAGTTGAAGGCCAGCCTGATCTACAGAGCGAGTTTCGGGATAACCAGGGCTACACAGAGAAACCCTGCCTTTAAAAACAAAACAAACAAAAACCCAAAAAAGTAAGAATATGTTTTAGAATAATGGAAGAACGAAATATTTTTGAACATAATTTATTACCCTTAACTTCAATAAAACTACTGTAGTAAATAAGGCTTAAAACATATACAGGAAAAACAATCTATTCAAAATTTTCTCTTCGGAGTAGAGTCTATTGCTTGATTTGGTTATTATTCCTGGAGTAGAGCCTGTGAAATTCTCAGCTTGTTTATTGTAAGTTTGTGTAAAGGTCATTAGCATATAATTTCCTCCTACCTATAATTAAAATTGTGCCTAGACAAGTTATCTTTGTCCGTAATATACATAAATAAAATATTTTATTTATATGAAGCACAAAGCTTAAGTAAAAAAAAAAAATGTTTTTAAAGGTTTTTCAAGACAGAGCTTCTCTGTATCCTTGATTGACCTGGACTCACTTTGTAGACCAGGCTGGCCTTGAACTCACAGAGATCCGCCTGCCTCTGCCTCCTGAGTGCTGGGATTAAAGACTTGGGCCACCACGCCCGGCAAGTAAAATGCTTTTATTGATACAGAAAACTATTCAGAATATTGGATAGAAAACAAAAATGAAGCAAATATATACTATACCAAGGATAAAACTGTCTGCGTCAAAGTATATTTGTAGATAAATATTAAATAAAAAATTGACTTTATAAACTTTAGCAGACTTTATTTGTCTGTGTTGATGGTAGGGTGGTAAATAAAGCTGAGGCCCCAAGGTGCTCTTGTATCAGTATCATAGTACACATACCCATCCAGTAACTTGGTAATTCCCCTGCTTAAAATGTAGACATGTGATCACTACAGCTTATGTGCAAATACCCTTAGTGTAATGATAATGACATCTAGAAGCAACTAGAAGTTTGTCAGCATTAAAATGGATAAATATGATATGTTAGCAGACAGAATACTGTTTAGCCAAATAAGTTAACTACAGCTGAACTTGACAATGTAGGTGTCAAGTTTACAAAATTGAAAATTGATAGAAATAATTTTGCCACATTCACAAATTAAGTTTTAGAGGTTGAGATAGTGTTAGTACTATTTTAGAACAGCTAGTAAGTGATTGAAGGAACAGTTTCTAGGGATGCTGCTGTTTGTTGAGCTAGGTACTGATTGTTCAAAACTCCTTCACCTTGTGTGCTTAGGTTGTACTTAAATGTGTAACTGTCATAGTGAAATAATGAAGTCTCATTTCAACACGAGGAGCTGGTTAAATAGGTGTATATGTTGTATAAAATATTATATACTTTTTAATGTAATGGTAGAGATCAAACCTAACCTTAACCTTAAGTGCTCTATCACTATAATATACCCCCAACTCTATTAAAAGTGATGTTAATATGTTTTTCTAGAATATGATAAAGTACATACATTGGCTCCTATTAGTAATATGTATATTTTCAAGTAGAAAATATGAAATGAGAAACTCACCTACTAATAGTTGTTAACTAGGTGATTGGATTTTGAGCAGTCATATATTTTTAAAGATGTTTTTGTTTCCAGTTGTTAATTTTAAATGCTATAAATAGAAAAATAAGCCAAGAGACTATTGGAATTAAGTAATTACTTCTAGAAATTAGAGAATTACTTGTGTTTGAAGGAAGAATAAGAAGAAAATGATGAGACTGTTATGGTTATGGAAGTAATGGCCACAAGATATAATTATTACCAGTAGGTACTAAGTGACTCTGAGGAGTCTGAGAACCCAGTAATTGAGAATTAATCTTAATAATCTCAGTGTGGGGTTGGTGAAGATTTTTTAAGTGCTTCATTTCATAGTACATTTATTTTCATAATGAGAATCTGGTGATAATAGAGCCCACAATAGTTCTGAGTTTTACTATAGGGATAATTTTTGAAAACCTAACTCAGCTGAACTTACACTGCTTACTTAAACATGTTTAATTCAATGGGGATTGGATTAGGATTTGTACATGTTAAGCCTGCTGCTGTACTTAGGCCTGTGATTTCTTTCTCTTTCTTGACTCTTTGTAAATGTAAACACTTTATAATCGGAGACTGAAATGTAGCTCTTTACCTTTGTATATACTGTTTTCTGAGCTGAGTATTGTGACACATGCCCTTAATCCCAGCATTTAGGAGGCTGAAGTAGGAGGACCAATTTGGTGCCAGCATGGCCTATATGCATAATAAGGCTCTATCTCAGTAAGCAAACAAAAAACCCCAAAGTAATGAGCCCATTTTCTGTTTCTATGTGTATATAAAAGATATTTATTACAAAGCTATAAATTACAAGGGATCAGTGGAGTGAGGAGGCAATTATTCACTTCTGGATGTCTGGCAGAGTCTGTCTCTGGGCCTTGGATTCTTACTTCCTCATCTAGGCTCTTTAAACAGATAATCTTTGATTACAAGTAGAATGAGCGGGGGCTGGAGAGATGGCTCAGAGGTTAAGAGCACTGGCTGTTCTTCCAAAAGTCCTGAGTTCAATCCCCAGCAACCACATGGTGGCTCACAACCATCTACATTGAGATCTGGTGCCCGGGCATATATGTAGAGCAAATACTGTATACATAAAAAAAAAAAAAAAAACAAAAAAAAACAAGTAGAATGAGCTACCCACGGATTTGTCATTCACCCCATATAGGTATTTATAGTTCTTCTGAACCTGTTTAGGACTATGCTTGGAGACGTTGAGAAGTTGCTGGGCTTCCTGGAAACTGAGGCCCAAGAGGTAGATGCAGACTGATGCCTGGCATGTCCCAAGAATAAGTGGCCGTTTGACCGACTGCAAACCACTGCCCTAGGGCCTAAGAAAAGACTCTACTCACTTGTGTGCATCACAGTGGTCTGGGTTAGATATTGTTCAGCAGCCCAGGTAGACCCTTGTTCTGAAAAATAAAGTCTGTGATAGAGACTTTGATGTCTACTGATATAAATTCAAAATGAAGTATGTGTGTCTCTCCATGTGTGTATCCTCATTATCTGATTGCTGATTTTTTGAATAGCATATATAATAGATATTTTAATCTTAAAGATATTGACACAGCAGACTCTACTTTGAAGTCCAGGCCTTTTAAAATGTTTTAATCTTGCTAAAGGACATTTGAGGTCTTTTGATTTTAAAGCAGGTAAAGTATTGAATTATTTACAAACATTGAAGAGGAAATGACCTGTAGTAAATTTTTAACGTTTTTCCTGTCTTACATAAAATATCTTCATGTGTAAATTTGTTTCTAAAAAAACCTGAATACTGTAATAATAATAAGTTGAAATAATGTATGCAAAACTTCCTGTCCTTAATTTGCAGAGGAAACCAAAGATGCGGAGGCCCCTTCAGCACCCCAGAATAGCCAGCTGACATGGAAACAAGGCAGACAGCTGTTAAGACAGTGAGTAATGACTTCAACTTAGAGAAAAGTTATGGGAGTGTTTATATTGAGTCAGTCTACAAGTAAAGACTTGCTTCACTTTACTTTATGCTTTTCATAGTGCTTCTTTTTAAAAATCCCATTTGTAAGTATGTGGGGAATGGACAGAGGCATGTGCCACAGCTGCTTGTGAGGGTCAGAGGACAACTTCAGCAGTCGATTCTCCTTCCACCTTCAGGTTACAGGGATGGCATTCAGGCTGTCAGGCTTGGCTGTAGATAACTTCACCCACTCAGCTATTATTAAAGCTGTTTTCCTCTGAGCTTCAGGGTGACATTGACTTACTATTTTCTTAATTTTTTTTCCTTCTCTCTTATGTGGTAGAAAGTATTTTGTTTGTTTGTTTTTGCCTTTTTTTAAGTTGTTTTTTTTTTTAGATTTATTTACTATGTATACTGTGTTCTGTCTGCATGTATGCCTGCAGGGCAGAAGAGGGCATCATATCTCATCATAGATCGTTGTGAGCCACCATGTGGTTGCTGGGAATTGAACTCAGGACCTCTGGAAGAGCAGGCAGTGCTCTTAACCTCTGAGCCATCTCTCCAGCCCTGTTTTTGTTTTTTTGAGACAAATTCTTTCTCTGTGCAGCTCTGGTTGTCCTGGAGCTCACTCTGTAGACCAGGCTAGCCTCAAACTCTGAGAGATCCACCTACATCTGCCTACATCCACCTACATCTGGGGTTAAAGGCATGCACCACCACTGAAATCCTGAAATAAAGTAGTGTGGAGTTGGGCTGCAGAGGTGGTTCAGCATTTAAAAGCACTGGCTGCTCTCAAGGGGAGTCAAGGTTTGATTCTTAGTACCTACATGATGGCTCACAAACATCTATAACTCCAGTTTCAGGGGATTTGGTGCCTTTATCTGGCCTCCACTGGTGCTATTCATCTAGGAACTATGTGCCTGGTATACTTTCATCCATGTAGGATCATTCACTAAGGCACCATACTTTCACTACAAAGTCCACATGTATGGGTTCTTTTGTGAGTCAGTGTATGAGAAGTATAGAGTTGTTACTAACCATTTGAAACTCCTCAGACATGGCTTGCCAAATTACTTTTTAGTTGAAATTCTTTTTTTATATTTATTTTATTTTGTATATATTTTTACATCTCTGTGTGTGTCTCTGCGTGTACATACATGCACTGTTTACATGTCTGGTACCTTTAGAGGCCAGAAGAGGGGACTGGGTTCTACCATGTGGGTGCTAGGAACTCAACCCAGTCTGATGCATGAGCAGCAAATGCTTTTAACTACTGAGCTGTTTTTCCAGACCTTAGTGAAAAATTTGAGGAACCTTTTGGATGCTTGTTTATTGGTATACTAGAGAAAACTCTATGGCAAATCCTGTTTTTTGTCTTTTCATACATTTTTTTCCTTACAGTTAGAATTTTTGCTACTTGTATTTTTTTTTTTTTTGCTACTTGTATTTTTTGATAACCCTGGATAATACACAATTCCTCAACCATCTCAATTTAGGACTTCTTCATTGTTGCTTTACTAGTCCTGAAATACAGTTGGCTCTTTTATCTTGTCATCACTCAACTGCTGTACTTCTGTCTGAGCAGAACTGGGATCATGTATTCCTTTTTATTTTTATTTTTTTGGTTTCTTTGTTTTTAGAGACAAGAGTTTTTCTGTGTAGCCCCTAGCTGTCCTGAAACTCACTCTGTAGATCAGGCTGGCCCCTTACTCAGATCTACCTGCCTCTGCCTCTCTAGTGCTAAAATTAAAGGTGTGTGCCACCACTGCCCACACATAATTCTTTCCTTCACTCCAGTTGGTATATTACTTGCCAAAGTATCTGATCATACTTTGATGTTTTAGTCCCTTAGCCTTTCACTTTCCTCCTTATCTCCTCTACTTCTGACTGCTTTGTTTCTATAGCTCTACCTTAAACCTCAGGATCCATCACCCTTTTTTAGTATCATTTGACCACTTTGTTGCCCTCTGGTCACTCAACAGAGTACGGATAAAACCGTAGCTTTAGTTTAATCTTATTTTCTGATCTCCCATTTCTAATTAACTCATGGGGAAAAAAATAATAGAATCAGGGAAAGGCACTAACTGCTAAGCCTCTTGTCCACCTCATGCAGAGGACCTCGCTCTCTAGCCCTTCCTCTATGCCATTCCCGTTCTTACCACCCTCAGCGGGTGGTCAGGACTCGTTCCTGCCACATCTCAGCACACTTGTTCATCCTCTCACTGGTGTTCCTCTGGTTCCACTTGACTAAAAATAGAAGAACATGAGATCAGAATTCTCCCGACAGTTTACTTTTCTGTAATATGTTTACGGTTCTTATTGGTTGCCCAGTTCCCAGATTCTTGTAAATGACTAAAACCTGAACTAAGAACAGATTTTTTTGATGGGACTTCAACCAGCAGGGTTAAAGGAGACACTCAACAGTACGTGTCAAGTTGGTGGCATTGGGGGAGCTTTCAGAGTTCAGAGTCTCAGGATACAGTCTCTGGTTGTCTACTTCTCTGTATTAGTTTTATTTTCTTCTTCAGAGGAAAAATTATTTGTTTTTCCCATGTGACAACTTCCCCTATCCCCATTTCTGAGAAGAATTAGAAGTGACATAACTTAATCGAGCAATGGTTCACTCATTTTTTATCCAGGTTGTGTTGGTCCTGCACTTTTTGGGGATAGTTTATCTCTTTAGTCTTTATTCTTGTTATTTTCTTTGCCTCCTGAATATTGGGATTATAGGAGTGAATCATCATACCTTCCCCGACTCTTCTTGTTTAATTGCATTTATTTGTGCATCAAAAAGGTGATATTGCTTATTTTACTCATGTTTAGTCTCTTCTGTGGTTTTTTTATGTTTGCTTGCTTGCTTGCTTTATTGCTGTTCTAATTATTATTCCTGTTTTTAGCTTTCTCCTAAAATTATTTTGGTTGTTTTAAGTAAATTTTGGAAAAATATGTACATATGTGTGCTTGCTTGTCTGTATGTGTACCATGTGTTGTGTATAGTGCCTGTCAAGGCCAGAAGACGGTGTCAGATCCCCTGGAACTGGAGATCCAGTGTGGGTTATGAGGCACCTGATACGGGTGCCAGAGACTGAACCCAGGTCCTCTGAAAGGGCAGCAAGTACTCTTAATCCATGAGCCCTACAGCCCCAAGATTTTTATTTATCATCCTACATTAACTCTTAAATGTCTTCATGTGAAATTAAAGTAACAGCTTATTATCTGCATCACCATCTGTCCTGTTCTTTCTAATCTCATTTTGAATCCTAGGTTAAATACTTGGTTTGGATGAGTCAACTTTGAAAACCACAGAACCAGAGAAATGCTCTGGAATCTGAGCTCCTAAAGAGGGATTAGTCCATCTACCAATCCCTGGCCAAGAACTGGGCATGATTCAGATCTTATTCTCTCCTATATCTTGGATATTTAAAAAACATGTATGTGTGTATATATGTGTGTGTATAAACCAAAAAGTGTGTGTGTAGGCCTATCTTCATACATAGGTGTGTGTCTCAAAAGCTTTTTAAAGCTCTGAGGCATTTTTTTTTTTTAAAGATTATTTATTTATTGTGTATACAGTGTTCTGCTGGCATGTACACATTCACTCCAGAAGAGGGCACCAGATCTCAATGTGGATGGTTGTGAGCCACCATGTGGTTAAGAGCTCTGAGGCATTTTTAAGTTGAGATAATTGGCTCTTTTTTTTTTTTAAATACTTTATTTTTTTTTTCTTCAAGTTACATCTCAGTCACAAACCCTTCCCTATTCCCCCTTCCTGTCCCACCCTTCCACCCTCTTCCCCTCAGCAGTTTCCCCTTTCAGTCCAACAGATGATTCCTTCTCTTATAACAGTAAATACTATACAAAACAACAGATATAAA
>CAJQZJ010001694.1:23065718-23143940 GCA_907164525.1 Lophiomys imhausi | reverse complement strand
TAGCTTTTTCCAGGTCTATAAAGAATTGTGTTGGTATTTTGATAGGAATTGCATTAAATCTATATATTGCTTTTGGTAGGATAGCCATTTTTATTATGTTGATCTTACCTATCCATGAGCATGGGAGATCTTTCCATCTTCTAAAGGCCTCTTCCATTTCTTTCTTCAGGGGCTTGAAGTTCTTGTTATATAGGTCCTTTACATGCTTGGTTAGAGTTACTCCCAGGTATTTTATGTTGTTTGTGGCTATTGTGAAGGGGGTTGTTTCCCTTATTTCTTTTTCGGTATATTTGTTTGTTGTATAAAGAAGGGCTTCTGATTTTTTTTGAGTTAATTTTGTATCCAGCCACCTTGCTGAAGTTGTTTATCAGCTGTAAGAGTTCTTTGGTGGAGTTTTTGGGGTCGCTTATGTATACTAACATATCATCTGCGAATAGGGATAATTTGACTTCTTCATTTCCAATTTTTATCCCTTTGATCTCCTTTAGTTGTCTTATTGCTCTAGCAAGGACTTCATGTACTATATTGAAGAGATATGGTGAAAGTGGACATCCTTGTCTTGTCCCTGAGTTTAGAGGAAATGCTTCAAGCTTCTCTCCATTTAATTTGATGTTGGCTACTGGCTTGCTGTATATTGCCTTTATTATTTCTAGGTATGGTCCTTGTATGCCCGTTCTCTCCAGAACTTTTAGCATGAAGGGGTGTTGAATTTTGTCAAATGCTTTTTCTGCATCTAGCGAGATTATCATGTGGTTTTTTTCTTTCATCTTGTTTATGTGGTGAATTACATTGATAGACTTTCGTATATTGAACCATCCCTGCATTCCAGGGATGAAGCCTACTTGATCATGGTGTATGATACTTTTGATGTGTTCTTGAATTCGGTTTGCTAGTATTTTATTAAGTATTTTTGCATCTATGTTCATGAGGGAGATTGGTCTGAAGTTCTCTTTCTTTGTTGGGTCTTTGTGTGGTTTAGGAATCAGAATGACAGTGGCCTCATAGAATGAGTTTGGCAGTGATCTTTCTGTTTCTATGTGGTGGAAGAGTTTGAAAAGTAATGGTGTTAGTTCCTCTTTGAAGGTCCGGTAGAATTCCGTGCTAAAGCCATCTGGCCCTGGGCTTTTTTTTGGTTGGGAGATTATTAATGACTGTTTCTATTTCCTTAGGTGTTATTGGGCTGTTTAAGCTGTTAATCTGATTTTGATTTAGTTTTGGTAGGTGGAATTTATCGAGGAAATTGTCCATTTCGCTTAGGTTTTCAAATTTAGTGGAATATAGATTTTTAAAGTAATGTCCGAATATTTTCTGGATCTCCTCAATGTCTGTTGTTATTTCTCCCTTTTCATTTCTGATTTTGTTGATTTGTGTTCTTTCCCTTTGCCTTTTAGTTAATTTGGCTAGGGGTCTGTCTATTTTGTTGATTTTCTCAAAGAACCAACTCTTGGTTTCATTGATTCTTTGTATAGTTCTTTTTGATTCTAAGTTGTTGATTTCAGCTCTAAGTTTGATGATTTCCTGTCTTCTGCTCTTCTTGGGAGTGTTTGTTTCTTTTTTTTCCAATTCACCCAGCTTAGCTGTTAGTTCACTAATATGAGCTGTCACAATTTTCTTTTTGAAAGCACTTAGTGCTGTGAACTTTCCTCGTAGCACAGCTTTCAATGTATCCCATAGATTTGGGTATGTTGTGTCTTCATTGTCGTTGGATTTTAAGAAGTCTTTGATTTCCTTCCTTATTTCTTCCCTGACCCAGTGGTCATCCAGTAAGGAGCTGTTCAATTTCCATGTGTGTGTAGGCTTTCTGTTGATTCTTTTGCTGTTGAAGACCAGCTTTATTCCGTGGTGGTCTGATAAGATACAAGGTGTTATTTCAATTTTCTTGTATCTATTGAGACTATCCTTGTGACCAACTATGTGGTCGATTTTGGAGAAGGTTCCATGGGGTGCTGAGAAAAAGGTGTATTCCTTTGTGTTTGGGTGAAACGTTCTGTAGATATCTGTTACGTCCATTTGTTTCATGATCTCTGTTAGACTCAATATTTCTCTGTTTGTCTTCTGTCTTGATGATCTGTCCATTGTTGTGAGTGGGGTGTTGAAGTCTCCCACTACTAATGTGTTGTGATCGACGTGCGCTTTAAGTTTTAGAAGTGTTTCTTTTACGAAAGTAGGTGCCTTTGTATTTGGGGCATAGATGTTCAGTATTGAAATTTCCTCTTGATGAATATTCCCTTTAATGAGTATATAGTGAGTGCCCTTCTTTGTCTTTCTTCATTAACTTCAGTTGGAAGTCTGTTTTGTTTGATATTAGGATGGCTACTCCAGCTTGCTTCCTGGGTGCATTTGCTTGGAAAACCTTTTCCCAGCCCTTTACTCTGAGGCAGTGTCTATCTTTTGTAGTTAGATGTGTCTCTTGTATACAGCATAAGGAAGGGTCTTGCTTGCGGATCCACTCTGTAAACCTATGTCTTTTTATTGGGGAGTTGAGTCCATTGATGTTGATGGATATTAGTGACCTGGGGTTGTTATTTCCCATTAGTTTGGTATAGGCGGTGGTTCTGTTCCTCTTTTGGTTTAGTTGCTGAGGGGTTTTCTATTCCCTTTGTTTTCTTGGGTGGAGTTTTCTTCTCTGGGTTGGGATTTTCCTTCTAGGATTTTCTGTAGGGCTGGGTTTGTGGGTAGATATTGTTTAAATTTAATTTTGTCATGGAATATCTTGTTTTCTCCATCTATGTTGATAGAGAGTTTTGCTGGGTAAAGTCGTCTGGCTGGGCATCTATGATCTCTTAGGACTTGTAGTATATCTGACCAGGCCCTTCTAGCTTTTATCGTTTCTGGGGAGAAGTCAGGTGTAATTCTGATGGGTCTTCCATTGTATGTGACTTGACCTTTTTCTCTTACAGCTTTTAATATTCTTTCTTTGTTCTGTACATTTGGGGTTTCAATTATTATGTGGCGAGAGGAGTTTCTTTTCTGGTCTAATCTGTTTGGTGTTCTGTATGCCTCTTGGATTTTTATTGGCATCTCTTTTTTCAGGTTTGGGAAGTTTTCCTCTATGATTTTGTTGAAGATATTTCCTGGACCTTGGAGTCGGGAGTCTTCTCTTTCCTCTATACCTATAATTCTTAGGTTCCGTCTTTTCAATGAGTCCTTGATTTCTTGGATGTTGTGGGTGAGAGATTTTTTAGCCTTCTCATTTTCTTTGGATGTTATACTGATTTCTTCCACTGAATCTTCCATGCCTGAGATCCTGTCTTCCATCTCTTGCATCCTATTGTTGATACTCACATCCGTAGTTCCTGTTCTCTTCCCTTGGTTCTCCACTTCCTCTTTTAACTCTGACTGTGTTTTCTTTATTGTTTCTATTTCTATTTTCATGTCTTGTATGGTTTTGTTCGTTTTGTACATTTCCTTCTCCAGCTTGCTTGTTTTTGTATGAAAATCTTTCATGGCTTTTTCCTTTTCCTGTTCAAGCTCTGTCACCTTGGCTTGGAGCTCTTTAATGGTGTTGTTCCTGGTTTTGATTTGTAGAATTGTGGTTTCTTTGAATTCCTTCATAGATTTAAGTTCTTCTTGCAGGGACTCTATCACTTTCCATACTGCAGAATTGTCAACGTTTTCATGTGATTCTGTTGGTGTGAGGTCATCCGAATTGAATGAGCTAGGATAATTCTGCTTTGTTTGCGTCATATTTCCTTGATTTCTATTTTTTTTTACCTTTGGCCATTGGGTGTGTTTAGCTGTCTGTTGTTGTCGTTTTCTGTACTTGAATCCACAGTGGATGCTTTGGTGCAGGGGACGAGTTACTGGCTATCTGTCGTTGCTTACAGGGGGATTTCAGGGTCACTGTGGTTTTAATCGTCTGAGGCACTGTGAGCTGGTGCAGCCTATTCCTAGGTTGTGAGTAATGGACCAGGATTGTTTCACTGCTCCCAATTCAGACTTCTCTATGTTGCACTCTGAGTTATCAGCCTGTAATGGTTCTGATGGTATGGGCCTGTTTGCCCAGGCACAGATTCTGTGGGCTTTGTGTGTCGTCCCGGAGGCTGACAGGGTCTGGCTCCACACCTGCTATGTCTGGATTTTCCAGGATACAGCTATGGTCCCGATTTCTGGTTTCTCTCTAGTCTTCTCACCACAGGGCTGGACCCTGTGCCTGATTTCCTTCCTGTCTGCGCCGCCACGGTCCCGTGGGTACCCCAAGCCCCGGATCCTCCGGCTGCCTGAGTGCACCTCTCGTCCCAGCAGCTCCGCCGTGGGTGCACGGACCCCTGGTCCCACCCACGCCTGTCTCTGTCCCCAGATGACCTGCCGTGGACTGGCGGGGATTTGGCCCTTCCAGCCATTCTCCCTCCCCAGCTGTGCTACCGTGACCACCTGCCTTTGTGTTCCCTGCTTCCTGCGCTCTCTCGGAACCTCCTGCCCTCCGCTTCACGAGCGGCTGCGGACCACCCGCTGAGCCCCCTGTTTGTTCCTTGCTAAGCCTTCCACTATCTCGCAACCTTTTCTAAGTGGGTATAAGTTCAACCTGATGTGTGGGGAGCCCAATAGGACAGCGATCTATGGCCAAGTGGACCCTGATTCTGCCTGCTGTAAGTTGGGAACGATCTTACCAGGCGCCTCACCAAATGGGAATTCCCGAATCCCCGGTTTAGTGGCCTCCGTGTCTGTGAGAGATGGGGAGAGCCTTGCCCTGGGACTTTTAACAGTCCCTTGGGAGCTGTGAGCGTTCCCGGGGGGGGGGGGGGGGGTGTCTAGTCCCTCCGGTTTTTGCACAGTGCCCAGTAACTCTGTGTTTTTTATGGCTCTTTTTTCCCCCCCGTTCAGGATGCGTCAGTGTAGGTCGCCGCCATCTTCGCTCTTCCCAAACCAGAGTTTTTTAAAGTTTAGGCTGGCCTTGAACTCTTAGTCCTCCTCTTTCTGTCTCCAGAGTTTTAGGATTACAAGTGTAAGCCACCATACAGAGAAAGATATTTCTTTTTTAAATTCCTGCAGTAATTAAGAACCGAGGGGTATTTTTAAATAATAGTTTTATTATTTGTTTTTGAGATACAACCTCACTGTGTGCCGGGTGGTGGAGGTGCACATGTTTACTCCCAGCACTTGGGAGGCAGAGTCAGGCAGATCTCTGTGATTTCGAGGCCAGCCTGGTCTACAAAGCGAGTCTAGAACAACCAGAGCTGTTATACAGAGAAACCCTGTCTCAAAAAGCCAAAAAAAAAAAAAAAAAAAAAACAACCTCACTGTGTAATCCAGGAACCAACTGTATATAGTCCAGGCTATGTCAAACTCCCAATCCTTTTGCCTCAGCCTCTCCAGAGCCAGAATTCCAGGTGTGTGTCCTAAAGCTGATTTAACTGATGTTTTTATGAGTAATTAGTGAGTCCTTATGCCTTTAAATATTGGTATTAGCATTAGGCATAATAGTTTCATAGTAATACTACTTCAATTTTCTCATTATTGGTAATCACTTAAAATTGTTAAATTATTTAAAGTCTTTGGGTTTAGGATATGAAGATGCATTAAACTTGCACCTGAAGAGCTGGACACAGAGCCAGTGCTTAGCATGTGCAAGCACTTAGTTTCAATCCCCAATACCTCGGCAAATAAACTAATTGGCAGTAGAAAGATGCTCTGCTTTGCAGAGCAAAGTGATCTCTGGTTATGAAATCTGCTTTCGTTTTTAACAGCTTTTGAGAAACTGGTATTAGAGCAGAGAAGTTTTATCGTCTCCTAAACTTAGCACTGTTCTACTCAAAGACTAATGTTTATTTGTAATTATGTAAAGATAATATTAATTACGTAAGCTTGGACACTAAATTTAAGCAGTAGCTTATTTATCTCTAAGTCTGCTTCCATTAGAAATTATTTTTACACATTTTCTAAAACAAAATAAAGCTTTAGAATTTTTACTGTTATTAGCTATCATAACAAAATTATTTGCAAGATATTTAATAAAGCACGTTTTAAAGACATAGATATATACGATTATATAGGGGAAAATCAATATTTTCTGTGAAAGTAGATTTGGTTAGAAAAATACATGGAATTTGGATAGGCCAAGCACATTGAATGTGTGTGTGTGCTAGTAACCAGTGGAAGAAAATTGGAGAGGGCAGATATGACCAAATATATCAGTGTATGTGTAGAAATTGGAGAAGGTAGATACAATCAAATACAGCAGAATGCATGACAGAATAACTTGTACTATATGAAAAGTTAAGGGAATTTGTATTATGGGTCATGGTAAAGATGGTTTAGAAAAACTTAAATCATGAAGCATTTACAAGGTTAGGTAGACAGTTTTAGCAGTCTTGATTCAAGAAGTACTAAAAGCCACCTGACACTGCTGAGAAACGGAGCAGTAGAATAAATGTGTGATCATTTGGGAATCTTAATTAAGTTGATATTGTTCAAATTTGATAGACAGTGGGGCTTGAAGATGGTAAAAAGAAATTGAGTCTAGTTCAGTAAACCATAAGAATGAGAGTCTTGATTAGCAAAGTTGAGAAAAATTAATCTGAAGAAATTTATATGTTTCTTTTTTTTTGTCTTTTCGAGACAGGGTTTCTCTGTATAACAGCTCTGGCTGTCCTGGACTCACTTTGTAGACCAGGCTGGCTTCGAACTCACAGAGATCTGCCTGCCTCTGCCTCCCGAGTGCTGGGATTAAAGGTTTGCGCCACCAACGCCCGGCTGCATTTATAGGTTTTTTGTTTGGTTGGTTTTTGTTTTTGTTTGAGACAGGGTTTATCTGTGTAGCCCTGGCTGATCTGTACTCAGGGTTGTAGACCAGGCTGGCCTCAAATCTCACAGAGATCCGCCTGCCTCTGCCTCCTGAGTGCTGGGATTAAAAGCTTGTGCCACCATGCCTGGCTCTGAAGAACAATTTAAAGGAAAATTCTTTTGTTTAAGAAAAATACTTCTTTATTGTCTAAATTATAGAATTATTATTGTTTGATTGCAGAGTTTTAAGTGCAGAAAGTTATAAAGAAGAGTATTTGTGAGAAAGATTATAGTTATTTTCTTTCACATTGAATTTAACTGGTTGTTGGATATCCAGACAGCATTGTCTTTTTGCTTGTTGTTGTTGTTGTTTTTGTTCTTTTGTTGTTGTCGTTGTTATTGTTTTTTTTGAGACAGGGTTTCTCTGTGTAACAGAGCCCTGACTATCCTGGGCTCACTCTGTAGAACAGGCTGGACTTGAACTCACAGAGATCCACCTGCCTCTGCCTCCCGAGTGCTGGGATTAAAGGCAGCACGACCACGCCCAGCAATTACAGACAGCTGTGAACTGCCATGTGGATGCTGGGATTTGAACCCGGGTCCTTTGGAAGAACAGCCAGTGCTCTTAACCGCTGAGCCATCTCTCCAGCCCATTGTTTTGTTTTATTTAGAGAATTTGATTACTTCACAGGCAAGGAAAAAAAATGCTCAGGTGACAGAGTTTCTCCACTATAATTCTTTTGGAAAATTCAGAGGATAGCATGTATTTCACACATTCAAATGTTGAGTTTTATAACCATTTTTAGTTAGGAATTATTATAAAATAATGTGCAGAATTTTTTGACATTGTTAAAGCTAAGACTTTATTTATACTATGTACCCCATAGTTAAAAAAGTATACCATAACTGCTAAAGCTTTTGAGTTTTGTATTTTCTTTCTAAATTATCTAGGCAGTAGTTGAAATTAATTTTTAAATTTATAGCCTATGACAGTGCTGCCTTCTGTCATTAAAAGAAATTCAAAGAACTGATGAGTAAATCTGTTTCCAAATTTAGAAAAGTGAAAATTTGAGGTAAACAATTCTAAGAAACAAATTTAACAAATTTGGGTTCAATTGTGAGTGACAAGTTTGTACTAATATAGTGGGAAAATATCTATAAAAACAGCAGGGAAAGTTAATTGTTTGTTGCACCCTCATAAAAGTCATTTTGTATATGTTTCTTTGACTTTTTTAAAACAATAAGTTGAAAGGTTCATGTTTTGTTTTATGGACTAGTAAACATGAGCTTTAAATGCCAACAATTTCCTTTGATTTAATAACATTTTGTGTGGCTGAGCTTATAGAATCCAAGTTGAATAGTAGAAGTTTTCCTTGTTCTCTTCCCCCTCTACAATATATGTTTCAAATGCAGTGTTATTTATTCACTGATCTATCCAGTATCCACAAGGAGCCACAAAATATTGACTATTCAACATTTTAAGAAGTTTTCAGTGTGTTTTGGAAAATGGTGTATCAGATATTTTAATAACTTGAACTTCGTAGTAGCCTGTTTTGTTAGTAAATTGCTTTACTAAGGCAGGTCAAGCGGTAGCTATTAAATGAACCTCTACTGCTGACATTAATTTACAGGGGTCAACAGGACAAACCTCTGCGACATGATAGCTGATCTGGGAGATGATGAGCTGCCCCACATCCCTTCAGGAATCATTAATCAGTCTAGGTCAGCTTCTACTAGAATGACTGATCATGAAGGTGCAAGAGCAGAGGAAGGTACAGCATTTAGCTATCATGTTTGTTTGTATTGATGAGTTCCTTAACTCCAAACCAGCTCTTAATATTGCAAATATGTATTTATTGTATAAAATGCTGAAGATCATCCTACATGATCTTTAGAGGTGTTGGGCAAGCTCTTGGTCTAAGTGCTCAAGGATGAAATGTGTCTTCTAGTTCTTTAAATTTGTTTTTCTTTTTATTTTATTTTTTTTTTTTTAGACTGGTCTCCAGGTTTTATTTTATTTTATTTTTTTTTATAAATACTTTATTTTTTTTTTCTTCAAGTTACATCTCAGTAACAAACCCCTCCCTATTCCCCCTTCCCAACCCGCCCTTCCACCCTCTTCCCTCCAGAGGTTTCCCCTTTCAGTCCAACAGCTGGTTCCTTCTCTTATAACAGTAAGTATTATACAAAACAATAGATATAATTATGCCACATTTATGAGATTAAATTGGCCCAGTATACCTTCCCAATGTTCAGTTTATACCTATTTGGCCCCTGACTTTAACATTCTACTATCTACCCAACTCCATGAGTTTAAAGGTCTATATGTGACTCAACATTCATACTATCTTGCAACACACTTTTAAGAGTATCTTCTTAGATCTATAGCACCCTCTTGATTCCTAAACAGTTCAAAATTTAACTATAAGATTCTATCTGTCTATTCTTCAACCACCTCAGAGACCTGAGAGGGATAAATATATTTGCTTATATAGGAAGTGCAGAGCCTGCAGCTTCCAAAACTAAGAAAGAACATACCAATAACTGCCTGGACAGTTCCCATTTTCTCTCCATACATTCCAGCATCAATCTTCAGGCTTTGGGTCCTGTTTCTCTGACAGACATTTGTTGTAGAGCAGGGATTATGAAGGACTTACCTACCCTTTCTTGGCAGAGTTAGGCTGTCGATTTCCCTGCTACCAAGTTTTGTCCTTTTTGGACAGCAGTCTGTCTGCAGTTGGTGCAAGGGGTTTTTTCATGCCAAGAGATAGGCTTGCCACTAGTTCAACCATCTTACAGTGGAGGTTCTTTGATGCTTATCTTCTACTTGGAGTAGAATAGGGGGTGCTGTCAGGCGCTGATATGTCTCAATATCAAAAAAAAATCTTGATTTAAGATAACATCTTTGAATGCCATATTCTGCAGATCTCTAGCTACTATGACAGTCTATCACAGATATTCTTTAAACTACCCAGTAATCAAGTTGCTAAGAGACAAGCAACATTTGCTTATCTAAATACAAGAGATGGTTAGGGCATCTTCAAAAAACCCCTGTTTTTCTTTTTATGTTAGATACAGTTTTTTCCATCATAAATCAGTTCACAGTACCTTCCTTAAATCTAACTTTAGCTTACAAATCTAGTATTATGAAAGGAATAATTTAATAAATAAACTTTAAATAATACAGATGGGAAAAAAACTAATTCTTTGTAATGTGGTTCAAATGTAGCAATTGTTAATAACTACCATTTAATAGAAGTGCTAGGCAGCATGATGTAGATCTTCTGTATTATTCCTATAAATAGATGTAACTGTTAATCATTTTAGGCTAAGGAACATCATTTTTTAACTTTGTACCAAGTATTCATGACCTAGTAATGAGTTTTCTAAAATTTATCTAAGCCAGAAGTACATAGGAAGTGAAAATACTATTTAAGCATTTTTTGAAACTTATTTTACTTAGAGATAAGTGAATATAGTTGACTAATTTATAACTCTGGGTGAAGTTATACTTCTAACTAATCTCAGTTTTTTTTTTTGTTTGTTTTTTGTTTTTTTTTTTTTGGTTTTTCGAGACAGGGTTTCTCTGTGTAGCCCTGGCTGTCCTGGACTCAATTTGTAGACCAGGCTGGCCTTGAACTCACAAAGATCCGCCTGCCTCTGCCTCCCAAGTGCTGGGATTAAAGGCGTGCGCCACCACTGCCCAGCTACTAATCTCAGTTTTAACCCAAATTACTTTAATGTAGTGTGTGTATGATAACACATTAATAATTTTATGCAGGTTTATTTTTATTCATGCTTACTCTTTTTGCTCTGCAAGGGTAAGATATGTTTGCCCTTTTCAAATTCTTGTATACATTTTGTTCTAATTTTTTCTGGACATAATTTCCTTACATCAAAACTTAACAATTTTGTGTTTTTCCTCATACTTATGACTTCTTACATTTTTTTCTTTAATTCACAGAAAATTTTAAGGAAAGGTTAAAAAATCATGTAAAAAATTAATGCAAAAGAATGAAAAGTAAAATAATCTTTTTTTCTGTACTCAGTGAGATATTTTCTAAAATAAAGACACTAGCTGTACTATTTTTATTGTTTTGTATTTGGGATTTTTCCCCCCCAAGTATTGTGTAGTACAGTTCACTAAAATGTTTGTTACATTTTAGACTGTAGATTTTGCAGTTAAAGTCAAATTAGTGTTGTGACCCCTTTTTAATGCTTAAAACCAACTTAGGGGAAAAGCCAGTAGGCTTACTCTCTATAAAAGCCATTGTAGAACTCTGTGTGTATGTGTCAAGTGTGTGAGTGTGTTGTTGAGAAGAAAGGAAATTGCTAATGTCTGTCACAGTGCTGGGAGGCAGGTGAATGGGCAAACTGACCTTCATTGCATTTCAAAAGAGTGACTCTTCCTAAAATTTGTCATTTAAAAAGATTGGAAAACTGTAATCTAGTTTATAGTTTTAGTGGCTTTGGCAAAAATATATATATTGTTGCTTTTGGCAAAAAATTGTGTTTCAATTTATAAAGAAGAAGTACATGTTTTCTAATATCACAACTTTTTAAAGTATTATTACTAAAAACAAGATTATATTCCATATTGCCACTGGTATAATTGGAATCAATCATTGGTCT
The DNA here is from genome assembly GCA_907164525.1 of Lophiomys imhausi. Lineage (NCBI taxonomy): Eukaryota > Metazoa > Chordata > Mammalia > Rodentia > Muridae > Lophiomys > Lophiomys imhausi. The sequence continues at coordinate 23,132,585 of CAJQZJ010001694.1, read as the reverse complement.
ACATGTTCTTTAGGGTTGATAAAATTGGAAGAAAGGGGCGGGTGATGTATCAGTGGGAGAGTGCTTGTGTAACCATGTGACAGATCCTGTGTTCAACACTGCGAAACATGCACACATGTACATATGCACACACACACACACAGAGTCACTGGAAGAACAAGTTTGATAGATGAGTTTCAGGTTTTTTTTGGTCATGTTGTCTGTCAAAAGGAGAACTAGTTACAGGACTCTTAAAAAGAACCTTTTTGAAAGATTGTATTTCAGAGCCCCTAGGATTTTCATGAAAGACAGTGCTGCTTAATAAAACTTTCTGTCTTTAAAATAAAATTCATGCCTTTGAGCCCAGGACTCAGGAGGCAGAGGCAGGAGGATCTCTGTGAGTTTGAGGTTATCCTGGTCTACATAGCATGCTCCAGGATGGCCAAGACTATATAGAAAGACCCTGCCTATAAAGAAACAAACAAAAACAAACAAGTAAATAAATAAATACAATATTCTTTTAATAATTTCATTTTAAGTTGTTTATATTTTTATACTTCATTGTGCTATAGGTAACTATATATTAAAATGATTTGTAAAATAAGACATTTCTTTCAGCAGAGATAAGAGCAAAAAATTAAGAATTTATGGTGATTACTGTGTGCTGCAATGATGGGTGATAGAGAAAGCTGAAATACATATAACTTAATAATTTTGCATATATACATATGTAAATAAGTATCAAGAGAGTAGTAGAGCTTGCTAGATATAAACAAATATATGTATTTGTAGAGAAAAGGTAGAGAAATGTAGCTTATGTGATTAATTAGAGAAATGAGTATAATATTTTTTACTAAAGTTGTTGAACCACTTCTCTTCTTATGCCCAGAAGTTGGTCAATGGTTGATCAGAAATAATCCCACAAAAAGATTTGTGATGGTAAAGTCACTTTATTGGACTTTTAAGTTTGTTTTAATGAATATGTGTGTAGTTGATAGTGAAAGGAACTGTAGCATTTTGTCTTAAAATGTCTTACAAATAAATTATGAACTTTTTTGTACTGGTAAAAATTACAAAGTAAAATTTACTTACTGACTTATGTGATTCTTAAACTATTGATCTTTATAGCTTCTTTTATTATCAGTAACTATGTACTAATATTGATAGGAGAGATTGGTACTATGTTTTGTTCAAGTATAACCGTTTAATGATGGTTTAGTAATCATAGTGACTGTCATAATAATGGTCTATTGTGTGCGATACTTAGCATCTCACATACAAACCTATACATTTTGTGAAATATTTCAAATTAGATTAGTTGTTGAATTACACCTTCCTTTAAGGAACCACTTGAGTCAAATTACACAAAATAAAATTAAAAAAAAAAATTCTAAATTAACAAAATTTACTTTGGTAAGCATATGAATTATTTTCAGTATTGTTAGTGAATTAGTATTAGTGTATTAGTATATGAAATATATGCCATTTTGTAGGAATTTTTCATAATTTATTAGCCTGAGGTTTTGAATAATTTTAAAAATTTGGTTCATGAATTTTAAATGTTTAGGTTGAATTGTATTGTAATTAGTGTTTCCTTCTTGCCATCTTAATGTTGCTATTTTGATTTCAAAACACTTGCATAAAATTGTTTTGAGAATTGTTGCTTATACTTTTAACTATCTTATAGTTAGTCATTCAAATGATGGCAGTTTAATTTGAACTGTGGTATCAATGTAGAAAGCTGTGATAATGCACAGGATACAGTTGAGACAACTAAGTAAAATGAAACTTTCCTTTCAGTTTTTACTGATACAGAAGCAGCCATTCTGATGTTAAACTTAAAAGTTTTGCAGTTAATGTAAATTAGTTGTTTTTTTTACTTTAGCAAATCATAATAAATAAAAGGGGTCATTAAAATGAAACAATAGTGAAAAGGAAGACGGTCCCTTTAGCACACTACTATTAGTGATTAGTAGAGCCATCTACTAATTAATTCTCCTAGACCATTGGTGGCATTAGATAAGCTGTATATCAGAGTATCTGGAAACTATCATATCTGAATGCTCCTTCACTTCTTCAGAAAACAAAAGGACTTATCAATAATTTATTTGCTTAAATCTGATTATTTAATCAAAAACTGTCCAAGTTACTGAAGGGATCTAAATAGACAAATTTTTGTGTTCGACCCTCACTCTGGGATAATGTATACAGTGTCTATTCAATTTATGGAAGATAACTACTACATTATAGTTTGAATACATTTGTTTATTACCAGTCAATATTAGGGTTTTTTTTTTGTATGTGGGCATGGAAAGTAGAATTCACAATATTGCTGAATTTTGTAACTGTTTCGTGCTTAAATTCCCCACAATATTGTATTGTACTGTATGATTTTTCAGCATTTAAGAAGCGGTTTTGTTCTTTATAGCTGAACCAATAACGTTTCCATCTGGAGGAGGCAAGTCATTTATTATGGGTTCTGATGATGTTTTGTTAAGTGTACTGGGCCTTGGAGACCTTGCAGACTTGACGGTAACAAATGATGCAGACTATAGTTATGATGTAAGTGCAGTTTTATTTTTAACTTTTTAATGATTTAATAGAAGGCTCCTTATTCTTTGGAATCATTTATAAAAGAGAATTAATGACAAGGTGCATGGAAAAGATACGTGTGTTGATGTGTTGATTTGAAATAACCTGTAGTTTTGGTTTACTTTTTTCTTTGTGGTGTTAAAACTTTCTTAGGAATTTTGATAGATTAGGTAGAAGTTTGGGGTTATTTAAAATATTAGTTAAGTACATCTTGAGTAGTTAACTCTTATTTATTCAGTTGAAGCCATATTTTGGTATTAACAAAATAGATGCCATAGAAATCAAGGGCTTACCATCAGGATAAGTCTTAAAAACCATGTTCTGTTTTTGAGCTTTTATCTTGTCAGTCACAACAAAGTTAGCTTATATCATTTCCTGAATGTTTTAACTAACCCTGAGGGCTAGAAAGAGGGGGTGGGAAGAACTGTGTTAGTGTTAGAGTATGTTGATTAAACATTTTCCAATCATAAACACCCAACTGTGAGCTAACAGTATTTGTTTAAGTTTTTTATATTCACTTTAGTTTTTTAGCAGATTTCTTTTTAAAATATTTTTTAAAAGTTTTTATACTTGAGTTAGGATGCTTTTTAAAGATGTCTGCCTCGGTGGGGTGGGTTTTTTTTAACTAATAATTTTTAAAGCATGTTTTACGGCTTATCTTTACTGTTGTAGAAATAAAGGTAAAAGATTAACCTTTGTTACTATTAAGAATTTGGAGAAGTGCTTACCTAGCATGCCAATACTGATCCCCATGGCACCACATAAATTGGGCAGGGTAGCGCATGCCTGTAATCTTAGCATTTGGGAGACAGAACCAGGAGGATTGAAGTTCAGGATAACTGCATAGTAAGTTCAAGACCAGCATGGGTGACAGGAGACTCTTATCTTAAAAAGGGGGGGGGGGTAGGAAAATATACTTAAAGTGGTTTTATTTTTAGTTCATTGTTTTAAAAGTCCCTTAATTTTCTGCCTTGAAGCTTTTTACATGCTGGTCAGTTTTGTAAATGGAAATTATTGTGCTTAATGTACCCTTGAGTATTTGCTAATTTTTATATTCCTGTTTTCCTTTTGTGTACATTATCACGGCAGTGGCAATTTTCTGTTCTCATCTAACATTTGATAGGAAGTTTGAATTTACCTTGAAGATTAGGTGAAAACAGATTAAGGAACTTTTCATTTGACTTGGGTATTTGAAAGTCTAACAAAATTACTTTTCTGAATTCTTACAATAAAGAGACAGACTGGCTCTGAAGTTTTTAAGGTACATTAAAATAGCCCATGGACTGTTTAGTGAAACAGTTTTAAATATATGTTTTAAGGACACCAAAAAGAAAACAGAAAACGTCCACATGCCTTTGAGCTTATTACTTATACCTGTAAATAGTGCACTTTTTCATTTTAGTTGCCTGCCAATAAAGATGCCTTTCGAAAGACTTGGAGCCCCAAGTACACACTGCGTAGTCATTTTGACGGAGTGAGAGCGTTAGCTTTCCATCCTGTAGACCCTGTGCTGCTTACTGCCTCTGAGGACCACACCCTGAAGCTTTGGAACTTGCAAAAGACAGTTCCTGCCAAAAAGCAAGTATTTTATTTATTTTGCTTTTTCCAGACAGCATTTTTCTGTGTAGCCCTGGCTATTCTGGACTTTTTTGTAGACCAGGCTAGCCTCAAACTCACAGAGATCCTCCTGCCTCTACCTCCTGAGTGCAGGGATTAAAGGCATGCGCCACCATGAAGCAAGTATTTTAATACTGACTTTTTTTCTTCCAGTTTTGTGCATATGAATAATCTTTTTTTACTCTCTTGTACTTTTAGTATACCTGTAACATCAGCCAGTGATTTATGATGGTTTAATGTATTCTCTTTCCTACCCCTTTCTTTCTTTTAGGAGTGCCTCTTTAGATGTAGAGCCTATCTACACATTTAGGGCCCACATGTAAGTTTTCTTGAAATAGTACTTAATGAGCAACAGTTATTGTTTATAGTTAGCAGTCTCCAAATCTAATTTTCTCATCATTAAATGTTAGAGAAGATATGCTAGTTGAATAATACCTCATTTGATTAATTATATTTGAATTTTATCTCATAGTACTTTTCAGTTATATTCAGTTATACATTTTTATGTAAAATTGCTTTTATATACCACATAAATGAATAGATTGTAGGGAATGGGGGTTTTGAGAGTCTTTTTAGAATTTATAATTAATCTTCCTCTCTCTTTCTATAATAGTGGCCCTGTTCTATCATTAGCTATTAGTTCTAATGGAGAACAGTGTTTTAGTGGTGGTATTGATGCAACCATTCAGTGGTGGAATGTACCTAGTCCTAATGTGGATCCCTATGATACATACGGTAAGTAAAGGGGCACAATGGATCTTTCTATTTAACAGAGCTGACAAAAGTCTGTAGTTCAAATATTACTACAAAGTTATTCAAACATATCAGTGTGTTCTTCTACTTGCTAGAAAGTTTCTTTATTTAAAAAGAGAAATGTCATGCCCTGAGTATTTTAGTTCATAAATTGGTACTTTTTCTTTCTCTATTGTGTCTGAAACATAATTTCATTGTTTGTTTGTTTCTTGGTTTTGGTTTTTGTTTTTTTGAGACACAGTTCCTCAGTGTATCCCTGCCTGTCCTGAAACTCACTCTGAAGCTCACTCTGTAGACTAGGCTAGCCTCAATCACAGAGATCCATCTGCCTCTGCCTTCCAAGTGCTGGGATCCAAAGGCATGCGCCACCACAACACAGTTTAAACATATTTCTAAATTGTTTATCTCAATTAACAAAAAGAAGAGGAGAAAAGATAATTGAAGTAAAACATTTTTAAACTTGAGACAATATATGTATAATACTTAAATATTAAGTGAGAGACAACAGGAACAGTAGGGATAGTGAGGGTATAATTCATTACAACTTTGTGGAAGGCAAAAAGGTCTTTAACTTCAAAATGAAAAGCAAAACAAAACTTTGATTTTTATAAATTGCACTTTGACATACTTGTTCTTGATTAAAACTTAAGAATTCATGTTCAAATGCATTAAGTGGGCATTTTTTCATGGTTATTAAAATAACAACAAACATTTATGAGCTCTTACTGTTTTTGATTAACACGTAGTTGGTGCCAATGTTGCCATAATGTAAGGTGTAATGGGGAGAAATAAGATGGATATGAAATAAGAAAGGATTGGGGAGGGTTTATGGTTCAAGTTCCTGCTAAGTGATAATAAAATAGTACTCTGTACAAGAGGTAATCAGTTATAACCTTTTTTACATGAGAAGTTGGGAATAGTTTTGTTGGGATAAATGATAACAATCACCCATAATTTCATACTTAGAATTATTCACTGTGTGTGGTTTGGTTTGTCTTCCTGTGGTTTTTATGTTTTGTTTTGAGACAGGGTCTTACTATGTAGTCCCGATTGGCCTCGTACTCTGTATATAGACCACGGTGGCCTAGAATATAAGAGATCTGCTTCCCAGGTGCTGGGATAAAAGGCATGTGCCACTGTGCCTGGCTTTACATATGCTTTTATATTTAGTTACATGGTAAATTATCTATTATTTGTCATACATCTTCTAACTTATGTTTTATTTGTTTGTTTCTTCACAGAGTCAAATGTTCTAGCTGGCACTTTAGTTGCTCATACAGATGCAGTCTGGGGTCTTGCCTATAGTGGCATAAAAAATCAATTATTATCTTGTTCAGCAGATGGCACTATTAGGTTATGGAATCCACAAGAAAAATTGCCATGTATTTGCACTTACAATGGAGACAAGAGTAAGTCAAATTTACCTCTATCAAGAGCAGTGTTTGTTGTTGTTGATGTTTTGTTATTTGTTTGTTTGTTATTTTGAGACAAAGTTTCTCTGTGTAACAGTACTGGCTGTTGTGGAACTTGATTTGTAGACCAGGCTGGCCTGGAATGCAGAGATCTGCCTGCCTTTGTCTCCTGAGTGCTGGAATTAAAGGCGTGCTCCACCACTGCCCAGGTGTTTTGGGTTTTTTTGTTTGTTAAAGATTTATCACTTATTATGTGTATTGTGTGTGTTCCTGTGATTGCGGGTGCCCATAGAGGCTAGATAAGACGGTGGGATCCTCTGGAGTTACATACAGGCAGTTGTGAGATACCTGACAGGTGCTGGGAACAGAAGTCTAAATAGCAAGAGTTCTTAACTGCTATACCCAAGAGCGCGTGTGTGTTTGTGTGTGTGTGTGTCCCAAGAGCGTGTGTGTGTGTGTGACCCAAGAGCGTGTGTGTGTGTGTGTGTGTGTGTGCATGTATGTAAGTAGCAAGAGTTCTTAACTGCTGTACCCACGAGCGTGTACGTACAGGTCTTGGTATACAGTGGAGGAAGATCAGAAGACAGTTGATAAGAATCTATTGTCTCCACCATAATGTTAAGCTCAGTGGCAAGGGTCTCTTGTATCTACTGAGCCATCATGCTGTCCCAAGAAGAACATTTGTTTAAAAACCTGGAAAATAAAAAGGACAAAGCAATTATTTCTTTATTGATTCAAAGACAAATGTTTAAAGAATTTTATAAAGCTTGCCATGATCTTTTTCCTTCGTCCTGTTTTATTGGAAGTGCTTTGCAGATATGCAGTATAATTCACTGCTTTTTGACGTTCAGATCATGTTGCATCTAACACTAAGGCATATACACATATTACAGGGGCAATAGGAGATAAGGATAGCTACCCTTAAGGACTGACAGGATCATACTCAAATACATCTGCTTAAAAACCCATGAGTGCCGTGACTGAGCACAGAGGTGTCTTCAGGGTGGGATGGGATAACCACAGTCAGTTACAGCACTCTTAATGAGAAATACAAATGGGATTATTTTCATGATTTCAAAAGTATTTGTTTTCTGTGTCATGATATGCATGTACTGTCTGGCACAGTGGAAAGCAGAGGACAGCTTGAAGGAGTCTCCCTGCCATGAGTCTTAAGGAACAAATTCAGACTGTCAGTCAGGCTTGACTGCAAGTACCCTTACTTTGCTGGCCATCTTGCCAGCCTTTAAATGTTTTATTAGAGAGAAGGATTTAATCAGCTTTACTTTTTGAAGATCCTTGTTCATCTTTATATAATTTTGTTAATCTTATAGTCTGAGTTTTTCAAATTACTTTTTCATTAGGCCTTTGATTTGAATTTAAATATATATTGTTTCAAGACATCTTAAGTGAGTAGTATATGTTTAATTCTGCTTATTTTTTATTTTTATATATTTTGAGATTTTACTGCTATTTCAGATACCCAGACCATAAGAAATAAAAATCAGTTTAGCTACTTGCTTCTTTCTACATCCAGATTTTTAATTATTAGACTCCCAAGTCTTACCTATTTGTTCATTGATCTTGCTATTTGAATTTATTGTTAAGGAAGAGAATTGCTGCTTGTTTTACTTTGGGATACTATTCCACCTGTATATTTCATAGTCCAAGCTCGCTTGCTTGCTCCCAGAAGAGAGAGTGAGAGTCTTTCTCTCTCTCTCTCTCTCTCTCACTGTGTGACCCTGACTGACGTGGAGCTTTGTAGATCAGAATGGCCTGAAACTCCAAGAGCTCCTTCTGTCTCTGCCTCCCTAGTACTGGGATTAAAGGCTTGTAATACACACCAGCCCTAAGCTTAATTCTTTTTTTTTTTTTTCAAATAATTTATTCAATTTTTATTTTATGTGTATTTGTGTTTTGCCTGCATGTATGTCTATGTGAGAGTGTCAGATCTTGGAGTTACATGCAGTTGTGAGCTGCCATGTGGGTGCTGGGATTTGAACCTGGGTCCTCTGGAAGAGCAGTCAGTGCCCTTAACCACTGAGCCATCTCTCCAGCCCCGCTTAATTCTTTATAGGTCTAGAATTTGACTTGTAGGCTTGTATTAACTCCTTGGCAGGGCATACATATTTGATAAGAGTCTCCCAAGAGACTGGTAGGAGAATGCCAGGTTTGTGGGGGAAGGAGTGGGTGGTTTTGTGGTTTTTGTTTGTTTCCTTTTTCACCCTCCCCCATTTTCCTTAAGACAATTGGCAAATAGTTAAAATCAATCAGGTTTTTTCCTCTACCTTAAAAGAAAATGCATCGCAGAATATGTGTTACACCATGCTACTCTTTGGTTATCTATTTCATAATGTAAAGTAGGTTATTATAAATAAAAACTTTTTAAGTAACTGAGAAGGCTTTCTTACCACCCTACCCTAACACATTGCTTTCTTTTCCATAGTTAATATAATTTCACATTTTTGTGTGTGAGTGTATGTGCACAGATAAATACATAAGAGTCTACTTTGGTCTCCTTCTAGAACATGGAATACCTACGTCAGTGGACTTCACAGGCTGTGATCCAGCTCATATGGTTACCTCTTTCAACAATGGTAGTGCGGTAATTTATGATTTAGAGACATCACAGTCACTAGTGACGCTTTCCTCACAGATAGATCCTGGTAAGTTTTCATGGATTTTTTTGAAATGTCTTTAAAATTTATTACATGAGGGAGGGTGGTATTTTATCTAATTTTCATATTATGAATTTAGGATGGAAAGTAATTTATCTTATACTGATTGTACATCATTTTTGCTATTTCCTCAAATAGAGTAAGAATATGGGAACAAAATAGTAACTTGAAAATGGGAACAAAGGAAATATTTTTATTGATTTAATTGTTTTTGATTTGCTTGAGAACAGCCCCACCTCAAAGGAAATATTTTGATCTTTTAGAAATATATGTAAGCCAAGTGTGGTGATGCACACCTTTAGTCCCAGAACTTGGGAGGGCAGAGGCAGGTGGATCTCTGAGTTTGAGGCCAGCCTAGTCTATATAATGACTTCTAGGACAGCCAGGGCTATTGAGAGAGACCCTGTCTCTAAACAAAAAGCAAAACAAAACAAAAAATTGGAGTAGGAAAAAGATGTGAAAGTAGGGAAAATGATAGGAACCTGATAGAGTCATTACCCAGTTTGAGAAGTTATCACTGCATAGCATTGCAGATGTGGTGCATGTTACAGTCTCTTTAAAGGATCCACAGAAGTCTGAGAGTTGTGATTAATTATACGTCTATTTCCCTACATGATGCCTTTTAAGTTGAAGTTTTGGGATGTACCCAGCTTCCTGAGTTGGGTTCTGCTGATTGCATTCCTGCGGTGGTACTTTACAGGGTTCCTCTCTGTCTTACTTTTTCTAAGTTGACTATAGATCTGGAGGCTATTCACATTCATGTTCAATGTTTTTCTTTCTTTTTAATGTTTTTATCAAGACCACTTCAAAGATAGCAAAAGTACTTTCATCATACATGTATATTATCTGTTCCTTATCTTTTTGTGATATTTTGGTCTGGGTCCATTTGTTAACTAAAATAAAAAAGGAAAAGGCAAGATAAATGAAAATTTCTTTTGTCCGTTCTCAAAATATTTTTGATATTAAAGTGTCACATAGATAAAATATATACCCTTTAATATACACTATTCAAATGATCTCAGTTTGGCTGGTCGAGCTTATTCAGGTAGGCTCCTGAGTCTTTGACATGATTTTGATAGCTTTGTAGCTTTCTCAGTATGAGAAAACCTGTAAGCTCAGCTTGTTTACTTTGTACCTCAGGTCTGGTTTTTTTTTTTTTTTTTTTTTTTTAAATGTAAAAGGCTTCCAGTTGAAACTCAGACTTATCTTGGTTTTCATAGAATCCTCATTTTGCCATTCTCATTTAATACATTCTGTGGTACCCACACAGCTATCTCAGTGTTGCCACCTCCAGTACCAGCACAACAATAGTCTTTACTTAGGATACTATGCTCTTGTGGACTTGTGCTCATACTCACTGCATTTTAGTGGTACTACTCGAAATACTCTTGAGATTATACCACCAGTTCATTTGTTTAATTTTACTACTTAAAAAAAAAAATACAGGCCGGGCATGGTGGCACAGACCTTTAATCCTGGCACTCAGGAGGCAGAGGCAGGCCTGGTCTACAGAGCAAGTCCAGGACAGCCAGGGCTCTGTTACACAGAGAAACTCTGTCTCAAAAAACAAAAAGACAGATTGTTTTACAGGTACGTGAAATGTTTGCATGGTCTCTGGTCAGATCTCAGGCAGAGAGGGTTGTTTTGTCCTTTTGACACAGGTCTCAAAATTACAATGTGGACCAGACTCAAACTCAGTCTTGCCTCAGTGTCTCAGATGCTACAATTAGAACCTCAACCCAAGTTATAGTCACTGTTTTTCCTGGTGTCCCTTCAACCCATTCTTTTTCTTCCCCATGTGGATAAAATAAATGTGTGCTTAAGTTTAGTATCCAAGGGGTCTTACATATATTCAGAGTGAGTAAAAATAATTAAAAGACTTCCATCCAGTTTCTACTTGAAGGTTTGAACTTTAGTTCAGTTTTGTGCTGAAGGGTTAACGCAGGTCCTGACATAGGCTAGACCACTGAACTATTATTAATATAGCCTCAACCCATGTAGTTTGTGTTTTAAAGAACTGTGTCCCTTTATTTTTCAGGTTTACAATCTAGTAATCACATTAACAGAGTAGTAAGTCATCCCACACTTCCTGTTACAATAACTGCTCATGAAGACAGACACATCAAGTTTTTTGACAATAAAACGGGTAAGACTGTTGGTTTGAGATGATTGAAAGTACTGTTATATAAAGCATGTTGCCTTTTGGTTTATGAAATCATCAATTTAAACTTTTATTGTTGTGCTGGGGACACATGAGGTGCTTAGTTACCTCACTGCAAATCTGCATTCTTCTGCTAAGCTACTGCAACACAGTTTTGCTTTACTTAGTATTGCACTCTTAAATGTACAGGTTTCATTTTTGACTTTCCCTAATACCATTTCTTCATTCCATTTTCATTAGATAGAAATTCTTCCATCTGAATATTTTTCATGTTCCGTTTTAATGTAGCAAAATATATCAATTATTTGGCATTTCAAGTATGTTCTTAAAACTGTCAGTGAATCAAATGATGGTGTGGTAGGTACTGTTTGTTGTCATCTTTATTGTATAGCTTATAGTTGAATCCCAAATGTCTAAGTCTTTAATCTCTGAACTTTTATTGTGTGTGTATGAGGTATGTAATTGGAAGCATGAGCATACAACAGACATGTGGAGGTCATAAGAGAGCTTCATGGAGTGGTTTCTTGCCGTCATTTTTATAGGCTGTGTGCATCAAATTCATGCCATTCGGCTTGTATGGCAAATGCCTCCTGAACCATTGAGCTGGCCCAGTGTATTATCTTTAAGCACAGCTCTTTCTGTATGTTACCACATAGAATATTGCATGGATCCCACCTTTCAGGTGCTGAGTAGATGGCTCAGTGGCTAAAGCTAGTCCTGCTCTTCCAGAGCATCCAAGGCCAATTCCCAGTGCATGTGTTGGTCTGCTTACAACTGCATGTAGCTCATCCTCAGGGGGTCCAACACCTCTGACACTTGCAGGCATCCACACTCATGTGTATATTCCTACACACGTACACATACACACTTTTCTCTCTTTCTCTCATAATGAAAAAGTCCTTCTAAAAATACCGTCTTGGGACTGGAGAGATGGCTCAGTGGTTAAGAGCACTGACTGCTCTTTAGAGGATATGGGTTCCAATTCCCAGCACCCACATGACATCTCACAACTGTCTGTAACTTCTGTTTCAGAGGATGCAACACTCTCACACAGATATACGTACAGTCAAAAATACCTATGTACATAGAATAAAAGTAAATAATTAAAAGTACCGTCTTTCAGAAGTCTGACAACATGGGGTACTTTGAAAAACTTTCTTAACAAACTTTTATTTTTTTTTTTTTTTAGCGGGGTGTGTTAGTCACTGTTACTGTGAAGAGGCACCATGACCAAGGCAACTGAGAGAGAGAGGGGGGAGAGAGAGAGAGAGAGACTGGGCCTGGTGTGGGATTTTGAAACCTCAAAATCCACCTTGAGGGACACACTTCCTCCAGCAGAGTCACACCTACCCCAAAAAGGGCAAACATAATCCATTCCCTGGTAACTAAGCATTCAAATATATGAGACTATGTGGACCTTTCTTATTTGAACTACCACAGGGGCGAGCAAAAAGTGTGTCTCTAGAACTATTTTTCTGGAAGAAGTCAAGACGTGAGTCATGCTACAAAACAAAGTGAGGATTTGAGGATATAACTTAGTGGGTATCTGCTTTCTTTTTTTTTTTTTTTTTTTTTCGAGATAGGGTTTCTCTGTATAACAGCTCTGGCTGTCCTAGACTCACTTTGTAGACCAGGCTGGCCTCGAACTCACAGAGATCCGCCTACCTCTGCCTCCCAAGTGCTGGGATTAAAGGCGTGCGCCACCAACGCCCGGCTGGTATCTGCTTTCTTAACATGCACACAAGCGCTGGATTTAGTCCTCAGCGTGACGTAAACTGAGCATGATGGCTCATCCCTGCCACCCCAGCACTCAGGAGGTGGAGGGGGAGAGTCAAAAGTTGAAGATCCCTAGAGATGGCTCATTGTTTAAGTGTGCTTAGTGCTCTTACAGAGAACCTGGGTAATATTCCCGCCACCCACATGGTGTGTCATAGCTGTCTGTAACTTCAGCTCCAGGGAATCAGGTATCCTCTTGTAATTTCTGTAGTCTCCTGTATACACCTGGTGCACAAACACGAGGCATTTACATACACGCTACAAATATTGGTATTAAAGTTTTAAATCATTCTTGAGTACATAAGTCATTCAAGGCCAATCTGAGATATGTGAGACGTAGTCTCAAAACCAACTACACAACAACAAAATTGTTTCTAAATTCTATCAGTTTATTCCTTCTATTTATAAGTCTAAAACCTTGTTTGTACAGTAGATTCCACACAGTAAAATTTTTTTTTTAAATTGATCTTCCAGGACCATGGACACTTACACATCCAGTTACATTGCTACATTAATCTGTCAAGTTATCTTCATATACTGTGTTTTCGGATATAACTGGTTATTCATTTAAATATTGTTACCTAGCCTACTCCCATAACTGGACTTTCTAGTTAGCTAGAATATCAATTTATAAAATGTCTAATAAATTTGTGGCATTAGAAAAAACTGAAACATGTTAGAAATTGATATTATAAATGGGTTCAATAAATAGATGAGTACGCCAAGCATTGTGGTGCAGACTTCTAATCCCTGCATGTAAGAGGCTGAGTCAGGAAGATCAAGGGTTCTAGTTCATTCTGGAATATACAGGGGAACCTTGTCTTACCATCCCCCCACCCCCAATTTTGAATAAATAATTTTAATGATAAAAAAATTTACATTTTATTTTATATCCTTATGGAAAGATGTTGTTTCTGCTTTACTGGGTGCTTATTGTCTGAGAACAATAGGAGATACATATATGTGTATAGATATATCTGTTTGCATAAGGTAAATCCTTCTACATACATTGTTTTAAACTTTGCTTTAAGAAATAGCAAGTTGTGGGTGTTTTGTTTTAGTTTTTATTTTAGTTTTATTTTATTTGTATGTATGTATGTATGTATGTATGCATGTGTGATGTGTATGAGTATGTGAGTGTGGATGCCTGTGGAAGCCAGAAGAGAGTATGTTGGATCCTCCGGAACTGCAGTTTACAGATGATTGCTAGCAGAGTTTGGCTGCGGGACTTAAACTCTGCTCCACTTTATAAATAGGAAGTGCTCGTAGCTGCTGAGCTGTTGTCCCAGCACAGTTGTTCTTTTTTCAAGGGCAGAAGATAGGAAAGGTGTTGTGTTTGGAGGTAGATTCATAGCGGAAGGAATTTGTGCTCAAACAAAAATTTCTTTGAGACAAAACAAATATAAAATTTGAGATGAGCAGGGTGGGAGTGGCGCAAGCCTTTAATCCCAGCACTTGGGAGGCAGAGGCAGGCAGATCTTTGTGAGTTCGAGGCCAGCCTGGTCTACAAAGTGAGTCCAGGACAACCAGGGCTGTTACACAGACAGACCCTGTCTCGAAAAACCAAAAAAAAAAAAAATTGAGATGGAAGTAGGACTTTTAGAACTAGACTGAGAATATTAAACTTTGGGACTGGAGAGATGGCTCAGTAATTAGCAGTACTTGTTCTTCTTCCAGAGGACCCAGATTAGATTCCCAGCACTCACATGGCAGCTTACAACTGTCTGTGATTACAGTTCTAGCGCAGGCAACACCCTCTTCTGTCCTTGGTACCAGGCATGTACATGATATACAAACATACATGCAAACAAAACACTCATATACATAAATTTAAAAAGTTGAAATTTTTTTATGCCATGTGCATACACACTGGGAAAAGTTGCTTGTGTATGGCTTTATAAATTTGGTTTAGAAAGATTAAGTTGTGCGATGTCCTATGTGGTTTAATATGTCTTAATTTTGTTCTATATATTTAGATTTGTTCAGTGTGGTTCTGTATGGTTTAAATTTTAAAAATGTGTGTGCGCATGCACATATGTAGAGGCCAGAAGAGGGTGTCAGATCCCCTGGAACTAAAGCTACAGGTGGTTTTGAGCCACCTAATGCAGGTGCGTGGAACTGAACTGCAGTTCCTTAAGGACATTCTCTTAAATGCAGAGCTATCTCCACCCCCCTCAGTTTTTACTTTTGCTTTTATAGACATCTTCCAGATCTGTGAGGTTTGTTGCTGTTTTTAATTTTAGTAGGTAGCTAGGTCTAGTAGTGGTCCAACTACTTAGGATGGTGATGTTCATCTGGGTTTGCAGAGTTGAGTCCAAAGCCACAATGGGCAACTGTTTAATGAGACCCTGACTCAAGCTAATAAAAGAAAAGAGTGCTGACGGGGCAGCCTAATAGCTGAGAGGGCGTGCTCAGCATGCGCAGGCCTTGGGCCCCCATTCCCAGCATGCAAAAATAATAAAACTGTGGGAATGATAAAATTTTGAGTTCCCTGTACTGTGCTGGAGTGATTCTAGGAAATATGCTGTATGAGTGAGAGTTGAGAAATTGGAGGAAGGAAGGACCTGAACTGGTTGTTAACTTGTTTGTGCAGCAACACTATCTACATTACCATGTGTGTACTTGGTCCCAGGGAAGTCAGAAAAGGCCACTAATCCCCCTCAGCTGTTGTTATGAATGGTTCTGAACCGTCCTGTGGGTGCTGAGAACCAAACCTGGGTCTTCTGTAAGAGTAAGTACACTTAATCGCTGAGCCATCTCTAGTCCAAGTGTCTACCGTATTCTTGATACCATTGGTTTTGGTGAACAGAGCAAAACAAAGGGTCCTCAGACTGTTGTTTTATTGTTTACTCTTCGTGAAACATTGTTCTATTTGATTTGCATGTATTAATTCATTTGCACTTTTAAATTTTATTTTATATGTATGGGTGTTTTGCCTTTGGAGGTCAGAAGAGGGTGTCAGATGTAGAGGAATTTTTATCAAGCAACGTAGTTCCTCTGGCAAAGGATCACATTCAAAGACCTTTTAAGTCTATGTGATCTGGCTGGAATGCAGACATGCCCTTCGTACACACTTTTAATCCCAAACGGTGAAGGTAAAGCTTGTTTGTAGAAGGAAGCAATCATATTTGAAAGTCTATTTGAGAGGCAGATAATGTAACGAATCAGTAGAAGATTTGACAGAATAGGGTATGCCCAACTCTCAAGAGAACAGAGAGGAAAGAGGGGTGATTTCTGGAGAGCAGTCCAGAGAGAAAGGAGAGGAGGCACTTTTATTGGGACAATTTTACAGAGACAGGTTATAGAGAGAACAAGCTAGACACAGATGAAGATAGATGAGCCAGAGAATGAGAATGAACCAGTAGAACAGATTGCTAGAGTTAGTTTGAGGCCAAGCAGAACCATTCAGTGAGAAGCAGAGAGAAGCCAGATTAATAAATCAGTCCTCTTGGAGAGGAGTTTGAGCCAAAATAGCTGAGTTAAAAAAGACAGCCAGAGTTCAGAAAGAGCTGGAAAGGGTGAAGGAAGTCTCAGAGGCTGAAAACATTCTAGACCTAGATTAGATTGTATGGAGGCTAGAAGCTTCCAGGAGTAGGCCTAGGTTAGCAGACAGAGCCAGTAAGCCTCGGAGATGACAATTACATCAGGCAAATAAAAGGTACATTTACAGTCTGATCATTTGAAACTGTCATGCTGGTACTGGAAATAAAACCTGGGTTGTCCTCTACAAGAGCAGAAGGTGCTCTTGATCCCCAAGCCAGTGCATGGGCTCATTTGCACTTGTAATAACTCTATAGATGTACAGTTCTATCATTTTCTCAGTTATAGAAGACACAGTTGTCATCTTTTATTTTGTTGGGGAAGGCACAGATGCTGGAAAATGAACCCAAGGCTTTGCACATTGTAGGGTGAACCACATCCTTAGCTAGGAATCCATTCAGTTTAATGAAAGAAGGATGGTTACATGAGAGAAACTGTAAAAGACTTGGTTACATGAGAGAAACTACAAGTATGTATTAGTGAAAGTGAGGTACTTGTTACTAGAAGAGGTCTGAAATGTTATGGTCACCTTAGAAGACCAGCATCTAATTTAGTCTGGCATTGTATTACTCTACTCAACAGTCTATCTGGTAAATTACTAACATTTTGAAGTGACTTTGTGCATAATATAGAGAAGAGTTGACTAAATTAAGATATTATATTAGCAGTGGCCTGGAGAGATGGCTCGGTGTGTAATGGCTCTTACTGTGCTAGCATGAGGATATGACTTTGAATTTTCAGCATCCATATAAAAGCTTAGCATGACTACATGTGCCTATAATCCAAGTATTGGGGGACAGAGACACATGCTGAGAGCCTGTTGACTAGCCAGCTTAGCCCAAAGGACAAGCTTTTGGCTCAGGTGAGAGACCCTGTCAAGGCAGTAAGTCAAGAGAGTGATATATAGGAAGACATGTGGTATTTTGCTTTGGCGCGCGCGCGCGTGTGTGTGTGTGTGTGTGTGTGTGTGTGTGTGTGCGTGCGTGCGTGCGCGCGCGCGCGCACGCGCTCATATCCTGTACCCATACCATCAGTGTGCATGCAACATAACACACACACAGATATTAGGCGAGGAGTCTAGAGTTTAAACTTGGAAAATTATAGCCCCCTACAATAAACATGTAGATACATCTTAATCTTTAGTTAAGGACGTAATAAATTTGAGGTAGTGAGGGATCATTCTCAGGAGGGTAGAAGAATTGATCAGTGAATTGTGTCACCATCATAAATGTGACATTTTAAGTGAAGCTTGATGGTAGGTGTTTGGAAGGGAGCTATTCATACTCTGCGTTCTTTTATGCTTCTATTGGGAAGAATGGATTCAAGAACTGATGAATTTTTTTGGACTAATAAAGAAGCTGCGTTATCAGCAGGTGTGGTCACCTATTCAAGATCAAGTGAGCATTCCAGAGTGTGTTCAGGAGAGGGCAGGGGGCTCAAGAGCTATCACCCTTTTTTTTTTTTTTTTGGTTTTTCGAGACAGGGTTTCTCTGAATATCTCTGGCTGTCCTGGACTCGCTTTGTAGACCAGGCTGGCCTCGAACTCACAAAGATCCGCCTGCCTCTGCCTCCCAAGTGCTGGGATTAAAGGCGTGCGCCACCACCGCCCGGCGAGCTATCACCCTTAACTGGGGAGGTATTGACAGTTGATGGCTTCTGGAACAGGGAGAGTCCATTTTCTTTATGGACGTGTCTGGCCTCTGATAGGATGACAATCTTCCAGTGGGTGACCATGCCCCCCTGAGTATGTGGGCAGTACAACATGGACTTGGTGAATTAGCATTACTGTTTATTGTTATTATTTTTTTTTTTTTTTTTTTTTTTGGTTTTTCGAGACAGGGTTTCTCTGTGTAGCCCTGGCTGTCCTGGACTCACTTTGTAGACCAGGCTGGCCTCGAACTCACAGAGATCCGCCTGCCTCTGCCTCCCAAGTGCTGGGATTAAAGGCGTGCGCCACCACCGCCCGGCTGTTTATTGTTATTATTATTTATCAAGTTTGGGCTGGACAGATAGTTCAGTGGTTAAGAGAACTAATTACTCCTGGAGAGGCCCCCAGGTTTAGTTCCCAGCACCCACATAGTAGTCTTTAACTCCAGTTCCAGGGGATTCAGCCCCTTCTGCTAGCCTCACTGGACACCAGGCACATGCATAAAACACTTTCATACCTTTAGGAAAAAGATATGTATTTTATTACATAATAATATGTGGTTAATAATTAATTATATTAATATAAATTCATTAATATTAGTTAACATTAATGTGTTGATAATTCTTGATTGGTTATATTTTCACGGGAGCCAGTTGTGGTAGTACACAACAGTAGGCTATGCTGAAGAGACAGGGGCAGGAGGATTAATAAGTTCAAGTTCAAGGCCAGCCTGGACAGCACATTTTAATCTTCCAAGCCTAAGGATTAAGGATCATTGCAGAAGAGGGGCAGGGAGTCTGCTGTGAGACTAGCAATACCAGAAAGTATACCCATAGTTTCAACAGTGTGACTACTTAAACATGAGCTGAGCAAGGACAACGACAATAGATAGGCCAAAGTGGATGAGGGAAAGACCACAAAGCCTTAATCCCACACAAAGAAATCTAGAACTGAGAAATGTTGAAGAAGGGAAGCAGAGTCTTCCCCAGGGAAAACCACACCAAATGTTTGTCTAGTACCAAATAGTCAGTCCTGAAATATACATACACACAAGTAACATAATACAGACCAAGCAAGTTATCTTCAGGTATATGTATGTACTATATGCATGTAAAAGTTAATGAAAAAAGAGGCCATGCATTTGAAAGAGAGCAAGGCAGGATGTATTGGGAGGGCATCTTAGTCACTGCTGTATTATTGTAAAGAGACACCACAGCAATTCTTATAAAAGAAAGCATTTGATTGGGAGCTTGCTTACAGTTTCAGGGGTTTTGCCCATTTTCGTCATGATTGGGAGCATGGCAGCATGCAAGTAGATGTAGTGCTGGAGAAGTAGTTGAGAGTTCTACTTCTGAATTCAGATACAGAAAAAAGGAAGAGAGAAACACTGGAATTGGTTTGGGTTTTTGAAACTCCACAACCCATCCTCAAGTGACACACCTCCAACAAGGTCACACATCCTAATCCTTCACAAGTAGTGCCACTCACTAATGACAAGCATTTGGGTATATAGGTGCTATAAGGGCCCTTCTCATTCAGATGACCAGAGAGGGTTTGAGGGAGAAAATGATGTAATTATAATCTCAAAAACAAGAAAAAAAAAAAGGATATGAAATTGGGGGATGGGAGTAAAAGGAATGGGGAATGAATTTGATTAAGCAATATACATTGTAGAATTAGTTAAAATTTTATATTTAAAAATATTAAGTTTATTTTCTGTTACTCAGGTATTAACTCCTAAAATTAATGGATTAATTAATTTTAGTGATAATGAGAAGTAGACAGCTGTGACTTAAAGTCAACAGAGGCATCTTGCTTTGTTCTCAAGCAGTAATTGTTTAGTACTCCCAAAAAGTGGTTGGACTTTTTGTGGTTTGGGGAGTAGTTTTACATATTTGACTGTGTTCTAGTTTTGTGTTCAGGTCAACAGTTATGGCCCAGGGGTAAGTAAGGAGGGCAGACCTCTTTTATTTCCCAGCATAAAATGTCATGCAGGGCCAGCACTCTGGCAGATGAGATCGATCACAACTTAAATTTACAAGACTTCCTGTCTTTCATTAGGAACATCTACTGAAATAACACTCATGTTGGTTAAATGGAAGTTGACTTTTATAAAGTATCAGTATTTGCTATTTTATTCCCTTCTTGGGTGCTTTTTGGGGAGATTGTTTGAGAAAGGATTTCTCTACATAGCACGGGCTATCTCCTCTGGACTTCCTCACTTTGTAGACCAGACTGACCTCAAACTCACATAGACCCACATACCTCTGACTCCGAGTGCTGGAATTAAAGGCATATATTGCCATGCTCAGCCTTTTAAAAAAACACGTATTAATATATATGGGCACGTGCATGTAGATGTCAGAGGATAGCTTGCAAAAATTGGTTTCCTTCCTGGGCTCAAACTCAGGTGGTAAACTTTTTCGCAAGCGCCTATCTTCCAAGGCATCTTGATGACCCCAGAATGAATCAATTTATGATGCTGGTTTTCCTTCATTAAGTCATGTTGCCAGTGCAGGATATTCTTTACCCAAAGACTTTGTACTGCACAACTCTGTATTCACAGCTTGTTTTAAGTGTCAACTTGGTGAGTTGGCACAAAGGTCAAGAGCCCTTGTTTCTCTTGCAAAGGATCCAAATTTGATTCCCAACACCCACGAGGCTCACAACCATCTATCTGTCTCTCTAGTTCCAGGGGTTCCAATGCCCTCTTCTGACATTTGCAGGCATCAGATACCTGCTTGGTGCACATACACATGCAGATAAAACACATTCATACACATGAAATTAATCTTTTTTAAGAAAGATTTATTTACTTGATGTATGTAAGTATTTTGTCTGCATGTATGTTTACACACCAGAAGAAAGCAAGGAATCCTGTAGAACTACAGTTAAGGATGTTTGTGAGCCATCATGTGGTTGTGGGAATTGAACTCAGGTCCTCTGGAAGAGCTGCCAGTGCTCTTAACCACATGAAATTAATCTTAAAAACAAATTTAAATTTGCACAAAAATAAGTGAATCTTTATTTTGTGATGGAATTTATGGTAAAACAATTTATAACATTCACCCCAGAGAAGGAACCCAGGACAGACCTACTTGGTAAACCAAAAGGAGTATGGGTGAGAGTTACTTACAGGAGTAGGAATCAATCAAAAAGGTGAACTGCAGTAGGGAATAGCCCAACCCAGTGTGGGTGAGGGTGGAGCTCTCTGCACAACTCATGGGCAGGTCTGCAGATGGGAGAATCTGAATAGAGGCTCCTTCCCCAGCAGGTGTTTACTGCTTCTAGAAAACGGAAGGGCTGGATAAATGGCTCAGTGGCTAAGAACACATACTGTTCTTGCAGAGAACCCAAGCTCAAGTCTTAGTACCTTCATCAGGCAGCTCTCAACTGCCTGAAACTCCAGCTTCAGGGAACTGACACCTCTGACTTCCTGGCCACATACACAGATACATGTATAATACAGTCACATAATTCAAAAATTGATAAAAAGAAAAAGAAAACTTAAAGTGGGACAAGTACTTCCAAAATCTTCCAAGTTTCTGCTTTCCTCAGGCATGTGACCTTCTGTTTATCTATAGACTCTAATGAGCCTTTTCCTCCCACCTGTAGGGGATGTTTCATTTAGGAGCAAAGTCTTTTTTAAAATAACAGTAGTAAATTTTTTTCTTAAAACTATTAGTGTAGTAGATGCATCTTGAAAAATATTATTCTAAGTGAAACATACACAAAAGCTATGTATTCAGAATCTAGTATAAAGCATCCCGAATAGAAAGAGTACACCATTGTTGCTAGGAATTGTGTGCCCCCAAATGGTTAACATACAATTATGTTGTATTTTAGCAAAAATTAAAAAATAATTCTATGATGATTGTTTTGTGTTGATGGTGTATTTCAGCTTCGCCTCTCAACATTGATCTTCTGTTATGTTTTCTAGGTAAAATGATCCATTCTATGGTAGCTCATTTGGATGCTGTTACAAGTTTAGCAGTAGATCCCAATGGAATCTATTTGATGTCTGGAAGTAAGTTTGAAGTTTTGTATAACTCACAAACTTGATAAAATAATTGGTACTCGGTAACAAATTTTAATTGTCTTTTACAGGCCATGACTGCTCCATTAGATTATGGAATTTGGACAGTAAGACATGTGTACAAGAAATAACAGCTCATAGGAAGAAATTGGATGAGTCAATTTATGATGTAGCTTTCCATCCATCAAAGGCATTTATTGCCAGTGCAGGAGCTGATGCTCTTGCCAAAGTATTCGTATGAACCAACATAGACTCGCATCATGAAAAAAAGATTTACTTGGTCAGAAAGGGGGTCTGCTGCATCACTGCCATCAAGAAGGTCACTGATATGACACTACATGTGATCTGCCTGGTGAAAGCTGTTGGGGACAGGCATAAGTTAAGAATCACATCTTAATGTCAGGCTTATTACTTTAACTGTGTTTTGTAGGGACAGAAAGGACTCCAGTATCTGCCCTGTATTGAATATGAACTGAACAGTTTTTGTTTTGTTTTAAAGGTGTTTAACCAATGTGGAGTCTGATCTTACAGGGAAAAAAAGAACTTTTTGTTGGACTCTGTGTGCTGCCTTAGGGTTAGGAATGTGGTGCTCTTGTGGGGAAGCAAGCTCCAAGAGTAGCTTTTTTCATCTCTTAGTGATCTTATGTTTATCAGTTGAATGCCACAGATTCCCTTTTAAACTTATTTTGCTTTAAAAAAAAAAAAAAAAAAAAAAAAAAGAAAAAATTTAACTTAAAATATTTTAGCATTAGTTGCACAAAATGTTTGGATAAAATTCTAGTTTTTATAAGTCTTTTTATATATTTAGCCTGTCACAACAGTGCTCAAGATCATATTGATGTTTTTCTGCATTAAACAGCCCTAAAACACAGAGATCTCACTAACCTGCCACTTGTAACGACTTTCTTTCCTCCTTTTGCCTAATACAGCTCAGCTAAGTCCTTCATAAAGATGGTAAATCACTTTCGTCTACATGTCTTCATGAACCAAGGACTATTAAGTGTATTAAAACAAAGCTGTGGAGTCTAGTACTCCACATGAACTCTTTAAAAACTAATCTTGACATCCTATCACTATGTGATATTTTGTACATCTTACTGTATTTACAAGTTTATTTATCAAGAATTATCCATCTTGCTAATGGCCTATTATTTATTTCACTTTTTGTTGGTCTTTATATCCTTTTATTAATGCGCTAAAGGAACCTGTATATCTATTTTGGAACTCTTTGAACAGTCTAAATAGACTAAAAATGGAATATTTTATAGTTAAGTTACAAACCAAGGTGTCGTCCCCCCTACCCCGAGATACTATTCCAAAACATGTGGTATTTGGATATCACAAATTCTAGAACAAAATAGTCTAGTTTAAAAAAAATTGGAGAATATTTTATTACCCTTACAAATAAGATATTTAAAAGTTGAATCAGGATACAGAAGTCTGCTGGGTTTGGACTAGTTTCCCCTGTTTTATTTTTTTAGATGTGCTTACTTTTATGGTGTAACTGAAGATTTTCTTTGTGTAATGCATGATTAAGAAAATAAAGTATTTTTTCTAGTCTTCCAAAAGCCTTTTCTGATCAGTTTGCGAGTTTTGATGAGTTTTGTAAGGTTTTTGTTTTACAGACTATGAATCAGCAAATTTTTAAGATTGTATCACAGAGCAAACATACAACTGTTGAAAAATAATGTATATAAAATGCATATAATAAATATTAATTGTGTACCTGTATGTTGCTGTTGGCCACATCATTTCATGTTGAATAATAAAGTGCAATACTCTCCACAATTAAACTAGGAAATGGAGGTGGTTTCTTAGTCCTTCGTTTTTATGCTGTTCTTTTTATACTTTGTAGAACTTAATGATATTCTAGTAAGGTTACAACAGAAACACTGTTAAGGATACTTTTCAAAGTACTTTGCACCACGGGGGTTAACTTTTAAGCTATTAAAATTAGAGATCCAATGTCCTCCTCATCCCCCAAATTTCAAAGATGCAATTTAAATAGTCTGCTTATATATCCTATTACTTTAGAATCTGAGTTTTACTTAATAATAGTGATGTCTTATTTAGCTAAACCTGTTTCTACAGAAATGTTCAGCAAATAACCTGCATCATGCATTCACTAGTAGAAAGTTGACCTTACAAAAGTTAGCTATTTGAAAGAAAAAGTTTCAAGATATTAATACCCTCTTTCTCAGAAGAAATCGCAAATGGGATTGAGTTAGGCATTACAGAACTTATATGCAAAGTTCTGTGTGGATTCCTGCTTTAAAAATTAAATCATACATTGAGAAATTTCAGTTGCCTGACTTGTTCTGGGGTCTGGGGCAATGGTTCAGTGAGTGAGTGTGAAGACCTGAGTTTGACTCTAGGATCCAGGTGCAGTGCAGGGTATGACCATGCGTATAACCTCAGTGCTGAGGAGGCAAAGACAGAGCGACCCTGAGAGCTCACTGGCAAGCCAGCCTAGCCCTAGGTGGTGAGCCTCTGAGCACCCTCCCCACCCCCCGCACCCTGGCTCACAGCATTAAGACGGAAAGCACTGGAGGAAGACAGCCTACTCTGGCCTCTGCATGCACGCACACACACACACATGCATGTACCATTCATACCTCATAGATACTAAATGATTTCTGAGGTGAAAAATGAAAAAAACTAAGGGGTCATTCTCCCAATTAGTGTTTTTAAATAACAGATTTCTCCAGAGCTAGTTTTATTTCTGGCAGCCTTCCAAAGCCATTGCATAACTATAATGTGCTGGTTATTGCAGTACATAAATACTCCTGTCTTTTACAGTGTACCAAACTATGGTGGGCTTTAAACATAGTATGCTTGCTTTTTTTTTTAATGATAGTAAACATAAGAGGACTAAAAGGTTGAAAAAAAGAATGTTTGTTTGATAGGTATTTCCATTTGTGATTTATGGAATATTTGACTCAATGTATAAGTTTTAATGGTTTTTTAGTATTTTTCCCATGATGTTTAATCATTGTGTCTCTCATGATTGTATTTACTTTATTTCAAGCTTTTACCAACTGAAAACCAACATCTCAGCTCATTGAAAGTTATAAAATGATGAGCCAGGCACAGGCATGGTGGCTCTTATGCCTGTAATGCCTGCAGGATCCTCAGTTCAAGGTGAGCGCAGGATATGTGAGACTTTGTCTCAAAAACGTGCAGCAAAATTTTACAGAATGGGCTAGCATATTTGAAATTCAGATATACCTGCTGAAACAGGATTGTAATATCTTTTTAAAACTTCATTTGTAAAGCTGAGTGTTGTGTGATATATGTATGTAAGTATTGAAGAAGATAAGGCAGGAGGATTTTGAGTTCAAGGTTAGCCTGTCTCAAAAGTAATTTTTAAAATTGTGTATCCTTAGTTATTAATTTTTATTTGATTGTTCACTTACAGAAATGCCTGGCATCTTAAATTTCTTTTATTCTTTTGACAATTTGTGTTAGCATCTCTGGTTACCTCAGATGTCTCAAAGTTTTGTCCTTGGTAGAATTAAAAGACTTATGTAAAAGACCTAATGAGGGGAAGCTGGGGTTTCATTTACTCCTAGGAGAGAACTTGTGAAGCCAGGTTAAATTAAACCTACTTTTTATGGTAAGATTCTCCTTGTTCACAAATGAATCTTCTGCAGTCTTCTATAAGAGGGGAGGGAAGGAGGAATGTGCTTTTTATCACTTTTTTTTTTTTTTTTTTTTTTTTGGTTTTTCGAGACAGGGTTTCTCTGTGTATCCTTGGCTGTCCTGGACTCACTTTGTAGACCAGGCTGGCCTCGAACTCACAAAGATCTGCCTGCCTCTGCCTCCCAAGTGCTGGGATTAAAGGCGTGCGCCACCACCGCCCGGCCTTTTTATCACATTTTTATGGAGTTTTTGAGATATTAAAATTGTTTCTTCTCACACAATCCTTACGTGGGCTATGAAATTTGAGTATACTCCTGTAAATCATAATAAATACTGGTTTGTTTTTTAAACCAGTATTTTTTCCAAGTCAGTTGGTAGTAAATAGATCCACAGGTTGGTAAGGAGAGGGCCAGAATCTGGTTTAGAGAAGGTAGCCGATAGGGTGATAGAGTCATGTGCTTAGAGCCCCTGAGGGCTGTATTCCAAACTGAGTGGATTTTGATATTCTCCCTGACATCAGCTTCACAAACAAATGCTGTAAGTTTTTAATATACTAGTTACATTTCTCCTGAAACAAGCATGCCCTAGTGGTTATCTTCGTAGTGACTGTGATGATGTCTACAACAGGCATTCAGCATGTAATTGAATGGCAGATACTATTGCACTGCTTAATTGAGATTGGTCATTCCATGTAAATTAGCAAGACTAGAATATCTGTCATAAAAACACTAGTGTTAATAAAAATAGGCACTTAGTAAGCCACTAGCAGTTTTATTTTTGAGATATCCAAGCTATTTTTTTTTTTTTTTTGGTTTTTCGAGACAGGGTTTCTCTGTGTATCCTTGGCTGTCCTGGACTCACTTTGTAGACCAGGCTGGCCTCGAACTCACAAAGATCCGCCTGCCTCTGCCTCCCAAGTGCTGGGATTAAAGGCGTGCGCCACCACCGCCCGGCCAAGCTATTTTTTCAAAAACTTTACCTGCTTAAACATTTTCTCAGTCCTTGGAGTACATGCCTATCTATACACATAAAATTAAGGATATAAATAGAAAAATACCAGGCAATCCTATCTTTAATTGATGTATTTTCAGCTATTAAGTTATTTTGAAAACACTACAAAAGAAACTTGATACATAATTCCATATAATGTGTAGTTATGACTAGTACATGAAATAACAGCTGTCTGTTGTTGGCTGGTTTTAAAAAACATCTACACAGGTCAAAATATACTTGATCTATGTTTAGAAGCTGCTCTGTTTTCCTTGGGTGGTCAATGGAGAGTGATTAAAGAAGGGAAAGTGCTTTGTGTCTGAGTGTCAGGTTCTTTTATTGAGCTGTGGAGCTTACGTATCTGCTTCGAGAATGCATATTTGAACTCTGTAATTTTAATCCATGACATCTCTTCTTTCCTGAGTTTCTAAGGACCCTGATTATCAAGCTCAGCCAGTCTTAATTGGGAGTTTCAAATGAATGTTCATTTGCTTTAAACAGCTGCTGACTTATTTTCTGATTCTGGTAAGCTAGAAAGTTACTTAGATATTGAGAATACAGTTGGCATAGTAGATCCCTTTTTACTTATTCTTTGAGTTGGCAGAGTATCAGTTACTGTTGGGATTCTAGGAAATCTCTACAAATGCCTCTAATGACATCAGAGACAATTGGTTCTAATCCTGTGAACTCTCTGGTAAAGAAAGCATGTGATTCTTTGGGTTTAGAGGCCATATCTTTCAGGTCATCCAGAGGTGCCCACGCCACACCAACAGAGAAGATGGTGATACCTACAATGGAAATAGTTGTAAATGAGTTTAAAAAAGTAGGTCTAGCTTATATATAAAGTTACATATTCCATACATTAACACATAGCTGCAAACTGACATAGTTTTTTTAAGTAAAATCTATATCAAGTTTTTCTAGGTAGAGTACAGTCATTTTGATTATGTCAAAAATAATTGGTCTAAACCAAAAGCTTTGCCATCAGCAACTTACTATATATTGATAATTTGATGAAAATACTGAGATTGTCAATCCATTCAAGACAGTGCACTGAACAAACTAGAACAGGAGGAAACTCTAGCTGATCTATCTTGTTTGTAAAGATTCTGCAGCAGGCGTATGTGTTTGGCAATGAGAAACAACTCTCTGCTATTGTCACTTTTAGACATTTTGGAGGCCTGGTAAATAAAGTGAGGCTGGCACAAAAGGATACATCAGTGGGGAAGGTTGCATTGTCTGAGGAATGGGGGCTAGTGATAATTTTGTTTCTTCTATTTCAGTTTTTGAAGTTACATTGACAGATCCAATCAAAACTTGTTTAACTCTTGGAGCTGGAAAGATGGCTCAGCAGGTGAGAACATTTGTTGCTCTCACGTGGAACTTGTGTTCAGTTTCCAGCACCCACATAGTTCACAAACATCTGTAACTCAGTTCCTGGGAGTTATGTTCCAGTGCCCTCTTCTGACCGTCATGGGCACCAGGTATACACATGGTGCACATACATAAACACAGGAAAAAAAAACACTTAAATCATAAAAAAAAATTTTAAGTATATTAAATTGTTATTTTTGAATTGCTAGTCTTTAATACTAAAGCAAAAATCTGGTGATAAAAAAACTTCCGAAGGGCTTTCAGTGAGGCATGGAAGAATGTCAGTTCCTTCACTCAAAGCTGTGAAACTCATGGAATATGTAAGTCCACACTGCAAGGATATTTTCCACAAAAGACCTCACTCCTACAAGTCACAGGACCCTTCCTTAGTCTTAGTACAAAAGACAACCATCTTACCTGCATCATGGGCAGCTGCAGCAGGGCCTCGGACATCATCGTAGGACTGCCCATCTGTGACAATAACCAGGAAGTTTTTGTTGGGGCTGTCCCTTACGGGACCAAA
The DNA here is from genome assembly GCA_907164525.1 of Lophiomys imhausi. Classification (NCBI taxonomy): domain Eukaryota; kingdom Metazoa; phylum Chordata; class Mammalia; order Rodentia; family Muridae; genus Lophiomys; species Lophiomys imhausi. Next base: position 23,103,867 of record CAJQZJ010001694.1, on the reverse strand, counting down.
TACATTTCTAACAGTGAAGGAGATGGCATCCCCAGTAGCTGTCCCACCACTCATGTAGCGAATGTTTGCTAGGACAGCTAGAACATTCTCTTTGGTGTTGTAGTCAGTGAAACTGAACTCTGTGCGCTGATCATAGGTGAATTGTACAGCAGCTATCTTGGCTCCAATGTCTGAGATTTCAAATGTCTTCGCTATGTTAGAAACAAATTCCAGCATGAGGCGGAAATTGCTATCTCCAACACTGCTGGAGCCGTCAATCAGGAAGGCAATATTCACTGAGTTGTAACAGGTCTTGCTGCACATCATCTGCTCGTGAGTGCAGAGCTTCTGTACCAGAGGCTTTACATACTTCGTAGTTCCAAACCAGTTGGGCATGTGATAAGAGAAGAAGCCGTTATTCCGACACACAGCCTAATGGGGGAAGACAGAAGATCAAAAGTGTTTAATAGTTTGCAAACTGTGTGGTACTACAGAATGAACCTTATGCATGTACACCCAGCCCTTTTATTCTTTGTATTTTGAGATAGGGGTCTTTCTCAGTTGCACAGGCTGGCCCTGAACTTGTAATCCTGTTGCCCCAGCATTTTCCAGGCCCACATCAAACATTTTATGTTCATTAATCTAGTTGTGGGTTTGTTGGGACTAGGCTTAAGAAGCCCCAAACCGAATCACTCCTCCCTACTAACAGGAACTCGCCCCCACAACTTACCTTGTCAACAAAGGCAACGTCCTGAACCATCCCCAGTTCTTCAGGGATGGGCTTGGCCACAGAAACTATAAATACATTGACACCAAACTCTCTAGCCACAATGCCTGCTTCTTCGATGTCATCAGAAGGCCAGCCATCGATAAACACTACCACCACTTTTGGTATTCCTTTTCTTACACCCGTGTCTGCTGTAAAGAATTTCTGAGCAGTGTGCTTCAAGGCTTTTCCTAAAAACAAGCAAATGTGCAGTATTTGTCATGGCTCAAGATGACATTTTTATTTCTAGGTAACAATTTGATGCCATTAAGTTTAAGAATTTAACTTGTGGAATTCAGTTAGTAAAAAGATCTGTTGCTGGGTGTGGTGGCACACGCCTTTAATCCCAGCACTAGGGAGGCAGAGGCAAGCCTGGTCTACAAAGTGAGTCCAGGACAGCCAAGCATACAGAGAAACCCTGTCTCAAAAAACCAAAAACAAACAAATCAATGATCTACTAACTAACCATTCAGGCTTATTTTTGGTTGTCTCAATCTACTGCTTCCTTCTTTACCTTCCTGAAGTTTCACATTCTCTTACTTTTGTCAGTAAAGCAACACATCCCCCCCCCCCCGTTGTGTGCTCTATGAGGACAGCTAGGGAACAAGGAGCCTTCCAAAGTCTGCCCATTCTTCCTTCATGTGTTAAACTGTTGATTTTAGTTATAAGCAGGTACTTTCATAAAACAGTAACTGGCCTGTCTAATGTAAAGATAACTCATAATGCTGTAGAGTTTTTCTTTGTTTTGTTTTTAAGAATTATCAGCACCAGGCAGTTGTACACACCTTTAATCCCAGCACCTGGGAGGCAGAGGCATTCTGATCTCTGAGTTTGAAGCCAGCCTGGTCTATTGAGATCCAGGATAGCCAAGACTACATAGAGAAATCTTGTCTTGAAAAAAAAAAAAAAAGTGGCTAGCCCATTAGTATAGTTTTCAGTATAGACAGTTGTCAGGTGATGAGGTGCAGATCCAGCCAAAGCTCGGGTGCCAGGAGGCAATCAGTTTCATGAATGGCGCAAAGTGCTCTCAGTTCTAATCGTCTGTGTGCAAGGTCCTTACCTGTGTTGGAATTACCCCCTCGGAAACCTACTTCTTTTATGGCAAACAAGACATCTTTGGCCGAAGTAAAGTTTTTCAAGTAAAATTCTATTTTGGGATGTTCACTATAAAAATGAAAAAAGAAAGTTTTTTTTTTTTTTTAGGAAAGGCAAAATAAGCAGTTAGATGACCTTAAAAAAAATTACCAGCAGAGGACCCACGTTCAATTCCTAGTAGCAATGTAGTGGGTCACAATTATCTACCTCACTTCCAGAGGAGCTAATACCCCTCCTGACCTCTGTGGGCACCAGGTACACACATGATTCAGAGATATACATGCAGGGGGCAATAACTCATATATTTTTAAACAAAGTTAAAGTCAGGCCTAGGTCCTTTTAAAATCACATAGTATACAATCAATTAGCATATTGCTTCCACACACTGAGAATGTTCCAGAAATAAACAAGTACAGTTGCTATACTCAGAGTTTATTATAATTTGGATGATAGCTAAGCACATATAATTTCATTTCATATTTTCCTAGGGTAGAATTATCACAATTATTTGAAGAGACAGGCTCAGAACACTCAGGTACTGTGCCTAGCAAAACATGGCTATCTTTTAAATTAAGAGTCAGCTGTCTCTAAAATCATTCAAAAATTTAGGCTGGAACTGGAGTTACATGTTAAAGCAGATGTGACTCTGAGTTCTGACTTTATTGGAAGTCTGCACAACTGGGCACCAAGTAGGTAGGAAACAATTGGATGGTCAAAACAGCTTTTAAATTATCATTTGTATGTGTATGGGTGTGTTGCCTGCATGTTACATCAGGGCATCATGTATGTTCCTGATGCCTACAGGGGCCAGAAGGTGGCATTGGATCTCCTGGAATTGAAGTTGCAGACATGTGAGCAACCATGTAGGTGAACCTGGGTCCTTTGGAAGAGCAACCAGTGCTCTTAAATGCTGAGCCATATTTCCAGCCCCTTGACTGACATTTTAAAGATGGGAAAGGGTACAAGGAAATGCATTGTAAAACACTACAACGTTAAATTTTTCTTAACGACAATGACATTTGCCAATCCTAGTTATGAGATTTAAAGAATTTTAGTTCACTTTTAACTATGTTTTGTTCATTAGAGACCATATTGAGGACTGGGGAGATGGTTCAGTCCACGACCTGGGTTCGATCCCCAGAACCCATGTAAAGAGAGCTGAATGTGGTGGCCCAAACTTGTCGTCCTATGCTGGGGAGGCAGATCCCTGGGACTTGCTGGCCAGCTAGCCTAGCTTACTTGGCCAGTTCCAGGCCTATGAGATACCTGTCTAAAACAACAAAAGTGGATGACACCTGAAGAAAAAAAAAACCTGAGGTTGTCCTCTACCTTCTGCTTACACATGCATGTGTACTTACACACACACACACAGACACACACACACACACACACACACACACACACACACACACGAGGCCATGTTGAGTAAAACAATAACATCTTGAAAGTATTTCATTAAGTGCAAATGTTTAAGCTTTTAGCATAAGTAAACTTTTCGTTTGTTATTTTTGAGACTGGGTTTCTGTTTAGCCTGGCTGTCCTGGACTCTGTAGACCAAGCTGGTCTTGAAATCACAGAGATCCTCCTGCCTCTGCCTCCCCAAGTGCTGGGATCAAAGCCATGCACCATGCCTAGCATAAGTAGCCATTTAAATGTCATGGTTTTGTTTGTTTGTTTAAGACAAGATCTTCCACTTCAGCTTTCTGACCCGAGGAACTGAAGATGTATACCACAATACCAGACTCTTCAAGGTTCTGTGTGACAAGAAGAGAGCCAACTTTATCTCTACACACTGGCTGGTTTATGTCAGCATTCCTCGTGGAATGCTAGGTCACAGAATCCAATTTCATGGCATGGTTACTTTTTCAGTAGTAGCCACTTTCAACTGTTCAAATTCTGACTTAGGAGATTCATCTTTTTTTTGCATTGTTAATGATGCAAGGGTCATTCTGTCCTATTTATATATGAGCTCTTTATCCTAGTATTTGCTAAAGAAAACTTCTTGAGGACATAGGTTAATGGAGCTTTCATTTTGAAAAAGCATAGGGTTAAATTAACCCAAACAAAACAATGTAGTAAAGAAAGCCATGTAGGAGAATTGCCTCAAGGGATGGTAAATATACAGTAAACCTAAAATAGCCAAAATACTTAGAAAATATAAGTACCTAAGCCAGGCATGGGGGCACACACTTTTATTTTTATTTTTTATTTTTTGGCACACACTTTTAATCCAAGCACTTGGGAGGCAGAGGCAGGCAGATCTCTTAGTCAAGCCACTCTGATCTATTAAAAAAAAAAAAAACAAACACCAAAAAATAAAATAAATAAATAGATAAGAGCTGGTGGTGATGTAGGCCTTTAATCCCAGCACTCAATAGACAGAGGCAGGCAGATCTCTGAATTTGAGGTCAGCCTGATCTACAAAGTTGAATTCCAGGATAGCCAGAGATGTTACACAAAGAAACCCTGTCTTGAAAAACCAAAAAAAGACAAAGAAAAAAAAAAAGAAAAAATCAGTATCTGAGTGAAAGAAACTTGTTAGATTTTCATGAAACTAATATTTAAATCAACACAAAGGGCTCAATGTCTTAAAGGTGAGGGAAAATGACTATGTTATATATAGAAAAGTTAAATAACATTTAAGCAGAAACAACTATAAGAAGTAACAAAGGGACTCAGGAGGCAGAGGCAGGTGGTTCTCTGAGCTCAAGGCCAGCCTGGTCTACAGAGTGAGGTCCAGGACAGGATACACATACAAACCCATCTCGGAAAAAAATTTTAAAAAGTAACATAACAAACATTAATTAGTGCTTGTAGTTGTGCTGGCCTACCCTTACTCACTGCTGATAGTATTGGCTGGCTCAACTTTCTATAAAGCAATTTAGCTATCTCTATCAGAAACTTTTAAAGTGTTTGAACTTTACACCCAAGGAATTCAGCTGCATAAAACTGATTATGGTACACAGATGAGAAGGCTTCTCATCTCAGGGTGTTAAGTCACAGTGAAAGGCAATGGCAGAATGTCCACACAAGAATGCAAAGGAAAACAATAAAACAGTTTACAATGCACATTTGTCAACAGAGAATGCTCAAAACACTAAGGAGGTGAACAAACAGGGTCCAACGTTCTTACAGCCTGGTTTGTAGAAAGGGGTGCATGCGTGCAGACAAACCTCAAATGTAGTCAGGAAAGAACTTTATAAAGACTCACTCCAAGAAATGTACTTCTTTGTACCTCACTTCTCCAGCTTCCTGTAAGGAACATATTGCAGTGCTAAAACCCACCAATATTACTTTTACAGGGATGAAGGAAAGAGGTCATGTGTCAGAACCCAGTCCATGAGTGGAACTGTGACATTTCTGAGCACTTGTGAGAAAACTCCAAGTAAACATGACAAGAGTCTTGTAATCTCTAGTCCTCCGCAACATGGGTTCTAGAGCGCCTCCTAGGTGCGGTAACAGGAGGAGTGGGTTTTACTTTAGATACCCATCCTCTTACCCATTATTATTCAGAATGATTTTTGCAAGCAAGGGTTGTCCTTGTGACTGTACACAGCCTAAAGTCATGCAACCTTGCCTTTGTGACTGTACAACCTGAACTCACAGTGTCCTTTGCTCATATGACCTTGCTTAATTCTCAGAATGCCCTCAGATTATAAATTGTCTGATACCTTGAATACAGTTGTCTACTGAATGAGACTTTAGTCTGCCTCAGTTTTTAGGCTCCACTCTCCCAGGTTCATACCACCAACTAGAGCAGTAACAACCATGCTTGGATCCCCAGTGAAGGAACATGGAAAAGGCTAAAAAAAAAAAAAAAAATCAGTAATAGCAGAATATGGAGAGTGAACAGGGAGCTCACTGCTGTTTCCTCCAGAAAAGAAAACCCAAGAACCGATTGAAGCAGAGAAACGGTGTTCGTGTAAGCCCTTCCTGGCTGTCCTACAGACAATGTACAGTTCACTAACTCCCTTTATGCCAATGACACACTCAGACTGCACAGACTACCCAGGCAGACTTTGTTGTTGGTCTTGTTTGCAGTGTTGGCAATTGAGGACCTTGCATGAGCATGCAAATGCTTTGAGAGATTTTTTTTTTTTTAAGATGGAGTCTCACAATGCAGCCCTGGATGGCCTATTTTCGATGTAGACCAGGCTGGCCTTGAACTCACAGAGATGAGTACAAAGCTGACATTAGGCTATCTACCTTCTGAGTGCTGGGATTAAAGGAGTTCACTACCATGCCCAGCCTTGCATAGACATTCTTAAGTCCTGAATTTATAATTTGGATCTCAGCTTGTCCAAACTTAAATTATGTGTAACTGAAATGAATATAACAGCTTGATAAGTTGTTCAAGACATCCGTAATCTCTCCATTTTATTAAAGTTGGTACCTGGCTTGAACAAGGCCCACGTGTGGTCCTTCTGTTCCAATTCCCAACATTAGCGCCACTTTCCCAACAAAATTCTTCTGTAGATTAAATCGGCGTTGTCCTATATTAAAGCTTCCGTCGATGAGAAATGCAATGTCTGCCTTACAGTCTGCAGAGAGTAAAGAGGGGCATCATTAGTCTCAAGAGCACTGGAGGATATGTCATTTTCCCCAAAGACTTAGCTTACCTTTATTGCCAGTCTTCTTCTCTGGTGTTTTCTTTAGCCGTTTACCTGAAACAAAGGAAGCTCTTGGCAACAACGAGAATGTTAGGCAGCAGGAACTTCCACCTGGATGACCCATGGCAAGGAACTTAGAAGGCTTTTCAGTTCATTTCATGGTCTTGTGGACCAGGAAAGTGATGCTCCAGCAAAGAAGCACAACGGAATGTGGTAGGCCTATGTACTGGTGTGAATCTAGCCAAGGCTTTGCTGTCTCAAACCTACAGTCGAGGCAAGATTGGAAATACACAGCCACATGCTCTTAAATTTTTTTAACTTTAAAATGGTCCCTACCGGGGTCAGAGAGATGTAGCAATAGATACGAGCACTCAATGCTCTTGCAGAAGACCGAGGTTTGGTTCCCAGCACCACAGCTCAAGTTACAATAGCCTGTAACCTGGGTTTCCAGAATAGCCACTACCCTCTTCTGGTTCTGCCTTTGCCCACACACACACACACACACACACAATGCACCTAAAGACATCCAAGCACACATATACACATAAAATAAATCTCTAATAAAGTAGCCACTATTTTGGAAAAAGAGATCCCTGGATGTTTTTTGTAGCACACACTGATTTCTTGTAGTCACATGACAGTGCAGAAACTAATGGGATTTCATGAAGCAAACAGCTGGAAAGGAGTCCTTGAGCAGTTTCTACATCAAATCAAGAACTTCCTGAAAATGGATGAGCGAGGTTTATAATAAAGAAAAGAAATCTGAAATACAAAGTAGAATTCTTCCATTCAAAATACATTAGTAAATATGAGGTAGCTGCTTTAATATTGGTGTTCTGAAGGAAAAAGATCTACCAACAGCGTTTATAACTCCAAATTGTATGCCAGGTAACAAAGAGGTCAGTTCTGTGTTTCCTACCTGCAGGTGGATGGGCTGTGGACACTGCCCGGGCTGTGGACACTGCCCGGCCTGTGGCTTCCTGGGTACTGCTTTTGCCTTCTGTTGAAATAAGAAGTTTATTGTTTTTCTCTTTTCTTCTCTGCCATTAAAGTATTATGAATCTAAAGTCCTATATAATGAATGATTAAGGGGTAATGGTGACTCAGGTGTAAAATTCACACTGACTGTTAGGTTCGGAGAATCAAAATGCATTCTTGATGTATTTGAAAAGATCAACAAAACTAAGTTCACCAGTTTGAAAGTTTGTTACTTGCAAAGTATCTAGGAATTCAGACTGCAAACAATTCCAGTTATGGTTTCTACTGTGAGAAGCAAGATTGTTATCCCTGAGCCACCCAAGTTTGGTTTAGGTTGACTATGTCTGTAGATGACTCCTTAACTACAAGGTTTTCCATCAGAATGAAAAAGGCTGGGCTAAGAAAAGCAGAGAGCCCTTGTGAGGGGAGTGGGCAGTGTTCGTGCTCAGCTGAGAACAATGAAATTGTACCTACTGGTCACCGTGAAGGAAGCAGACCATCGGGAAAGCATCTGAGACTGGATGCCATTGGCTTCTACTGCGGAATAGTTCTCTCGACCAGGAAGGCTATAGACACGCACGGGTCCCCCCGAGGTGCCAATCACTCCCCTGCAACGCAAGAATTACAGCTAAGACACCGTCCACTAGACAGAGCCATCTATTCCTCTGATTGGTCAAGAAAAGAGCTGAGTGGACAGGTTGCCTAAGGATGGTTGCTGCTGGCCTTTTAAGACTTGCATATGCTGGGTGTGGTGACACACACCTTTAATTCCAGCACTTGGGAGGCAGAGGCAGCTGGATCTCCAGAAGAACGAGGCCAGCCTGGTCTACAGAGTGAGTTCCAGAACAGCCAAGGGAAATTACATAGAGAAACCCTTCTTGAAAAACATTTAAAAAAAAAAAAAAAAAGACTTGCTTACACAGAAACAAACATGTCTGCAGAAACGACTTTGTGCTGTCAAACCTTTAAAAGTGATGATAAGAACATACTGGTACCCTGATTCCTGCATCTCAGAGATTCAGTATTAATAAAGAGGTGCCAGTTTTTTTAAATAATTAGCTGCATGTGCCCATGGACTGTATTTTAACAATCATACACTTCTATTGTGGGGCAGTATGGCACTGGTGACATAGTAACATTCAACAAGATATTTGACAACCCGAGTTCAGTCTCCTCACGTGAAAAGCAGAACAAAGCAGTATCTACTTTAAGACTTGTATTGGAAGTTAAAACAATGCCTTGTGTTGTACAAAAACCCCAGAATATATAACACAATGAGGAATGTTTTAGAATCATAGGAATGTAGCATCAGCGCAGGACTGGAGAAATGGCTCAGTGTTCGTCAACACTTGCTGCTCTTCCAGAAGCATTGTAAGGTGGCTTACAACCATATGTAACTCCAGCTCCAAGGAATTCAACACCCTCATCTGTCCTCCATGGGCACCCAAACACCCAAGCACTCTCTTTCCCAAATTTTTAAAAAAGTAATTTGATTTGCTCATTGTCAGACAGCTTTCCTTATACTGTTGCTGGTGCAAGAATACCCAGGAAAATTTTAAAAATATATCCACCTTCTATGGCCAAAATTGGCACTAAAAAGAAGCAAATAGGTAGAAAAAGGGTACAAATGGGGAAGGAAGTAATTATACTTGTGCCACTTCCCACCCTCAGGTCCTTCCCACATGTTCCGGCTTACCTATGGACAGCAGCCCCACATATGCTGGATACTGAAGCATACACTATGTTCCCAAACACAGAAAATTCCTCAAGCGAGCAGCCTCCTGGGCAGAGAACATCTGCTTTCTCTTTTCGGATATCGAGGCCTCTGGTAAAGCAGGTGATGGCAATGGGAACTGAAGAGAAAGGATGTGTTACATACGAGCTCCTGTGTTTTTTTTTTTTTTTTAAGGAATGTCGCAGGAGACGAGGGATATGGGATTATTTTTACTCTCCTAATTTCTCTACTTCTACCAAAATATTGACTTGAACGTTGACACCGTTTTCAATGTTAGCAAGTCAAGAGGGATTTCTAATTTAATCTAAGGCCCAGTTACTATGGATGTCTTGATGTGACAATTTTCCAAATTATTCAAATGTAACTGAAAGTACATCAGATGAAAAAGTAACTTTAGTCTTTGACCAAGTCTTCATCTGGGACAATGTTTCCAGTTCTTAGTCAATTTGGAAAATGTAGTTGGAAGTACACCAGAATGAGAAAATAACCAACGTTAGTCTTTGACCTAATTTTCCTTCTAGAAATTAAAAAAAAAAAAAAAACCTCAATTGTGATGAAACAGTTCACAGTTGTTTATGATGACAGTAAATCTGGATCGAGCCTTGTCTTCAAAGATACTTGCAAAAATCTCGAAGCTACTCTTTCCAGGGGACTGTTGGGCCTAGTTACCTGACACAGCCAGAGCCTTAAAGTACATTCACATAAACCAACCAGTTAACTGGTGCCTGGATCCATAGAATGTCATTTAATTGTACATTTTCCTATTGAGAAAAATGAAAGCCATAGAGTTAATCAGCCTAAGGAGCACTCCACAACTCCCAAAGGATAGGACACAAGGAAGTTAGCTTTCTACTTGAATTTGATTATATCTCCTCCAGAGCTGTCCAAAGGGATATGGAAGGCAGCAAATACTTTTTTTTTTTTTTAAAGAAAGTACTGCTAATATGTTTAAACCAGTCGGGCCAATAAAAAATGAAGTGTTGGACCCAGAATGGCTCCCGAAGCCACCCAGCACTCAAGATGCCAAAGCAGAAAGACTGCCCTGAGTTTGAGGCTAGAGTGGGCTACACAGTGAGTTCCAGGACAGCCTGAGCTACAATAACACCGCTTCAAAAATGTAAACAAAGAAGAAAGTTACTATGAAAGGTGTTAATTTGCGAAATTACAACAAACCTCAAAATGGTAACCTGTCATTGTTCCTAGTAATGCTTAAAAATGAAATGTCAAGTTTTGACCTCTCGCTACCAACCGTCATAAACTGTTTAGGATAATTAAGAAATGGAAACTAAAAGTCATGCAAACGTGTCATTTTTTTAGTTACTATGACAGTCTATCACAGTTATTTTCTAAGCTACTCAGAAATCAAGTTGCTAAGAGACAAGCAACATTTGCTTATCTAAATATGAGATAGATAGGGCATCTTCAAAAACCTCAAAAGATCTACAGAATATGGCATTCAAAGATGTTTTCTTAACTTAAGATTTTTTGATATCGAGACATGTAGGAGTTAGATAAATTGGATTTAGGAAATATATAGGAGTTTCTGATACTCTCTCTTAATTCGGGGCCTGAAGAACATTATCAGCATAAAGTCAACAAAAACAGGAAAGACTCAATAGACTAAAAAACAAGTTTGAAGTCAGAAAAAAACAGGAAAGTCTCAAGACTTAAAAAAACAAAGTATCTGGCCTGACATTGTTTTCAGCTGCTAAGTGGGCGGAGCCCAAATTAAGCTGAAACAGAGTTCCTCCTATTTGAGGACAGTGCGTGGAGCCGAGAAGAGAAGAGGCCCCTGATGCTAGAGAGCTCCAAGAGTCCTGCTAAAAAAAGGGCTGGCCATTGATGGCCAGCTCTCTCCCTAAAGCAGAAAAAAGCCGGTGAACAAAAAAAGCCTGAGCAAGACACCAAAAGGCCCAGGACTGGACCCTGTGGCTCAGTTTTTGCCTAGAGGGGTTTGATCTGTCCAAACAGTGGCCTAAAGGAAACGGTGCCTGGCTTTAAGGACTGAGGCAGAGCAGCTGAGTTCCTGATTCAAAAAAAGTAAGTTGGCCTACAGACGGCTGGGGTCTCCCACAGAGAAGAAAGCATGAAGCCTTATTTAAGGTGAGACTGCAATAACCAACTTACCCTGACGAACCTACATCTGAGAGATCCAGAAGAAGGACTGCTAAGTGTGTTAAAGAATCTACAACAAAGACTATGTTCCTGATGACTGAGGACCTGCCCCAGAGACTGTATCATTCTAAAAGGCTATAAAAATAGATGTTATAATTATCAATAGGTTTAATGGATGTTATAATTATCAATAGGTTTAGTGGATAGGTTAAAGGGGTTGTAGGATTTTATAGGATTAATAGTTAAGAAATTGTTGGTGTTTGTTATAAGTGAATTTAGTAATAAATAAATAAATGTTAAATAATAATTTAAAAGTTCGGTTACAGAGACATGTCAGCTCCTGACAGCACCCCCTACTCTACTCCAAGTAGAAGATGAACATCGAAGAATCTCCAGTGGGAGATGGTTGAATTGGTGGCAAGCCTTTCTCTTGGCAAGAAAAACCCCTTGCTTCAACTGTAGACAGACTGCTGTCCAAAAAGGACAAAACTTGGAAGCAGGTAAGTCGACAGCCTAGCTCTGCCAAGACAGGGTAGGTAAGTCCTTCATAATTCCTGCTCTACAATCAATGTCTGTCAAAGAAACGGGGCCAAATGGCTGAAGATTGATGCTGTAATGTATGGAGAGAAAATGGGAACTGTCCAGGCAGCCGCTGGTATGTCATTTCTTAGTTTGGGAAGCTGCAGGCCCTGCACTTCCTATATAATCAGATATATTTATCCCTCTCAGGTCTCTGAGGTGGTTGAAGAATAGATAGCTAGAGTCTCATAGTTAAATTTTGAGTTGTTTAGGAATCAAGAGGGTGTTCTGGATCTAAGAAGATGTTTTTAAAATCGTGATGCAAGTTAGTATGAAAGCTGAGTCAGATATAGAACTTTAAACTCATGGAGATGGTTAGATAGTAGAATGTTAAAGTCAGGTACCAAATACATATGGACTGGACATTGGGAATGTATGCTAAGCCATATAACTCATAATTGTGGCCTATTCATTTTTGTTGTTTTGTATTGTATTTATAGTTATAAGAGAAAGAACCATTTGTTGGACTGAAAGGGAGAGCTGTTGGGGGGGGGGAAGAAATACCTTAAACTAAAAAAAAAAAGGGAAGAGGATGGGGGGCTGAGGGGGAGGAGGGTGGAAGGGTGGGACTGGAGGGGGAAGTAGGGAGGGGATTGTGATTGAGATGTAACTTGAAGAAATAAAAAATAAATTATTTTAAAAAATGGTAACCTGTCAATTTGCTGTTCATTAAGTCGAGATTAAGGTTGTAAATACAATTTTTCAAACATAGGTAGGGAAATGCTATCCAAGACTTTTGGAAACAGATGTTGTGAAAAAACATCTCCCCCACCCGGCAAGACAGGGGTGTTTTGTATGTGCGGCTACCTGGACCATGGAAGAAAGGGGAAGACGCCAGGTGCAATATCAATTCCTTAGCTCAGTTAAGCTCCTAACTCCAAACAAGAGTCCAACACCTTCCTCAAATACCCTCAATCTTTCCCGTTTTCAGCGACGGGAGTGTGGTCGGGGGGAGCAGTGAAGACTAGAATCCTGATCCGAGACTGTCTGGAGCTCCTAACACTAACTTCCTTGGGCAAAAAGTGAACAAGGCAGCCAGGTGAGGTACTTACCATTTCTACTTTCAAGAAAACAAACATTAGACTTTAGAAACCAAGTTGTCTCTTACATTGCAGAAAAGACAATGAACCACACTCGGGCATCCACATGTGGAACGAACTCTTTTGAGGCTCCCAGTGAGCGATAGGAACCGCCGATGATGCTTTTCCAAAGAGGTTGCATGTACAAACGCACAGCAAAGCGATCGGACTAGGTGGGATCCAGACGAAAGCCGCCCCCCTCAGTAGGCTGAGACCAAAGGGGTTTCCCAGCCCATTACCCCCACCAACACGGTGTGCGCCCGGGAAGGAGGCCCCATCGGATTCCGGGGCCCCTGGCGTGGGGGAACAGGTAAGCCCGAAGGATGCGCTGAAGATGGGTATGGGCGCGTCTCCAGCTTCGCCTTCCTCCGCAGGTCCTCTGACTGCAAGGACCGATCCTTCCTCCCTTCCTCCCTCTTCCTCGCGCCCCCAACTCACCGGCTCCTTCGGCGTGCGTGAGCCGGGGTAGCAGCAGCAGCAACCACGCACCTGCGGGGAGAGGACAGGGTGGTAGGCTACAGCCTCGGCCCGCGCGGGCGGGGCGGCGAGGATGCGTACCCACCGAGGCAGAGAGCGGGGATCCAGGACACAGGCATGGTGAGGGTCTGCGTGGACCTGCGGGAGAACGAGGAGTGAGCGAGGCTCGCCGGGGACTCCACGGCCCCGCACTCTTCAGAAGCTGGCGGCGGCGGGAGAGCCCGGCCCCTGCAGATCGAGCAGCCCTGGATACGCTGCATCACCTCGGACCCGGGTGACAGACACCAGAGAGACCCTCGGACCGGGTGACAGACACCAGAGAGACAGGGACAGACATCGTGCACCACCCCAGGTCCCGCACCTGCGTTGGATCCGCCCGACTGCACCCGAGTGCGGTAAGCGCGGCTCCGCGGCCGCTATAAAGGCCGGCAGCGCGCATGAGCACAGTGCAAGGGGCACCAGCGGGGGCTGGGAGCGGTCCCGGGTCCCCCGGTAGGGCGGTGGCCAACCAGCTCCGCCCTTGGCCCCCGACGGCCCCCCGGGGGGAGGCCGGCGTGCTGGCGCCTCTCCCTGCGGTGTGGGAGTCCCCTGGGGAGGCGTGAAGATCGCGCCAGTGGTGTCCAGGGGCTTCGTGGGAAAAGGCGTCGGAGCACGCCTTAGGGACACGCCTAGGGACAGGCAGGGAGCGCAGGGTACCAGACGAGGTCGATCGTAGGTGACAGCCGAGAGGGAATTGAGGGGCCCCTCCGCACATGCAGAGCATCCGAGCCAGCGGTCCTGAGAACAAAACTTCCCAACTTCGAGCCCCGTGGGAACAGTGCCTACTTTTAAAGAAAAACCTATCGACATTTGGTGAATACTGTAGTGGAAAACCTGTTCTACGACCGGTTATTCTTTAGGGCCTCAGCTTCTGGACTTCTTTTCGGCTAGAAAACGGTTTTCAGTTGTTCAGGGTAGGTAGGTACATTGTAGAGTGCTCCTAACCTCCGGGAAATATTTACACTTTCTTTTTTCTTCCTCTTTTTCCAGATCAGGAAAGATTCATCTTGTCTTTCCAGTCTCAGCTCTGGAGATTACCCAGAACTTTAGATTTGGTAACATGTGTCCCTCCCTCATTCTATTATAGTAACTCTTCATGATGGGCATGGAGAAAGAACAGAACACATGGGGAATGTTAGTGGCAGATGGTGACCTGCAAGGTAGCTGAGGAACTCCAGACCAGGACAGTCCTTTTATTTTGAGACTACGGTTTTACTGTAGTCCACAATGACATTGAATTCACAATCCTCCTGCCTCAGCCTTCTGCCGTGCCACATATGCAACACTACACCTGGCTGTAATACCTGTTTTAAAACTAGCTTTACTTAGCTGTAATAATTTATGCCATAGAATCCATTTATTTAAAAAACAGGATTCAATGACTTCTATTACTTTTATGATCCTCACCATAGATCAATTTTAGAACGTTCCATCACCTTCAAAATGGTGCCTCCCAGTGATTGGTGGGCAGGCATTTCTTTACTACCACCCTCAGCAATCACTGATCGACTTCCTTTCCCTACAGATTTGTCTTTTATGGACACTTTTGTACGTGGAGTCCTATACCAGCCAACATGGTGGTGAGGTTCACCTATGCACGAGTGAACACTCCCCCATCAACTGGACAGTCCTTGCTTGTGTAGAATGTGTTGGTGTTTTTAATCAGGCAGCCTGGGACTATTGGTTTGATTCCTCTTACTACCTGAATGACTTCTGAAGAAAAAGAGACAAAATTGCTTGATTGGTGGATTGGGAAGTTCTGGATGTTTCTTTTTTAGGGATACTTGAAAGGTTTGATCCCTTCCATGAGAGATTTGTGCTTTTCTCAGAAGTCTACTTAACCACCCCTGATGTTTTCCTTGGGAGAAAAATTGAAGATGAGGACAATTAAAACTGTCTTTTCCATGATTGTTCATATGTTCTCCACCAGGGTTGGATAGCCTCCTCCAGTCAGGCTGGGAAACTGTCATGATCTTGTATAATTTAGTTGCCAGGCAGCAACTCAGGCTGCTGTGGCTCACTTGGCCACAGGGTTGCAAGGCAGAACCCCTGAAGGGCCCAGCCCTTGATACCATTCCACAATGATCTGGCAGAATCAAAAATATGCAGCTATTTCCATGAAAGATCCTGAGTTTGTGACTTAGGAAATGGAGGAAATAGCTCATTAAGTTTCATGGTTGTTTACCCAGGCATTTTAATTATTTTGTTTTGAAACATTTAGGAGGATTAGGCTTTATTTATTTTTATTCTTTTGGAAAGACCAACCAAGGAGGGTGGAAGAGTCGGGGTGATATTTCTTTTCCTCTGTTAGTTTGTTTTTCATGATCACCATAAGTATATGGATGGAAAATATGTGATTTAAGAGGCCTGTCTTCAGAGTCAGAGAGGAGGGAGAGCCAGATCTGATACATTTGACTGAAAAAGACAAATTGTTAAATTACATTTTTGTATTCAGTTGGGTCACATTTCTGAGCATTGTACTCCCAGGATTGGTAGTTGATCTTGTTCTAAGGAAGAACATTTAATAGTAAAGAACCAGAGAGCAGCTGGTTCTTACCTGGGTTGCAGTGGGGTCCAGCTGGGGAGCACTCATTTGTGCTGTAGCCTGGGTTTCCCTTCCCCTAAGAGATTCAGATCCTGTTGGTCTGGGATGGGACTAGAGCCTTAGGCATTTACAAAACTTCTAATGCATAGCCCATGGCACAAAATACTTACTCAATGTTAGCAGAGAAATTAATAATTCTAATATTTCATTGACTTTTCACTTTTTCAATGAGATTCTATTTCTATGTCCCAACTAGGTTTTCAGGATGAAACACCAATGATAGTTATTTAAAAACAATGCCCAGGGCTTGTGAGATGGCTCAGCACAGAAAGGTGCTGGTTCTGCAAGCCTAGCCACCAGAATTTAATCCTAGTTGACCCATATAAAGATGGAAGGAGAAACCCAACTGTACAGAGTTGTCCTCTGACCTCCAGAGGTGGGCGCTGTAGCTTGTGTACTCACACCCACCCACATGCAATAATAAGGAAGATGAGTAAATTCCTTCTGAAAACAGTGCTCAGCCGAAAGTTTGGAAACTGAATTGTAGACGTGTCTATCAATGTTGGGGGTGTAATTTGCTGTTAGAGCACATGTGTCCAGGAATGGCCCTGGGTGCCATCCCCAGTGTCCCAAAACATAACTTTTGCTGAGTGTGTGCCTAGTGTGTCTGGTTACGTTTCTCTATACTTTGTATAGAGTGGGCGCATTGCCGAGGGGATGGGCTGCCTCTACCACTGATGGCCTGTGTATGCTTTCGGCCTTTTGAGTGCTGCTGATGGTGGTGAGTGAGTTTTGGAGCCGAGTGTAGTTGCCTACTTGGATTTGCTTCAACTCAGCCATGAGCTTGAGTTTCTAGTTACTTTTGTGTTGGTTTCTTACTGTTTGAAGCTGGTGTTTTCTCAATTGTTGACATTTTGACTGTCAGTCTTTTGTTTTTCATATTTATTTAGGGTGTGGGTGGACCCCAGGGTCTTGATGTTTGTTTGTTTGGTTTCTCATGACTATCGGTCCTGTACCTATTGGTGTATCACTGAAGCTCTCTGTAAACAGTTACTTAGTACAAAGCCTAATTTACCCTGATTTTCATTTTGATGATCTGGAAATGAAGATGTTTCCTTTTAGGAGGTATCAGGTTGTCCCAAAGTGTCCCATCCATGTCTATAACTGATTACAGAGGGGGAATGAGGGTTCCTTTCACCCATGTATTGAATCAACAGTGCTGTATCAATTTATTCTGTATCTAGTTTTCATGATTTTCTGTTGTTACTACCTTATACTAAGCAAGTGCGTACAGAAAAATTTTGGTTCTGATGAAGAATAAATATCCACAGCCTTTGAGGTGTGAAAATTAAAAGCTGGTTCATGGACTAAGGTGTATAAGTCAGTGTAGAACCCTCGTCTGGTACACACAAGAGGCCCTATGTTCAATCCCAGCATTAGAACACTAAAAATAAAAAGTTGGTTTGGAGATGCTCCAGTAACCACCAGGCCTCAGTTTCCTCTCTTACAAAGTGAAAGGATTTAGCCCAGCTGTTGAAGAGAGCTTCTCATTAGTCATGCTTCCTGACTATGGACCCATGGCTGTCTACTCACTTGTGGGTATCACGAGCTACAGTGTTTTCCAGGGGTTGGAGAGTAGCCAGTTAAGAAACACTTCCTGTCTCCTGAGACCCACCTTCATATTCTATTCATTCAGGCCAAACAATAGTTTCTAAGTAGATTTATGAAGAATAAAAGCCTAACGTGAGTTCTTATATATTTTGGAAATTAGCCCTCTGTCAGATGTGGAGTTGGTGAAAATCTTTTCCTGTTCTGTAGGCTGCCGTTTTGTCCTATTGATGGTGTCTTTTTGCATTGCAGATGCTTTCAGTTTCATGAGGTCCCATTTACTAACTGTCAATTTTAGTGCCTTTGTTATTAGTGTACTGTTTAGGAAGTTGTCTCCTGTGCCAATATGTTCAAGGCTGTTCCCCCACTTTATCTGCTTTTATGTTGAGGTCTTTGATCCACTTGGACTAGAGTTTAGTGCAGGGTGATAAATATGCATCTATTTGTATTATATACATGTTGACACCCAGTTAGACCAGCACTGTTTGTTGAAGATGCTTTCTTTTTTCCATTATATAATTTTGGCTTCTTTATCAAAAATCACATGTCCAAAGGTATGTGAATCTACATCTGGGCCTTCGATTTGATTCATTGGTTAACTTGTCTGTTTTTATGCAATATAATGTGTTTTTTTTTTATTACTATAGCTCTGTAGTAGAACATAAAATCAAGGATGGTGATACCTATAGAAGCTCTTTTGTTTGTTTGGTTCTTTTTTGTTTTTGTTTTTTGAGACAGGGTTTCTCTGTGTAACAGCCCTGGCTGTCCTGAACTCGTTTTGTAGACCAGGCTGGCCTCAAACTCAAAGATTTATCTGCCTCTGCCTTCTGAGTGCCAGGATTAAAGGCATGTGCCACCTCTACCCGGTAAATGAGGGATTCTTAATCTTTTTGTTTGTTTGTTTTTTGTTTTTGGTTTTTCAAGACAGAGTTTCTCTGTGTAACAGCCATGGCTGTCCTGGACTCACTTTGTAGACCAGGCTGGCCTCCAACTCACAGTGATCTGCCTGCCTCTGCCTCCCTAGTGCTGGGATTAAAGGTGTGTGCCACCATGCCTGGCTCTAGAAGGTCTCTTATTGTACAGGATTGTTTTAGTTATCCTGGTTTTTTTTTCCATATTAAGGTGAGTATTATTCTTTCAAAGTCTGTAAAGAATTGCTTTTGGGACCCTTGTCTTCCTACCAGGTTGCTTTGTCAGCCCTAATATGAGTGGATGTACCTAGTCTTAATTGCAACTTGATATACCATGTTTGATTGATGTCCCTGGGAGGCCTTCCCTTCTCTTAAGGGAAACTAAGGAGGAGTGATGAGGAGAGAAGAAGTAGGGGAGGGACTGGAAGGAGGGAGGTGAAACTGCTGATGGGATGTAGTACAGGAGAGAATAAATTAATAAAAAAATTAAGTTATAAAAAAAAGTCTAACATGATATATTGGCTACTTTTGTCAACCTGGCACAACCTAAAATCCCCTGGGAAAAAAGAATCTCAATGAGTTATTATTTAGATCAATTTGGCTTGTGAATATGATTGTCTTGGTTTCCTTAATTCCCTGAGTTTGGGCTTTGGACTTTGAGAGAGTAGAAAAGCAGGTGAGCACACACATATGTATGTATTTATTCTCTCTTTGCTCTTTTAAAAAACACATTTTAAAGATTTATGTTATTTTTGATCATGGGTCTGGGGGAGTATGTTCATGTGAGTTCACATGCCCACAGAGACATCTGATCTCCTGGGGATGGAGTTACAGGCAGCTGTGAGTTATCTGATATGAGTGCTGGGAACTGAGCTAGGGCCTTGTGCAAGAGCAGTATGTGCTCTTAAGCACTGAGCCATCTCTCCACTCTCTCTCTGCTCTTGAATTTGGTATGGCAAGATGCCCTGAGTTCCTCCTTGATTTCTCCACAATGATGGACTGTGACCCTTTCTGCCAAGCTGCTTTTGGTCGTGTTTTATCACAATAACAGACATGAAGTCAGGACTATAAGATGGGTGGGAACTGGTGCTGACCTCAGACTCTTACTCCAATGCTCCACCCTGTTGTGACTGCTACGATGCTCTTACTATGACACAGCTCTTTCTTTCCCTAGGAGATGTGCTTGGTCTGTGATGTGCAACCATTGGCTTGTTTGAAGCCATTGATCCAACAAGCCTTCTCATTGAGCTATTAAGATCTGAAATAAACTTTTGTGTCTGTGTGGTCCTAAGGTTATGTATTGATGATGTTGCTAAAGATAAAACTTATAAATAATGTTCTATAATCAAAGAACATAAGCTGAGTATAAAATATGTCCAGAAAACCAAGTGTGGGATATATAAATTGCTATCTATCCACTCACCCACCCATCCATCTATCTATGGAGACAGAATCTCTCTACATAGCCTGGTTGTCCTGTAACTCACTCTGTAGACTAGGCTGGTGTCAAACTCAGAGATCTGTTGCCTTTGTCTCTCTATGGCTGGGATTAAAGGCGTGCCCCATTGTGCTTGGCAGCATATATAAAACTTTAAGTGCCTAACAAGGAGATTGCTTTTTTGTTTTAGTTTTAACTTTAAATTTTAATCTAGTTTGATTTTGTTATTCTACATTGACACTATTTCAGAATAACTGTTGAAGACATCTTAGTGTTTTGTCAAATTTAACAAGTTATAATCATCAGTGGTTTTTGTGTGTGTGTGTGGGGGGGGGGGTTAAATTTTTGTTTGTCACCTGCCTGCAGCTTCTGGATGAGAGACAGCTGCATTGATGGTCATGGGTTGGGTGGGCTGGACAGACAAGCTGAGAAACTCAAGAATGACTGGTGAGGGCAGTCAGTGTCCTTGTCCTCCTTGGCAAGGAGCAAGATAACCTCTGAGACTGAAAGCTACAGGCCAAAGATCATTAGGCAGGTCGAATTGTGGCTTGCTTTGTGCCACACACTTTTCTATGCAGGACTCAGAAATGGAAAGCTCAGGGTCAGTGAACACTCTTCAAAGCCTCCTCCCTTCTCCAGAGCATTTACACAGATCAGAACACTGATATGGGTCCCCACAAGTAGATCGCAATGTTAGGCCTTACTTCCACACAACCCAACACACTTGGATGACACCTCTTGGCTTAGACATTGACTGGCCAAGATATGCAAATTGAACAGTCTTCAGAGTGAATGAGAACCTGCCTAATCCTCAGGGTGAAGTGGGCTCTGGTATAGCAAGAAGGGAGCCCCCCTAAAGAGACTGCAGTCCTGGGGAGCTGACTTTCCACACTCCAAGCTCAGCACTGGTTTGAACAGGATGAGGCAGATGGGGTTCTAACTTACTAACCACTCTTCTACCCGGCTGGAAGGAAATTATGCCAATTCATGGTTTGTGGGTTTTGTTTGTTTATTTGTTTTTTGGCATTAGCATACAAAGTTCAGGTTTTATTATGGCATTTTCATTCTTAAAATTTTTATTTGTGTGTGTAAGCCAGGAAGAGGGTTGTTGGATGTCCTCCGTTAATCTCAGCTTGCTCCTTCGAGGCAGGCAGGGTCTCTTCTTGAAACTGGGGCTCACATCTCCGGGTTACAAGTGTTTTTGAGAACAGGAGGCTTGTTACTTGGGTGATGGTACCTGAACTCTGGTCCTCATGGCTGTGTGGCAAGTGCTCTTATCTTCAGGGTCACCTCTCCAGCCCCATCGAAGGGTTTGCAAACAGAAGTTGTTTCTGTTGATTCTCTTTCCTCTCCATCTTCTCCCTGCAGCTCCCCTTCCACTTACATGTCACGTGTCCTCATTTTTCCCTCCCTCGACACCTCTTTCATCCTCTCCTGGTCTTTGTAGTTTTATAGCTTATAGCTACACTCGCAGCACTCATCTACAGATATAAGCACTGACAGCAATGATCTGCATATGAGAGACAACCTGTGAATGTTGTTTTTAAGTTCAGCTCACCTTGCTTGATATACTTTCCAGATTCATCCATTTTTTTCCTACAAATTTTGTAATTTCACCTTTCTTGCTTGAAGCAAGTATTCTTAACCTCTGAGCCATCTCTCCAGCCTCAGCATTTCAATTTTAATTAAAAAAAAAATCAGTCTTGGACTCTCTTAAATTGATCTTTGAACAGTGTAGGAAATACAGAACTAATTTCACTCTTCTGTGTCTGTGTGTGTGTGTGTATATATATATGTATATATGTCCAGTTTGGCAGCACTATTTTTGAGTGTATGCTCTTGTCACCTTAGTAAAGAACTAGGTAGTTGTAGCATATGGCTTTATTTCTGAGGTCCGCTGTTCCACTCTGTTGTTCGACGCATCTATTTTGTGCCACTGCCAGGCAGTCTTTGTGTATTAGCTACTTTATGCATTTATGTGATAAAACTCCTGACCAAACCAGCCTAAGAAAAGAACAGTTTTTCTGTTGGCTCACAGTTTAAGAGTTGAGGCTGTTATGCTGGCAAAGTATCACAGTATATTGTGGGAGGAGAATCAGACACCTGGCCAAGTGGCACCGGCCGTTAGGAAGCAGTGAATACTGAATGAGCAGATAGCCTTACACATAAACATCATGTGTGTGTCTGTGTACCTGGGTATGTCTGCCATGGAAGGTTAAAAGTGGGTTTGGAGGAGTTGGAGAGATGGTTCAGTGGTTAAGATCACTGGCTGCTCTTCCAGAGGACCTGGGTTCAATTCCTAGCACCTACATGGCAGTTCACAACTGTCTACAACTCCAGTTTCAGAGGATCCCACACCCTCACTCAGACACACATGTAGGCAATACACCAATGCACATAAAATGAAAATAAATAATCATTTAAAAAAGAGAAAGAAGAAGAGGGTTTGGTTCTCCTAGAACTGGAGTTACAGATGAAGAAACTGGGAACTGAGCTCAAGTCCTCTGGACCAGCAACAAGTGCTCTGAGCACTGAACCATCTGTACAGCCCAGGATCCAAGCTAAGGGAATGATGCCATCTACTATGAGAGAGCATTTTCCCGTCTCAGTTTACCCGATCAAGATAATCCCTCCCAGATGTGCCTGAAAAGCATCTCTGCTCAGTGATTTCAGATCTTGTCAAGCTGACAGTCACACTCTGTCACTACAGTTGAACTTGAACTTAGATTTGTATGTAAGTGTGATAGTATAATTTGAGGATGGGTATTGCGACACTTCAGGCATTGTTTGCTCTGGTTGATTTGCTACTCACAATCTCTCGTGTGGGTTTTTGGATTGTTTTTATTACTAGTTCTATGAAGAGTGTCATTGGAACTTTTATGGTGACTGCGCTGAGTCTGTAGATCATTGTGGGTGGCATATTTTTGCCGTATGAATTCCGAAGGGGTGAAGGAGAAGGTGGAGATGCATGACACTTAGACATCTATAAAGGAAAATGATCATGGTGATAATGCCAAGAACTCTGGGACACAGTGAAGACTGA
This sequence comes from Lophiomys imhausi, assembly GCA_907164525.1. NCBI lineage: Eukaryota > Metazoa > Chordata > Mammalia > Rodentia > Muridae > Lophiomys > Lophiomys imhausi. The sequence continues at coordinate 23,080,870 of CAJQZJ010001694.1, read as the reverse complement.
ATCTGAGAGTCCATGGGGTAGAAGGAGCTGAAATAAAAGCTGAAGGATAAAAAGCTTAGTCAGTAAAATTATAACAGAACGTTTCTCAATCAAAAAAAAAAAATGGTCATCCAAGTGACAGAGTATATAGAATCCTAACATGACATGGCCAGAGGAAAACCTCTCCAAGACATGCTAGAGTCAAAATGCCAAATCTGTTGAATAAAGAAACAATCCAAGAGAAGCTATGGAGGAAAAAATGCCAACTCACAAAGGAAAACATATCAGAATAACACCAGTTCTTTCAACAGAAACTAAACACCAGGAATGCATGGAATGGTATAGTTCAGTCCCCGAAAGTAAATGCCAGCCAACATGGCTGCACCCAGTAGAGTGTCTTTCAGAGTTATAGAGAGTAGAGAGATTTTCAGACAAGCACAAACTAGGGCATTTCTTGACCCCCATCACAGAAAATACTGAAGAGATCCTATGCACAAGGAAGAAGAAAGAGTCTTAATCAGGAAAGCACATTTTTCTTCTGTCTGCCTTCTTTGTTTTGTTTTTGATAAATGGTCTCACTATTTAGCAATTGCTGGCACAGAACTCAATATGTAGACTACGATGCTTCAAATTCAAAGAGATCCACTCACCTCTGCCTCCCAAGTACTGGGACTGAAGGTGTATACCACCATGACTGGCCTAATATAGAATAAATTTCATGGGGGTAATAAGTGAACAGGGGCAAGTTATGAAAGAATCAATCACACCCATCTCAATAAACCAATAAATGACTAATACTAATAGGGGATAAATAAAAACCAATAATAATCCAACAAATATATAAATAAGCAGATCTCTATCAATAATAACTCAGAATATAGATGATTTTAACTTTGCAATTAAAACATAAAGACTGAATGATTGGATTAAAGAACAAGATCCAATTTTCTGCTATGTTTTAGAGATACATAGTGACTGTGAGAGGATGGAACTCAACATACCAAGTGGATATAAGCCAAATAAAGTGGTTGTAACTGTTCGAGTATCTGATACAGTAGACTTATCAAGTCAACGTTGATCAGAAAAGAAAGAGATTTGCCACTGCATATTAATAAAGGAAACAATGATAGAGGCTCTAACAGTTGTAAATATATATGTGTCAAACATTGGTCCTGATTTCATAATACAGACACAATGGACACGAAAATACACTCATGGGCCCAGGTATAATGATAATAGTGACTTCAGTACCCTATATGCATCAATAGATAGGTTATCCTGGCTAAAAAAATCAATAAAAAATTGAGTGAAACTGAACTCTAGGTCCAACAGACTCAATGAGTATGTATAGTACATTCTATCCAACAGTTACAGAATATACATTCTTCTCAGCAGCACATGAAATGTCCTCCAAAATAGATTTCATTTGGACCCTTGCTCCAACTGTAGACAGAATGCTGTCCAAAAAGGACAAAACCTGGAAGCAGGTAAGTCGACAGCCTAGCTCTGCCAAGACAGGATAGGTAAGTCCTTCATAACCCCTGCTCTACAATCAATGTCTGTCAGACAAGTGGGGCCAAATGACTGAAGATTGATGCTGTAATATATGGAGAGAAAATGGAAACTGTCCAGGCAGCCACTGGTATGTCATTTCTTAGTTTGGGAAGCTGCAGACCCTGTACTTCCTATAAAATCAGATATATTTTTCCCTCTCAGGTCTCTGAGGTGATTGAAGAACAGATAGATAAAGTCTCATAATTAAATTTTGAGTTGTTTAGGAGTCAAGAGAGTGTTATACATCTAAGAAGATACTTTTAAAATTGTGTTGCAATTAGTATGAATGTTGAGTCAGATATAGAACTTTAAACTCATGGAGATGTTTAGATAGTAGAATGTTAAAGTCAGAAATAAGTCTTAACTAATACAAAAGAAGGGAGTTTAAAAAATTGTCAGATCATAATAGAATAAGACCAGAAGTCAATACTAGAAAGAGAAGTTACAGAAACTATAAATATGTGGAATTTGAACAATACACTATTTAAACAACTTTCTTTGTGTGTGTATCTGTGTGTGTGTGTGTGTGTGTGTGTGTGTGTGTGTGTGTGTGTGACTGAGTATGGGTATGTGTGTGACAGAGAGAGGATGTGTGTACACCATGGTGTCATGGTGTGTATGTGGTGGTCAGAGTACAATCCTGGAGGAGTCAGCTCTTGCCTTCTACTGTTACGTGGGTTCTGGGGATCAATTCAGGTCTCCAGGCTTATGCATCAAACACTTTGACCACTGAGCCATATCACTCGTCCAAAATTGCTTCAAAAGTTTTATTATTATTATTATTAATAACCATGTGGTTGCTGGGAACTGAACTCAGGACTTCTGGAAGAGCAACCAGTGCTCTTAACCACTGAACCATCTCTCCAGCCCTATTATTATTATTATCATCATTATTATTGTGTAAGTTAATGTGTGTGAGAGAGAGAAAGACAGGCAGGGCGTGTGTGAGTCATGGCAGATGTATGGAAGCTAGAGAACAACTAACTCTGTGGAGTTGGTTCCAACATGAGTTCTACGATTGATTTCAGATCACCAGGCTTGCATGGCAAGTACCTTTGTCTGCTGAGGCATCTTGCCAGTCAAATTGCATTTGTGTGTTTTGGTTATTTTCTCCCACTTTGGGTTCTGGGGACCAAACTCTGGTCATCAGCTTGTGTAGCAAGTGCTTTTACCCGATGAGCCACTTGACAGATTTAAATTTTTAGTTAACATGGAAAGGATCACACAGTATTTATTATATCTCTAGGGCCTTCTTGGTTTTGGTTTTAAGCCATATGCTGAACTAACAGCAAGGTAACATCGCATTATCATTTCGTGACAAGCCTCTTGTCTCTTGCTGTTTATGGGGTTTCCTTTAGTCACTTTCAATTTTTTTCCTTTTAAAAGACTGCTTATTTATGTATTTATTATATTTTATGTGTATGAGTGTTTTTGCCTCCATGTATGTCTGTGCACTACCTGCCTGATACCCACAGAAGCCAGAAGAGGGCATTGGATCCCTGGGACAGTTGTGAGCCACCATGTGGGTGCTGGGAATTGAACCTGGGTCCTCTGGAAGAGCAGTCAGTGCTTTTAACCACTGAACCATCTCTCTAGCCTCCAATCTGCCTCCTGAGTGTTGGGATTATAGGTGTGTAACATTATGTCATGCTGATTACTTTAATTTAGAAAAAAAACAGGGTATTTTTTAATAATCTGTGTTTTGTTGATTACATTTCATAGTGATATTCAACTTTTTGGGGGGGGGACCTTGTGAAAGACAATTAATTTGGGAATTAACTATGGAGGTTTGGTCAGATTTGGAATTTTTTTCCTAATTAAAAAAATATGTACAAAACACTGAACTTATTGTCCCTGCCTTATTTTTTGTAGTACTAGCTAGGTACTGCATTGGGCTTTGCATGTGACACATATGTACTGTACCCACTGCACTTCCATGCTTCCAGCATAGTTTTAGCTTTCTTATCTTTTAATCCCAGTGATCAGAAGGCATGGGCAGCAGATTTTTGTGAGTGTAAGGCCAGCCTGGTCTACATAGTGAGTTTCAGAACAGTCAGGGATACATAACAAGATCCTATAACAAACAAACAAACAAACCCATCCATAAAATGTTATTGTGTAACATGTTAAATGTATTAAATTTCAGGTGATTTTGCTATTCTGTGTATATAAACTACCTCCTGGGTAAATGTTTATGCATGTGCATGTGTGTCTGTGTGTGATTTGCATGTGAGTGTAATGCCCTCAGAAGCCAGAAGAGGGTGTCTGATCCCATGAGGCTGGAATTACAGGGGCAGTTATGAGCTGCCTGATGTGGGTGCTGGGAACCACTCAGAACCTCTCTGCAAGAACAGCGTATGCTGCTAACTGCTAACTGCTGAGCCATCTCTCCAGCCCTTAAAATGGTGAAACATTTAATGTTAGAATTCCTTCATTTGGTTGCTCAGAGGTGTGTATCCTATTGGAAAGGCAGGGTAAATGTTCATTTTTGGCTTTTACTTATAAAGTCTGGGGAGTTACTGTATAAAGGTTTGCTCTGCAGCGTGGGATAATGGAGCCCTGGAGCTGGGTAGGTGGTAGTTGCATAGTTCTGTGGGTGTGCTTAACATCACTGAGCTACAAATAAAGGTGGTTAAAATAGTCAGTTTTCTGTTATGGTTTTTACCACAGTAAAAAGAAAATAAACCCTCTTCTATGTGCCAAAGGTGCCAGAATTTGTTTTCGTCTATTTTACCCATAATTATGAACTCACGGATCTCAACAAATTGGATGTGTTTATGGGTGTTGCATTTCTTTAAGGTTGGTCCATTTTTAAAGTTAGTCCATTTTAAAAATTGGTCCATTTTTGACCTTTGGCAACTTTCCTACTTTTCTCATGAGTCCTTAGAGATTGACATAACTAGTTTTTCATAGTTTTCCTATTGTCTGGTGTGACAAAATGTTTCATGCTTGTCTTGGAGATTTTCTCTTCAGGGTGTGAAGTAGCCAGTTCTCCAAGGAGCTGCATACTCTATTAGTTGGAAGTGGCCATGCAGGCTGTAATCTTGGCTACTGAAGAAGTTGAGGTAGGGGGTTGCTTCAAGGCCAGCGCGGGCAACTTAGTACAGTCCCGTTTCAAAATCTAAAGTTAAAGGGTTGAGGAGATAGCGCAACATTAGGCAGATTGTCTGGCAAGTGCGAAGTCCTAAATTCAGTCTCCAGTAAAAACAAAACACACACACACATGCACAAACAAACACACACACACAAACACACACACACAGTTGTAATCTAGGTGCTAGAGTGTACTCTTATCCTGGTTTAATCATTATAGATAGATAGAACTAGGGATAATTTTTTTTTTTCTGTAAAATGGTTTTTGATGAGTCTTTTCAAATCCAGTTCATGACTACAATAGCTTTAAAACTCACTGGTTTTATTAATTCGTTTTTCAAAGTTTCCTCAATCTTCATTCTCAGTGGCAATGCTTGAACTAATAACTTGATGCGTCCCACCATACATGAAAATAGTTTGAGAATGAAAATACTCAAATATATGATTTGGTGATTTTTTAGGGGGCTGATAATCATTATTTCAGGCATTATAGAAGCCAAACAATTTTGAACAAGTTGTAAGTAGAAACTCAATAAAAACAAAACCACCAAAATAAAGTTGTGTGTACCTATGATAACAGTGAGTTTAAAGAAACTGGTAAAGAAAATGTGGTGTATACACAGTGGAGTTTTATTCAGTCACAATGAAGAAGATTGTGTCATTTGCTGGGAAATGGATGAATGCAACCAGAGAGCACCAGAGTAAGCCAAATAAGGCAGATGTGGAGAAACACCGTGTCTTCTTTCATTCATGGATTCTAGATTGTACACAAATACAGAAACACACACAAGACACGGATGACAAAGGGACACTAGGAGACTAGTGGAAGGGGGTAAATGGGATGGAAGGAGAGGAAGGGTATGGGGGGATATCTTCAAAGTACATGTATATACTTCATGGAAATTGTCTTTATGAAATCCATCACTGTGCATAATGAAAATATGTATAAAAAAAAAGAAAGAAAAGGAAAAGAAAACATCCACAAACCTACTGAAGCAGACACACACCTACTTTGCTTCTGTCAGCAAGGGGCATCACTGTGGCTTTCGAGGAGTTGTCGGCTCCTGGGAGATGGATGCTGTGGAATCTTTCTCACTAAAGTACAGATCACTCTTTTCAGTTATTTCAGGGACACCATTCTAGGCAAAAAGATGAGAAATGCAGTTCACTGCATTCAGCGGAGGCCATAGATCGTAGGCATGGGTCCCTTAGAGCTGCCTCGGGTCACTCTGGTGCGTTACTTTATGATTAAAAGGGCTTTGGATGCACTCATGTGTTTACAAAAACCAAAGAAGTTCTGATATGTTCCTGTTTTTCTCTGGAGGGGCAAATTTTCTTTTGTCTAAAAATTTGTTTTGGATTGTGTATAATGCCGGTGCTTACTACTACTCTTGGCGACATTTGCCTGGACCTGCTGGTACCTGGGTTTCCCTGGCTGAGCCACAGTGAGGTCTTCATGTTGTTACTCTGCTTGACAGATGGGACCTTTGCTGACACGTGTTTGTTTTTCATTGACTTCCTTCAGCCATTCGGTGGTGAAGGTAGCTTTGTAATCTTCATTTAAGTTCTATTCCTGGTAGTTTGAGAGACAAAGTCTTACTATGTTACTGCATCGAATGGTCTGAACTCTTCCTGTCTGAACTTCCCAAGTGATTGGGATTATAGGTGAGCCCAAGCTCAATTTTTATTTTAAAGTTAATTTTGGTGTTTACTTTTTCCTCGTTATAAAAGGATGAAGAAGCTGGGCCCCAAATCCTTAAAGAGAAACTCATTGCCTTAGACATTGAATAAGGCCATTTATTTATATTTATTTATTTGTTTGTTTGTTTGTTTATTTATTCACTGTTCACTCATTTGCGGCAGAGCTGCCCTCAAATGTGCTGTGTAGCTGAGGGCAATCTTGGACTCTTTTCCTGCCTCTACCTCCCAGTGCTGGAGCCACAGGGTGTGGTGTCTTGACTGGCTTGAATTAACCTTCAAACATAATTAAAGTTGCTTAAAATATGGGAGTGACCTTCCATTTTCCCTTTGGAGAGTAGTTGTACTTTTGTTGTTTGTTTGAGATAGGATCTGGTTACGTAGCCTAGGCTGGCCTAGAACTCATGGAATTCTCTTGCGTCAGCCTTTTGGAGTGCTTGAGTTATAGGGAGAGCCACCATGCCTGGCAAGTTTTCTATGTTACTTTTCCTTTTCTGCCTTTTGTTAGTCCTTGGCACTACCCTATCTGGTGTTTGTCTCATGAATGCATCATAACCACATGTGTGATGGACACCAGGCAACATCACAGCTTCAAGGAAAGCAAAATCCAATCCACTCAGGAGCATTGGCCCTAGATGACTATTTTGACGAATGATCCTTGCACTTTCAAGTATCCATAGACACAGTGGGGATGAAGTTAAAACTCAGAAGTCTTCCTTAATCATCAGAGAAATGCAGCTCAAGACAAATCTGAGATTCCATCTCACACCTGTCAGAATGGCTAAGATCAAAAACTCAAATGACAGCACATGCTGGAGAGGTTGTAGAGAAAGGAGAACACTCCTCCATTGATGGTGGGAGTGCAAACTTGTTCAACCACTATGGAAATCAGTCTGGGGATATCTTAGAAAACTTGGAATAGCATTACCTCAAGACCCAGCCATACCACTTCTGGGTATACATCCAAATGATTCCTCACCAAACCACAAGGATGTTTCCTCATCTATGTTCATAGAAGCTTTATTTGTAATAGCTAGAAACTGGAAACAACTCAGATGTCCCTCAACCAAGGAATGGATAAAAATACTGTGGTACATCTACACAATGGAATACTACTCAGCCAGCAGAAACAATGAAGTCCTCCAATTTGCAGCCAAATGGATGAAACTAGAGAAGCTCATCCTGAGTGAGCTACCCCAGACTCAGAAGGATGCACATGTCATCTATTCACTTATAGTCTGTTTTTGGCCATATAGTACAGGATAACTATACGACAGCCAATGCATCAAAGGGAATGTGAACATAGACTTTGTTACCTGTCAATGAGACACTTTGCCCTAGTGGTGCTGCCTTGTAGGTCCCCATTGTATGAGGAGGCTCTTGGACCTCATATGACTGCTGAACTGGGGCAGGAGATTGTTATGTAGGGACACTCCACTCTGGAGGAGTGGGATGGAAGGGACAGGGGGTATAGGGTGGGAGGGCGGGACTGGGAGGGGTGGAAAGAGGGCACTGTGATGGAGATGTAACCTGAAGTAATAAATAAACATAAAAAAACAAAACAACTCCCCCTCAGAATTCTTAGGTAAAGTACTTTCTAATCTATTACCAGTTTACCCTTTCTTTAACCCTGCGGGTTACAAGGACAACATCATTGTCTTTATCTGACAGATTTTAAAATGGGGCATCAAGAAATTGTGCTGAATGAAGGATGCATAAAACATCTGAAAGTGGCCCAGCCGAGAGATAAGCTGTCAAAACCTAGTTTGCATTTGTCTTCTGGTTTCTATTTCTGGAGTGTTTTTATAAAATCACTTCACACTGGGTGTTATTGCCAGGGAGGGGACTGTGGCACGTACCCTAGGCTTCTGATGGATTTGGTCTTCCTTACTCCCTGGTAGTAGACCCACCCAACAACTGACTTCTGCAGTCCCAGATGATTGGAATGAATACCTGACCAAGGGGAAACAGTCAGGCTCCTTCTAGAAACTGCAGATTGGGCTGTAAGAGCACTTGGAACTTTTCTGGCTCTTAAAACAAGTGATGTGTACAGCCACAGCTGAGCCATGGACACACTCAGAAGGAAAGCTGGCATGAAAGAGAAGACTGAAGCAAGTGGACTTTCTCATCCGGGTCAACAGCGTTCAGTCCTTTGACGCCAACTGTAGCCTTTGCTGTGAGACAGTATCCAGCTGAGAGAGTATCTTTTGCAGACTGCAGTACTGTATGATCCAGCACACCCAACGATGTATCTTAAGATGGTATGTGTTGGGGTGTGAATTAAGGTTATGTGAGGACATAATGAATTTGTGGCTCAGGCATGGGAACATGTGACACTGATATTTCTCAAGAAGGGAATCTGGAGTGCCAAGAAATGTGGGAAGGAACACAGGTTTGCCTGGGGCTTTCCTCAATTTCTAGGGAACAGTTAGTGTAAATGACGTTTCCGGGACCTCAGATGTTTTTCTGAAGACAAATAACATTGTTGTGCTTTATAGAACCTTGAACTTGGTGGCCCATGAAGCAGGCTAAGGAGTTGTAATAATAAAAACGAGCCTTGTTGTGCAAATTGCACTCATGTGCTTAGCTGCATTGAATCTCCTGGTTTTCTTTCAGTTCATGGATATTACTTTTTAAGTCCAGGCCCATTTACATCAACCGGTTTTTCTCTAACTTTTTGGTGATAGTGATGGAGGGTTTTAGGTTTTCATACAGAAACTGAGAGGATCTTACACCCTTAAGAACTTCTCCAGTTTTGGGAAGCTTCCTAGTTTGCTTCATTGTCAGAGACTGACAGGAGAGGCTATGTCACTCTTCACACCACAGGGGCATAGGCATCTCCATCTTGGCAGATCTCACACTCTCCTTGGTGGTTGTGCACAGCTCCACGGTCGTCCAGAGGAGAGTGGGATTTCTTTCTGGGCAGAATTACACTTGGGACTCCCATCGAGTAGTTTAGAGAGTCTCTGACAGCCCCTCACCACACCTTTTTCTTGTATCTGAGCTTATTAAGAAACTAGAAACTTTGAGTACAACATTTATTCAGAGATACATCTTTCCTTAATCCAACAACAAAGTTTGAAGTGTACTGTCCTTCCCTAAGCATGTGTTAATCACCATCATGGACAAGGCAATTGTAGCATTCACCCCACCCTTTCTGGTGGTGTAACACCCATCTGCCAGGTTCTTTGGTTACACAGTCCAATGCATGGCATTTTCCCAATGCCAGTGACAAATTCAAGGATTCCTGAAGCTGAAGACTCTTGTTCATGGTGAGAAGTCACATTGGCTCCTTCCTGGATGTACATGAGAAAGCATGTAGCTGTTGTCAGCCATCTTGCAATGATAGGAGAAGCCAGCTTGAGACTGCGGCAAGTCAGGATTAAGTAGACCAGCTAAGATTACTGCCAGGGCAGCAGGAGAACCTTAATGAGTGACATGTAACATGGACATCACCCAGGGCCTTTCCAGTTACATTAACCAATGAGTGTCACTGCTGCTATTTAAGCCAGTTTGAAAGAACTTTAAAGTGTTTTCATCATAAAATATTCTTGTGCACACAGAGTTTTAGAATTAATTCATTTCTTTTAAATCTTGCATCCCCAATTCCAGGTTGAATTTCTGGTTTGCAGATAAGACACATTCTCAGAGATCATGGCATCTCTAGACAAAGCAGGTAGGAGTAACATCTGACTTTGCATCTCGTAGAACTTCATTATCAAATCTGTTTCTTCCAGAACAGACATTCTAAACTCAGAATTCAACTTTGAGGATAGTTGATGATAATTCCTATTTGTGAGATAATTTTATTTCTTCAAAGTATTTCTTGAACCTAGGCTACTACTGTGCTGATAATCATCAGCTAAAGCTCCTGATTGATGAAGAAGCCTGACTCAGGCATATAGGTATCTAAAGGATGGGGACAGAAGAACGTGCTATGGGACAAACAGTAGGACAATAATGATTGACAGGTGCTGTGTCGAAGCCCCTAGGTCCCATCCCAACCTAGTATTATTGGGTGTGATTGAGTCTGAGGGAACAAGGGTCATGTTAGAACTTATGAAGTTGCTGTTCAATGGTCAGAATTTTCACCTTCCTCCAAAGCCCAGATGGTTCTTCATGATCAGATCTTTGTCAGGGAGCATCTCATAAATCTTAGTTTTACACATAGGGCCATAGAGGCTGATGAAATACGGTGCACATAGACATCAGTATACCCTCTTCTTCATCTCCACTCTACCCTGGCCAGAGCAGTCTGTCTGTGTTGTTCTCTGCCTTAGAGCTGCCAAATTTGAGCAGAAGTTGGTCATCCAGGTGCCTCGGAGACTCTCAGAAACCCACAGAGCAGCTCTAGCCAAGTGACATTACAATTTTGTGGTTGTGGAAGTTAGGGTTGGCAAATGAGAGGGGTTAAGATCACTTGTTCCACAAGTGACACAACTGGGTGGTGACAAGCCTGATATTTTGACATACGGTTCAGTCACTGTGTATACAGAATGTATTAGCTTTTCATCCACAAAACTAACCTGAGCAAATGCTGTAAATAGTGTGTGGTGATTAGTGTTGACATTTGTTTATGAGACTGGGTGCACTGTTTCCTCAGTCTGTCTGTTGCTGATCCAGAATGGGTATGCTGCAGGCCCTGAGGCCTCAACTAGAACACTGGCTTCCCAGCACAGTGAGGAACTTCAGCACCACAAGGGGTTCACAATTTCTTCTTCATAATGATCTTCTGAACAAGAGGTAACAGGGTCTTCTTGGCGCTATCATTTCAGACTGTTGGCATGCCAGCGGGGCCTGAAGAGGTCCCCTTGCCATCATCAGTTCCAAAGCTCTTGGTTAACCTCACCTTATTAGATAAGCTAGAACAGGGAACATCTTAGGTGATGGGTATTTTTAGACAAAGAAATACATCTCATTTCTTTTTGCTTTGTTTTTGGTAATTTTGAGACAAGTTCTCACTATGTGGCTCTGGCTGTCCTGGAACTCACTCTGTAGACCAGGCTGGCCTCGAACCCACAGAGACCCATCTGCCTCTGCCTCCTGAGTGCTGGGATTAAAGCACAACTATGCTTAGCTTACAGCTCACATTTTATTCCTTCAAAGGTATTTGTTAAATGCATTCTGCTTTGGGGGGATGATGCTACATCCTGGATATGGAGTCAGAAGAAATGGTGTGGCTTATGTAGTACTGAAATTCGTCATTTAGCAGAAAAGATAGCACCAAATGAGTAAACAAGTAAATATGTAGTTGTAAAACAATGGGATGAAGTAGAGAATGACTTAGCAGAATATAGCGGGGCCCATGTGTTGGACTGGGTGCCACGGTCTAAAGGAATGAGATTCGTGTGAGAACTGAAAGATGAAAAAGCACCAGCAAATTTCATGAAGTTCTGTTTATCACCTCTTGTTGACATTTCCTGGGATATTTCAAGCCTTAAGTTAAAACTTTTGATGCATGTTGAATTAATTTTTGTACAGGTTAGATCTAGGGATCCTGTTTCATCCTTGTACATGTGGATATGAAATCTTCCTTCCCAGCACCATTTATTGAAGAACTAAGGATCAGGTGGCTGTAGCTCTGTGAGTGTATCCAGGTCCTCTGTTCGGTTCCACTGAACGCCATGTCTGTTCTGTGCCAGGATCATGCTTTGTCACACTGGCTCTGTAGTGTACTGCAGTCTGCTATACTGGTTTCTCTAACATACTTCTTTCTACTTAGAATAGCTTTGGTTATTTGGGATCATTCATGACTTTATATGATTTTTAGAATGAGTTTTTCTGTTTCTGTGAAAAATATCATCGGAGCTTTAGTGGTTATTGCATTGAATCTGAATGTGGCTTTATATAATGTAGCTATTTTTACAATATTGGTTCTGTCAGCCCATGAGCATGGGAAGTCTTTTGACTTTCTAGTGTCTTCATCAATTTCTTTCTTCAGTGTTTTCTTTTTGTTTTTGTTTTTTTGAGACAGGGTTTCTCTGTGTAATAGCCCTGGCTTTTCTGTACTTGCACTGTAGACCAGCCTGGCCTTGAAATTACAGAGATCTGCCTGCTTCTGCTTCCCAAGAGCTAGGACTAAAGGCATGGGCCTCCCAACCTGGGTAGCATTTTCTTTTTAATCTAATAGTAGTGGGTGAACAATGTAACTGAAGTTTTTATTTATTTATTTATTTATTTATTTTCAGTAGTTAAAGAAAGATGTTTGTTTAATGGGGGTGAGGAAACACTTATAACATACAAAATACAAATACACAAAACATACAAGAGACACACACTGCAAAGCAGAGTGGTTATTTGGGAAGTTAAAAATTCTGTGACTAACGTTTCTAACAGTTTGTTGTAAATGTCTGTTGATTTGATGTCTTCTCATGTGATATCATTGAGTCTTTTTCTTTTTTTAACCTGGAACTCACTCTGTAGACCACGATGGCCTCAAACTCAGAGATCCAACTGCCTTGTGTCACCACCGCCCAGCTGAAATCATAAACTTGTAAAAAGGATACTTTCATGTCTTAACTGAACTTTTTTTCTGAGTCTGACTCAGTACCTTCTTTATTGAATAAATTAATGCTCTGAAAGCCTGTGACTATAAGTTCTTCAAGTAAAATTCTGATTTCCTTTGATTAGAAGTAATTGCTCCTCGTCTGAACTCTACTGTGCTGAGGTTTGTATTTATTCCTTGCTCATATGAAATATTTTCATGTCTGTATCTTGGGTTCCCTTCATGCAGGTCATCCAGTCATGGGGTGATTGATGCCTCCTTGTTATAGAAAAATCATTTACGAACTTTGCTGTGAGTAGTTTTGACTCTATGAATTAATTCTTTGAGAAATTGGTTGAATTTTTCTTTTTCTAGTCAATCTAAAGTTAGCATGAAAAATAATGCTTCACTGTGACATTTTCATACATATTAGATTAGATTAGAATTTAATCTCATTCATCTTCACTCATTACCCTCAATGACTTCTTCCTTCCGCACCCCAAATAATTGCTCCTTCTACTTTCATGTTGTATATGTGCTATTATCCTACCTCCTTCTTTAGAAGTCTTCCTCCCTCTTACAGTCCCCTTGTACTTGCATGTTCTACATATGTATGTGTATATATATATATATTTCACACATATATTTAAATCTAGATTCTGCAAATGAAAGAAAAACATGTTGTCTTTCTGAGTCAGGTTTATTTCACTTAGCATAATGATTTCAACTTCCAAACATTTTCTTGCAAATGTCACAACTTTCTTCTTCTTTACAGCTGGACAAAATTCCATTGAGTACCCCTTCCAACTCTCTCTGGATACTCCAACACATTCCTCTCCTAACTCCATCATTATTTCTTATTCTCCTTCTTTGTCATCTTCTTCCTCCTCCTCCTTTTTTTTTGGGGGGGGGTGGTTCGGTTATTTCATTTCTTTGTTTTGTTTTTTTTTTTTTGAGACACAGTTTCTCTGGCTGTCCTGGATCTTTCTTGGTAGACCAGGCTGGCCTTGAACTCAGAGATTGCCCTGCTTCTGCTGAGGCAGAGTGCTGAGATTAAAGGCGTGCACCACCAACACCTGGCTCCTTCTAAAAAAATTCACCCGCTTCTTGCAAACTTGTATAACATGTTGGAAATCAATCTGCCGATATCTTAGAAAATTGGGAATAGTTCTGCCTCAAGACCCAGCCATACTGCTCCTGGTCATATATCCAAAAGATTCTCCACCAATCCACAAGGACATTGTCTCAACAATGTTCAGAGTAGATTTATTCATAATAGCCAGAAACTGGAAACAACCCAGATGTCCTCCAATCAAAGAATGGATTAAAAAAACAAAACAAAACTATGGTGCATTTACACAATGAAATACTACTCAGTCATCAGAAACAAGGAAATCATACAATTTGCAATTAAATGGATAGAACTAGAAAAACTCATCCTAAGTGAGCTAACTCAGACCCAGAAAGATACATATGGTTTATACTCTCTTATAAGTGGATATTAACCATATAGCACAGGACAACCATCCTACAACCCACAGACCCAAACGGTCAGGAACCTAGTATAATGATCCTATTAAAAACTCCACCCAGAAGTGAGTCATGGACCCTATTGGTTGTTAGTGGAACAACTTACCATAGCTGAGCTGCCATATCAAGCACCAGTACAAGAGGAAGCTCTTAGCCCTCATGTAACTGATGAACTGAGGGGGTTGATATCTCATCTGAGGAGATGGAGAAGACGGAGATGGGGAAGAGGAAGGAAAGGAGAATGGGACTTGGAGGAGAGGAAGGAAGGGACTTGGATCAAGCTATAACTTGAAGAAAATGAATTAATAAGAAAAATCACCCACAAAATCCAATGCGTGCTATACACCCCCCCACACTCAGACAAATGTGAGGGTCATCTACTCTAGTGTGGGGGGAAACTGCCAGTGGCCACACCCCAAAGAAAAATGACTTTGCCTCCAGGAGGAGCCATCAACAGCAATAGCTCTCAGCCGGGAGCAGGACTTCACAAGCCCTCTCCCTTCCCTGCTGGGATTTTGACTGGTCTGATCTGTGTGGGTCTTTTGTGGGTCCCATAGCTGTGAGTTCATGAGTGCCTTGTCTAGAAGACAGTAGTCCACAGCATCCTTCCCATCCTTGGCCCTTACATTCTTTTCAACCCATTTTCTACCATATTCCCTGAGCCTGAGGAGGACTTGCTACAGATGTGCCATTTAGGGCTGAGGACTCCCACTCATGTGTTCTTAGTACTTTGAGCAGTTGTGAGTTTACAGGAAATACTGCCCAGTCCAGAGAGAGAGAGAGAGAGAGAGAGAGAGAGAGAGAGAGAGAGAGA
>CAJQZJ010001694.1:23055290-23065708 GCA_907164525.1 Lophiomys imhausi | reverse complement strand
AGAGAGAGAGAGAGAGAGAGAGAGAGAGAGAGAGAGAGAGAGAGACAGAGAGAGACAGAGAGAGACAGAGAGAGACAGAGAGACAGAGAAAGAGAGACAGAGAGACGGAGGAAGAGAGTTTTTCTGAATAAGGTTGAGAATAGCACAAATATGGATATAGATATATACAATTAAAACACAGTTTTAGCAAAAACAACTGTAGTAGATTCCCCGAAATGGCCTATAACCTCCCCAGCCATGGACCTTTGACCAGGTTTACAGAACCAGTCATGAATTCCCTCCTGTGGAGCAAGCCTCAAATCCAATTAGGAAGCTAATTTGGTGAAAATGTTTATCAAATCTAAGATACAGTGTCTTAAGTATCGCATCATATTATCTGTCAATAGGCACAAGTTTACTTCTTTTCCAATTTCCATCGCTTTTATTTCTTTCTCTTATCTTGAAGGGATGATTTTGAGATCATCATGTTAAGTGAAATAAACCAGAGTCAGAATAACAGCACTCTGACTTAAAATCTGTATTAAAAATGTATATATGACACAAAAGTGGAAGGGGTACTGTCTGGAAGAAGAAAGGAGGCCAGTGGGAGTGGGGAGGAGAAGGGAGAACAAGACTGTGTTGGAGGGGTGGTCATAAGCAAAGTACATGATAAACGTGCTTGATAACGTGTTAATAGAACCCTTGATTTTTTTTATGCTAGTTAAAAAGTACAAATGAGCTGGTTATGGTGTCACGTGTCTTTAATCCCAGCACTCAGGAGGCAGAGGCAGGTGGATCTCTGTGAATTCAAGGCCAGCCTGGTCTATAAAGTGAGTCCAGGACAGCCAGGGGTACACAGAGAAACCCTGTCTCAAAAAAAAAAAAGTACAAAAGAAAGGAGCCCACTAAACTGGTGGGAACCAGAGATTCCTGAGCAAAGACAAAGGTTACTTGTTTTGTCGAAGGAAAGAATTTGTCTTGAATAATGGGCACTGGACTGTGTGAGGAAGGAGGGAGGAAGGAAACTGTTCACAAGATGGTAGGTAGATGCGAGCTCAGTTCTTTGGTTGCATGAGCCCTGGAATTATCTTCTACTTTTATTAATTTTATTTCTGGTACTTAATTTTGTCAAGAATCAGTTTTTGTGTTACTGTAACTATCTACCAACCAAACAGTGGCAGTTAAGTGAACCCAAGTTCCTTATATCATTTTGTCTTAATTAATTAATTAATTGTGTGTGTGTTGAACCCAGGACCCCACACACCACACAAGCTGTTCACTGCTCTGTCACTGAGCATCCCTGGTCCCTCTTCCTGCATTTTCACGAAGACACGTTGATATGGTCTGCTTGGACAGTTTTTTGCCTCCCCACCCCACCACTCTTTAATTATCTTGGGTGGAAGTTGGTTACAACCCAAATAATAAAAAAATTAAATAATCTAGAATTACCTATTATGTAAGAAATTCCAGTCACATATTGGCACTACTTTTATTAATTCTAATGAGTGAATTCAGAATCAGTCATCAAAGATTAGTCTCAGATTTGACCTTCAGAGATACTCAAGTTCATGTTTGCTTAATGTTTCGTTTACAAAATAGTTGTGATTTTTTTTAAAACTTGGAAAAGGCCTTCTGTTTTGATGCATAATATGAAAGCTGACGGTGTGACTTAGCAAACCAAAAATATTTACTCAGAAAATATTTTATTTCAGTTATCTTCCTTGGTGAAAAGGCAGCTTTTTGTTCCAGTGTGATGAACACAACACAGTGTGTTTTAGTTATCAGCACTGTTGGTTGAGGGTGGTTATATGAAAACAGCTGAGCACCCACTCACAATTTAATGAAGGGCTCCAAAGCTGTCACAGGATATATCTGAAGTGAACTAGATCAGAGAATCCTGTCTCTTTCTCATTTCCACAACAATGAAGCACATTGTGAATGTATTTTCTAGAGCAGACACTAAAACTAGTAATCTTTCAAAGAAGCTGTCCAGGGAGTTCACACCTCACGGCAGTGTGGTCGCTGAGGGTCATCCTTGGCTTCTGTGGGTCTTAAACAGGGGAGAAACCTTACTGTCTCCTGTTAATCTCACAGGCTTTTTGGAGTTGAACTGGATGCAATTTATAATATAGAGAGTGCGGAGCATTCAATTTGTTCATTCCACTGAATGGAAACAACTAGAACTTTCACTTACCGGGTCCAGATATCTTTTAACTTAATGTATTTAAAACTTTTGTGTGTATGTGTGTGTGTGTATATGTGGTGTGTGTGTGCACGCACGTGTGCGTGTGTGTGCGTGCGTGCTTGGTGCCTGAGGAGGCCAGAAGAGTCTGCTGAATCCCCTGACTCTGGAATAACAGACTGTTGTGGGCTTCCCCGTGAGTGCTGGGAATTGAACCAGGTCTTCTGGAAGAACAGCCAGTGTTCTTAACTACTGAACCATCTCTCTAGCCCTGGTCCAGATATTTTATTTGATGCTTGTCACAACTCTACGAAGTATGAAAGTACCTGTAATGTTCTGGACAAATGGCAGTTAGTAAGCCATTATGATGATTTCTAGTTATTTTTACTTTTGGTATATCTCTTTATCCACCTGCATTCAGTAACTTCTGCTTCCTGGATAACCTCCGAACCATGTGTGTGTGTGTGTGTGTGTGTGTGTAAGAAGAGATTGACTATACAGAACCGTGGGTTTCATCATGGTACCTCCATACATGCATATAGCATTTTTATCACATTCACCCCTCTAGGACACTTTCTTGTCTTTCTGCCCCCTTTCCTCATTCTCAGTGTACCTGTGCTGGTATGTTTTATGTCAAGTTGACACAAGCGAGGGTCATTTTAGATGAGGGAATCTCAGTTGAGAAAAGGCTCCCAGCAGACTGGCCTGTGGGCAAGCCTGAGGTTCGTTTTCTTGACTGATGATTGATGTGGGAGGGCCCAGCTTTCTGGGTCACCCCTGGGCCAGTGGTCTGGGTGCTATAAGAAAGCAGACTGAGCAGGCCTTTAGGAATGAGCCTGGAAGCAGCATTTTCCTACGGCTTTTGCTTCAGGTCTCACATCCAGGTTCCTGCCTTAAGGTCCTGCCTCCACTTCCTTTGAGGACAGACTGTGACGTGGAGGTGTAAATGAAAGACACCTTTTCTTCTCCTCTTGGTTTCAGTCATGGTCTTTTAGCGAAGCAGTAGAAACCCCAACTAAAACAACATTCCTTTTTAGCATGTCCTCTCCCTGCCTCCAGTTTGCACATATGAGAGAAAACGTAGATATTTTTATAGGGTGGGCTCATTTTGCTTATATGATGGTTATCAATACCATCTCTCTTAAGAATGAGCCACACCAGAAGGAAACCTGTATGGAGTTTTCTATTCTGTCATAGTCCTTGGCTTTACAAGCTTCTTGCACTTTCCTCCTAGATCTCTGTGTGTGTGTGGTGTGTGATTGCATGTACACATGCATGCACTCCCAAGCACATACTGTGTGCAAGCATGTGCATGAATGGGTATAGCTGCACATGTATATGCATGTATGTGTGGCGCTGCTTGTGTATGCGCATGTACATCACCCTCTGGTGTCATCCTCAGGTTCCTTCTACCTTGTCTCACATTAGAGTGACGGGGCCGGGCCGGCTGGTCAACAGGCCCCTGGGACCTTCCTATCTCTGTCTCCTTAGCATGTGATTAATACCAAGCCAGGTGTTAATCACATGCTTCAATGTGTGGGTTTGGAATTCATCTTGGGTCCTCATAGTGGCAAGGCAAGCACTTTATTGACTGAACTCTCTTCTGCCCTCTTTCCTCGATATAATTAGTTGATTACTTTGCATTTGCTGTGTCTGCAGTTCCTTCAGTTTTTTTTTTAAATCTTTCTTCTGCTGGATAAAGTTATGCTGTTTTCCCTTTACCCCTGACTTGTAATGTTCTTGTGTTTTTGACACATTGCTCTAAGCACTGCTAGGTGGCTGAGGGGAGGGCCTTCTGTTGTCTGGTGGAAAATTCCCAGGTGCTTCACTTGCCGCCCCAGCTGCAGGGCTGGAGGACCGGGTAGGGGACATCTATCCCCGGCCAAGCAGGTGGGCTGATAGGATTGCAGTGAGCGCATCCCCACAGTCTTTCCTGCCTCCCTGTGAACACATAGATGGTGTGATTCTCAGAAGGAGCTATGCCAGGGCGGGTTCTGTTGCTTTTGTTGACTCCATGGTCTACTTTTCCTGGCAGGGCTGTTGGGGGCATGCTGTTCCCTCTTGTGTCCCCATGTGCAAATCAAGTTCTTCATCCTAGGGCAGCACAGAAGTGACCCCTTTTGTGGTTTGTTTGGCCACCAAGATGGGAATCACAAAACCAAGGAACCTGGCAAGGGGACACAAAACTCAGAAAATCAAAGTCCCAACACCTCGCACTTTGCTTCAAGTAGGAGCTGGAGATGGAAATTCTCACCCTGTAAATACTTTCACCCTTAGCCTGTTTTTTTTTTTTCAGAACTTTTTTTTTTAGGGAGGAACAGACAGAGGAAAGGAGAGAGAAAAGATGAGGTGGACTGGAAGAGGTGGGAAGGGGGGTGCTGTGGGGAGGGCTGGACTCCTAGAAGCAGGGCAGGATGAAGGTAGTGCCCCAGGTCTTCTCTGCCTCAGAGGCCCTGGTAACAGTGAGGAAAGTGGATGTAAATTACCTCATTTTGGGCATGTTGGAAGGATGAGTGTTTTACAGGGCAAACAAGAAATGACAATCAATTTCTAGAATAAGCAGAATATAATCCAAAGATTAAACTTCTTAAAGAATAGGAATTGTCTTGATTTGACAAATACATATTTTAATGGTTCCATGGTAGTAAGATACTAGTTCTGGCTTTTAAAATGAAGGACCATTTATTACACTGTACTTCTTGCAAAGTATGAAATAGGAAACTTATCTCTAAAAATAAAACCTTCTGACCTTAAACTTGAGCGCTTCTCAATGTTAATGTGATTTTTTTCGACAAGCTCTGCTTCCCTTGTGACAGAATGTCTCTTTCACTTTGAGTCATCACAACACATTTCTGATCTGACAGTGCTGTTTCACTCAGCCTTAGACATCTGGGTCAGGGTGATGGGCAGGACTTTACCAAGGTGGGATAACTGGCCGGGCTGGGTGTGGTGGTGAAGAAGGGTAACTCAGAGATGAAGAGGAGTCGAATAGGGTAACAAAGACAAACCCCACCCCTCTTGTATTGTGGCTTGAATTCATGGTTACCACAGCTGTTGAATCCAATCCTTCATTTTTGTGATTAGTCTAGAATGGAACTTATTTTGTAGCTAAGTCTAGGGCTCTAAAGTTGGAGCCATGAGTCTGCTTGATCATGTCTTGTATTTCTCTACCAAGTGTATCATCTATTCTCATTTGCTTACTAATGGGAGTTACTATCAAGAATGTAATTTCTTTTGATTAGTTAATTTAATTTTTATGTCTTTTTTTTTTCTCTGAGACAAGGTCTCATGTATCCCAGGCTGACCTTGAATTTATTATGTAGCTGAGGATGACCTGGGACTTCTGATCTTCCTGCCTGCAAGTCCTGGGTGCTGGATCACATGTGCCACTGTGCCCAGTTTTGATTTTTATTGGTGGACTATCAAGAGACCAGATTTCCCGCACTGCTAGAGTTTGAGCACTTCTGGAAGCTACCACATGAGGAGGGAGGAGAAGAGAGTTCTGGTGTCTCTTGCAGAGAATACACTCAATTGTGCAATAGCATAATAAGGCCACAGCTGAGAATGCCATTAACTGGCCTTGCATTTTCAAAACACACCGATCTATAAACTGCAATGATGTATTTTAAAATGTGTGCCATATTTGGAGGTGAAAGAATAATTTACAAGCAGGGTGGGATTGTGCTTGAGGCAGATGGGCATGTTTTTAATGTGCCATGGTATGGGGTGGAGCATAAGAATCTCAGTCTGACCGTGAATGATGAAGAGCAGCTGGTGTTCTGGAGTGATGTGCTTGCTTTTCTGGGCTCTGCTGCACCTCTGCCTTCTGTCAAGATCTGGACCCAGTTGTCCAGCTACTTAGACACAACAAGGTGGTCCCAAACCTTCCAGCACCCAGATGGCTGTAACAAAACAATGGAGTGAAGCTTAAATAGTTTATTTTCCCCATTAGCTTGCTGTGTTCTTAAAGTGTTTTAGTGTGTCATCTGCTAGACTGTGTCATTTTAGGTTACTTCTTTGTAATAATGTCAAGTCTTTTTAGGGTGCCTTGGATCAGTGGTTTCCTAATATTAATGATTAACTAGAAATCCTGTTTAATATAGGTTGCTGTTCTGAGTCACTGTTCTATTGCTGTGCAGGGACACCATGACCAAGGCAACTCTTATAAAAGAAAGCATTTGGTTTGGGGTTTGCTTACAGTTTCAGAGGTTTAGTCCATTATCATGACAGAGAACATGATGCCAGGAAGCATGGTGCTGGAGAAGGAACTAAGAGCTACATCCTGACGTGCAGGCAGGGACGGGAATGGAGAAGGAGAGGGAGAATGGGCCTGGCTAGCATGTGCTTCTGAAACCTCAAAACCCACCCCAGTGACTCACTTCCTCTAAGGCCACACCTCCAAATCCTTCTAATCCTTTCAAAGATTTCCACTCACTGTTGACTAAGCATTCAAATATATGAACCTATGGAGGCCATTCTTTTTGTATGTTTGTTTGTTTATTTATTTATTTTTCGAGATAGGATTTCTCTGTGTAATAGCCCTGGCTATCCTGGACTTGATTTGTAGACCAGGCTGGCCTGGAACTCACAGAAATCTGCCTGACTCTGCCTCCTGAATGCTGGGATTAAAGGCCTACGCCACCATGCCTGGCCAGTGGGGTCTATTCTTATTTAAACTATTGCACTGGGCATTTCTGACTCTATGTGTAGTGGTGAGATGTGGGAGCAGGGGCTATAATTTGTATTTCTAAAAAGTTCCCAGGTAATATTCTGCTTGTTGGTCTTGGGACTACTGTTTGAGAAACACCTCTTAAGATGCACACACGTTTCTTAGATATTAAGTTCAAAATTTCTAAGTGAATTTCTGTGTTACAGTTGATAAAATGCCTAATCTTAATACAGGTCTCTGAGAGGTATAATACTGTCTGTTACAGGTACTGTTATCAGTTCATAAGGTGTCAGGCTTAGCACCATTCTGCTGGAAAAATCTTAGGAAAATGTGTTGACCATGTAGTACCTTCTATACTCATGAATTTTATCACTATCCTGGAAAGAATTAGGAGCCACTGGGGCAGAGAGATGGCTATTCTTGGTTGCAAACTGGACTACATCTGGAATGAATGGAAATCCAAAACTGGAGAGCACACCTGTGAGGGATTTCTGCTTAATCTGAAGTGGGTAGACCTACTTCCAATCCAGATCTTTGAAGTGGGAAGACACATGCCTTTAATCTGGGCTATACCTTCTGTTGGAAGACTCTTTTAAGGTCATGGAAGAAGGAAGCTTTTGCTATTTGCCTGCTGGCCCTTGCCTTTCTAGCAAGTCCATTACTTCACTAGTATTAGGCCATAATTCTTCAGGTTTCCAGCATGTACTGAAGACCCGTTGAGACACTCTGCCTCATGAACTGAGCAAGAACTGGATTCTTGGACTTTCTGTTCACAGGCAGCCATTGTTTTATTAGTTGGACCACATTCTGTAAGTCATTCTACTAAATCCCATATATATATATATATATATATATATATATATATATATATATATATAGAGAGAGAGAGAGAGAGAGAGAGAGATTCATTCTATAAGTTGTTACTTCAGAGAACCCTGACTAATATACCTTATTATTATTATTGTTATATTTGTAGTACTTACTACAACAGGACTTATCTTTTTTTCACTTATATACTTAGTCATCCACTTTCACTGAGTTATGCATCATGACAGCAAGGACATTCTCCTACTCACTGTTACATCCCCAGTGTTAGATCACTTCAGACCTTGAGGTGCTCCTTGATGAATATTTTAGAAAAAAAAAGAGTGAATAAATGAATCCATCTTGCCCAGCAACTTATCTTCTTTCAAAACACATCGACGATTTGACACGTTCCTGTAAAGAAGCAGTTGCCTTAAATACTGTAGGTTGACTGGACTGTTTCTATCAGCGGCAGGTGATGCTGACTGATAGCCTAGGGTAATTGACGAGAACAACAAGTTGAGGAAACCTGGCAGAGGATGGGAGGCAACACACCAAATGCTCTAAGCTAGGGAACTTCTTAGAATTGTTTGTAAGATTGTAAAATTAAACCACCTCCCCCTATTATAATAATAACTATCCCTTACTCTGTATGTTTTTCTCAAGTTAATGGATTTATTTTGGGCCTAAGTCATCTCAAAAAATTACCTTAGTAGACAGCATTATTGGCTATTAAATATTAAAACGGTTAGTGTAATATCTATTATTTGTGTTGTCACCATACCATATGTTTGCTTGGCACATGAGAAGGGATTGTTCATGACTCATCTGTGAGAATTTTTTAAAAGTTTGTGGCTTTTATTTTGGTGACAGTTTAAAAATGGAATGTGAGCAGATTCTAGGTCATCAGGCTGATCTCCTCAGAACCATATCCTCCCCTCATAGCTCAGTGCTCACATAGCCTCCCTTTTTTGTTGTTTTATTTTGCTTTTCAAAATTTACTTTTAATTATGTACGAATGTATATGTGTGTGTGTGTGTGTGTGTGTGTGTGTGTGTGTGTGTGTGTGTTAGTTTGTGAATGCAAGTACAGGTGCCTATACAGGCCAGAAGAAGAGATATTGGATCCCCTGGAGCTGGAGTTACAGGTTGTTGTGGGCACCCTAATGTGGGTGCTGGGAACAGAACTCAGAGTCTCACAAGGTAGCCCAGGCTGGCCTGGAATGTACATCCTCATGCTTCAGCCTCCATGATGATAGAATTACAGACCATACCACTATATTCATCTGCCTTTGTAGTTTTGGCTATTGTAGTAGGTCCAAACATTTGTGAGAAAATGTTGTGCAATACAAGATTAAAAAAACCAAAGGTCACTTGCTGTGTGATAGCACACTTGTGCCAAGCGAATTCCAAGCATTGTGAAAACACCACACTCAGTAGCCTGGGTCTGCTCTCCCACCTCTTCTGATGACAAACCACCCAGGGATTCAAATAAGGCAGAAGCCGTGAAAGTGGCAAGAGGAAGGAATGCTTATAGTATCACATCAGCATGACTTGGTGACTCTCGTGGTGGGAGGGAAGGTGGTGAGGGGCTGGGGGCACTAGACATGAGACAGCCCAGCATTCTCCAGGTGAAGCAAAGAAGGGATTTTGATCTTAAAAAGAACCAATTCTGGTGTTAATGAAGTAATTCTCTAATTTTATCTGAATATGTGTATACACAAAATTAGGCATCATTTTGTTTTATTAGTTTTATAAAACCAAAATATATTTAAAAACTGAATATAAACTCTGAAGTTGTTTATATAGTCATATGTTAACCCTAAATTTAAAACTTTAATATCATATGATAAATGGTACTGTTTGAGTAAAAGCAAATCAATCCTTGCAAACTAGATTTGGTAAAGATTGCTGCAGTTTGGGATGTTTCGAGGGAGAATAAAGTGGTGGGCCCCTGTGAGCCTGCCTTTGGACGCTCTTTTAAACGTCATGGAAACTGTTTTAAAGCAGAGGCACTGCGTCCTTCACTTGAGGGACTTGTTTTACGGCTTTCACTTGGCTTGAGAGTCTACTCTGAAAACCAGTCTGAGTAGCTATCCCTCTTCTGGGTCACTGCAGAGTTGTGTCACTGAAGCTGTCTCATAACACTGCAGTTCATATCTATTTCTCAGACCTGGAAGGTGAGTTTTAAAACTTTCTCTAGAGACTAGGACGGGACACAGAAAAGGTTTGTTTGATGAAAGAAAGCATTACTATTCTGGGCCTTAAAAATGATTAATTAAAAGTACCAAATACATATGGACTGGACATTGGGAATATACGCTAAGCCATATAACCCTCATAACTGTGGCCTAATTACCTCTGTTGTTTTGTATTGTATTTATTATTATAAGAGAAAGAGCCATTTGTTGGACTGAAAGGGGAAACTATAGGGGGAAATAAGATATACCTTAAACTTAAAAAAAAAAAAAGGGAAGAGGATGGGGGGTTGAGGGTGGGAGGGTGGGACTGGAGGGGGAATAGGGAGGGGACTGCGATTGAGATGTAACTTGAAGAAATAAAAAATAAAGGAAAAAAAAAGAAAAAATATATTTAAAAGAAAAAATGATTAATTAAGCTAAATTAACAAACAAGAGTATACCAGCCAGACTTCTACCTGCAAGAAGACCCTCTTTGGAGGGGTGGCAAAGAGAAAAGCAAAAGAGCAAATAATGGAGGGCATATAATCAAAGTACATTTTATCTATCTATCTATCTATCTATCTATCTATCTATCTATCTATCTA
>CAJQZJ010001694.1:23032024-23048443 GCA_907164525.1 Lophiomys imhausi | reverse complement strand
CACACACACACACACACACACACACACACACACACACACACACACACCCTACTAAATCTGTTTCTAATTGCTTGTATGTGTGTGTTTAGGGCTGACTGCTGGTACTTGATCACCAATTTAGGAGGCTCATCACTGGGAAAAAGTAATTCTCCCTCTCTCAGCAGTCCTTAATTGCCTGTTGCTTTTCATCTAGGGGCAGGGCCCCATGAGATATCTCCCATCCACGTTGGCATGTTAACTATCATTGTCATTGTTCAGGTCATGTTTAGGTAGCTCTATTGATTTCATAAGTGTAGCTTCCCTGTCATGTCTAGAAGACTGCCCTTCTTGAATGTTGTTTGTGCCTCAGGTATAGGCATTTTTTGTGTGTTATAGATGTATCAACTAGGCTGGGTACCCCATGTTCAGTTGTCTCTGCATTTTGACAAGTTGTGATGTTCTGTAATACTCTCAACCTGCTGCAAAAAGAAGCTTCTTTGGTGAGAGGTGGGAGCTACATTTACCTGTGGGTATTCTTGGTGATAGCCATTCTGGGCGAGGTGAGATGATGGCACCTCAAAGAGTTTTCATTTGCATTTCTCTGAGGACTAATGTCCTAGTTTGCTTTCTGTTGCTGTGATGAGTATCACAACCAAGGCCAACTTAGGGAGGGAAGGATTTATTTAATTTTAGAGGTTACAGTTCATCATAGAGGAAGTCAAGTCAGAAACTTAAGGCAGGACCTGGTGGTGGGGACTGAAGCAGAACCATGGAGGAGTGCTGCTTATAGACTTGCTCCTAGTTTGCTTTTCATATAACCTGGGACCAGTGCACAAACATGGCATTGCTCACTGTGCGCTGAGTCCTCCCACATCAGTCATTAATCAAAAATGCTCTACAGTCTGATGGGGCATTCTCTCAGTTGGATTTCCCTCTTCCCAGATGACCTTAGTTTTTGTCAAGTGACAAAACTTAATCAGCACAGATAAGACTTGTAAGCTTTTTGCTTTAGAAATTACATTTATTGCCTAGCAGTGATGGTGCACGCCTTTAATCCCAGCACTTGGGAGGCAGAGGCAGGCAGATCTCTGAGCTCAAGTCTAGCCTGGTCTACAGAGTGAGTTCTAGGACAGCCAGGGCTACAAAGAGAAACTCTGTTTCGAAAACCAACCAACCAACCAAACAAACAAACAATAGCAACAAGAACAAAAAATTACATTTATTTAGTTGTAAGGGTGCGTGTGCCTCAGTGTGTTTAGAGGTGAGAGGACAAAAGTCAGTACTTTCTTTCCACCGTATGGTTCTCGAGGATCAACCTTCAGTCATCACACTTGGTGGATGAGTGCTTTTTTTTTACTCGCTAGGTCATTTCATTAGCTTTTGAAAAGTGTACATGTTAATTCTCTGTCAGGTTTATAGCAGATGAAGATTTTCCTCAGTTCTTTAGGCTGTGCTATATCTGACTATTTCCTTCCCAAAACGGAAGCTTTTAAATGAGGCCTCACTTGTCCACTGGTGGTCTTATTTCCTGAGTAACTATAGTCTAGTTCAGAAAGTGCTCACCAAAGTGCTCTCTTCATCCTGCAGTGTTTTTCTTACTTTTCCCTTTAGCATGTTCAGAGTCTCAGGTCTTATGTTACAGCCTTTGATCTGTTTGGGTTTCATTTTTGTGCATGGTGAGAGATGGGTCACGTTCATTCTTCTACATTTGGATGTTCAGTTTACCCAGCGCCATTTATTAGAGACTGTCCTTTTGCCAGCAAGTGCTCTTGGCATCTTTGTAAAACATTAGGAGTTGTATGTGTACAGGTTTAGATCTGGATCTTCTATCCCATCCTATGGGTCTACATGTCTGTTTTGTCTTGTTTCTTCACTGTTTTGTTATACTATAACTTGAAATCAGGGATGGTGACACTCCAGCTTTATTCTTAGGAATTGTGTTGCTTTGTCTATCTGAGGTATTTTGTGCTTCTATATAAACTATAGGTATCTTATATTTTTGTGAAGTTTGGCACTGGATTTTGGTGGTGATTGTGTTGAATGTACAGAGGACTTTAGCAAGAGCCATAGTATTGAATCTCCTATTGATGAGTGTGGGTAGTCTTGCCTTCTTCCAGTTTCTTCACTTTCTTTCCTGAGTGTTTTTTCTACTGGGAAATTTTTTTTTTCTGGGAAGTGGTGGCACTTGCCTTTAATGCTAGCACTCAGGAGACAGAGGCAAGTGGATCTCTGTGAGTTCGAAGCCAGCCTGATCTACAGAGTGAGTTCTAGGACAGTCAGGGCTACATGGAGAAACACTGTCTTGAAAAAAACAAACCAACAATAATAATATTTTAAATTATGTGTGGGTATGCCTGTGAATGAAGTTCTGATGACAGACAGAGGGAGGTCAGATTCCCTGGAGCAAGAGTTCCAAGCAGTTGTAAGCTGCCTGACATAGCTGCTGGGCACTTAGCTTGGGTCCTTTGGAAGCTATCTTAACCACTGAGCCATATGTTTAGCCTCAATTGTATTTCTTTTTTTAAGTCAGGGACTCCCATGTAGCCCTGGATGGCCTGTGACTTTATGTATACCAGGCTAGTCTCTAATTCACAGAGATCTGTCTGTGTCTGTTGAGTACTAAAATTAAAGGTATGTGCCACACTATGCCTGGTCTGGTTTCCTAATGTAGATACTTGAACATAAAGTGTTTCCTTTTGGGGACCTAGAGTGACAGATAAGGCATCTAGACCACTACTGAGCAAGCATATTTTCTCCCAGTGTTGCTTTCTTGACTGTAAAATGGGAACATTAATTTTTATGTAGGAGAGTTTTTCTGCGGATAAAGTAGGAGAACTGTAAAGCTTTTATTACAGACCACAGTGAACCATAAACAAGTAAAAACGTAGTTCATAATTCATATCAGTGAGAACAATCCCCCCCTTTTTGAGACTGGGTTTCTCTGTCTACCAAGTCTTGGCTGTCCTGGAACTTGCTCTGTAGACCAAGTTGGCCTTGAACTCACAAAGATCCACCTTCTTCTGCCTCCTGAGTGCTGGGATTAAAGGCGTACACTACCACGTCTGGCAAGAACGAACCCTTTTTCGTGACATGCTTGCATGAAATTATTCTTATAGTTATATGAAGGAAACATTTATTTCTGGATTTGTGTTTTATAGATTTAGTAGCAGTTAGTATCTGTGGTAGATACCTGTTCAGATGTACACACTGTGGAATTGAGCTAGCATCCTGATACCACTAGAAAAGCAAGTAATTTTGATCATTGATCCTTGAATTCCTGGTTTGAGACTCAGGACCCCAGGTATGGTTTTGTGGCTCAGAAGACCTGTCAACCTGTGCCAGATGGCTGAACTTGTTTCTTTGACTATCCTTCTAGCAAAATTTTCTTTTGCATTTCACTAAGTATTCACACTACACAAATGTAACTATGATGTTTGTTCCCTTACAAGATTTTAAAAGAACAGCAAGAAAGGGCATTTTGCATTCAAATGTATATGCATATTTTCCTCAAAAAATAAACCCAAAAAAACCACCAAACAAACAAACAAACAAAAAACTGACCAAATATGAAACAATAGGGACAGTGAATGGCACTAACCTGTGAAGAAGATACAACCTGTGTGTCAGGTCACAGTGTTATCACACCTGGAGTACCAACATTCTGGCTTCATTGATGCTTAGGGTTCTTAGAGTTATGTTGTGATATTATTTAATTATAATACTATGGAGCTTGCCAGAGGAAAGTTATATCCATTCAATCCCTAGAAATTAAATATTTTTAGTTTGCCTACTAATGCACTCTTGGGTTCCTTATGTCAATGGAAACTATTCCCATCCCAGAATATCTACAACAGAGGCACATCAGAGCAACTAGCTCTACAGCAGCAGGGGTCTCTTTCAACGCTTTGTTAGATAGTCTACATCAAGGTTCTGTAGCTGTGGATTGCACATTTTTGTTTTGTTTTCTGAGACAGATTTCTCCGTGTAGCCCTGGCTGTCCTGGAACTTGCCTTGTAGACCAGGCTGTCCTCGAACTCACAGAGATCCAACTGCCTCTGCCTCCTGAGCACTGGGATTAAAGGTGTGCACCACCACCACCCAGCAGGATACACATTTTGGGGTATTATCCATATTTTCTGGTTCTCTCCCTTTTAGCCCTTTCTTCGGTGTGAATACACACCTGCCAGAATGTGTTTGCTTGTAACATTGCATCATTCTCTATCCAGTAATCACTCTTAACTTTTAATTAGTTGCTGAATTTCTCCAAAAGCATTCTGTATGCTAGATATTGAGAAGTTTAGAAGTTTCTTTCATATTATATAGCACTGTTACAGGAGACCACATGAAACAAATGCACTGACACAATGCATTAGTATTGGTTGAATATGCATAACTATATTGAAAAAGTTTTGAATATATATATACTTATTTTATGTGTATGTGACTATGCCCCAGCTCATGTGTGGAGATCATAAGGACACATGTGGGAGTTGGTTTTCTCCTTCCACTATGTGGGTCCCAGGGCTTAATCAGATCATCAGGCTTGTCTTCCAATGCCTTTACCTGCCAAGCCATTTGGTAGCCATTATTTGGAATATATTGGATGCTCATAGGTTGTGACGGAAGGTAAATCTGTGCTTTTTTTTTTTTAAGAAACTAAAATTCTCCTCTGTGCACATATCAACATGGAATGTTTTGCCATGGTGAAAGAGTACTGGTGATTTTCCCATAGAAATTCTTGTAATTATTTCTGAAAACAGCATTTACCAGTCTTTTAAAAAGTGACACCGTGGGAACAAATACTCTGCAACATTCTCCAGAAGCAATCAAGGAAGTGATTATTTGCGTCCTGTCAATCTGGGAGGAGCATAGCAACAGTGGCTTAATGGTCTGACCTGTAAGCTATGATATGGTTTTTCAGTTGGTGCTTGGAACAACATAATGGAAGGAACAGTACAAGCAGAGGATGGGTGGGAAGAACAGGAAGGGTATCATTAGGATACATTGTGGACTTTGTGATTGACAGGGTGTGGGATGTGATCAGAATAAAATGCAGTTCAGTTCAATGTTGCCAGGAGGAAAACAATAAAGACTACTCTGTTAAGTTTCAAGCCCAGGACAAGTAGGTAGCTGAGGTGCCTGTTTTACATATCAAAGCAAACCTGGTCTCTGGGTCTTCCCAGCATCCCTCAGTCCCTACCTATTATTGGGTATAGCTGGCATACCCCACCCTCTACCCTGAACTCTCCAGCCCAAAGGGCTGGGTTGCTCTTCTCTATTTAATCCAGACATTTTGGTCACCTGCGCCTTTTGTATCTTTGACATCCTGGCTGCTGCATTTAGTTCCTCTCTTTTCCTTCTCCCTTCTCCTCCCCTTCCCCACATGACCCAGTTCAGCCTGGTCACGTCCACTCTGGACTCTCCCAGATGTCTCTGCCTCAAGCTATGCTTTCCCACATATCTGTAATAAACTTTCTCCTCCACTGTACCTCGGAACAGTCATGTCCTCTCCTTGCCTTTTTATTTCATTTATCCTCCCTAATCTATAACGGGGACTTACAGATAAGTAGCTTGGAGAGAGAAGATCCAGCTTATTAAGGGACTGGGAAACATAAGTCAGAAGCATTAGTAGGATATGTTCAGAACAAAGTGTGATATTAAAGGGCAAAATGCCAGAATGTTTATAAGTTCTGCATTCAAAGCAGTGCATGGCCCCTCATAGATCCACCTCTGTATGATTTCCTTTGAAGAAGAGCAAGAAAGGGAGGTAGAGAAAAAGAAGAGAAAGAGAAAAAAAAGAGGGATAGTTTCATACATGTATAAAATGTACTGTTTATTTTGAACACTATACCCCTTCCCTTTCTACTCATCCTTCTTTCACTACTCTCCTCCATCTTATAATGTGCATCTTCCATCTCTAAGTTTCCTCCCGACATTCAGGTCTTTCTCACACATTTCCCCTTGAGATTAATTGTCCCTATGAGCATGGGCTTGGAATTATTCATTGGCAGGTAGAGTCCCTGCAAATGCTGCAGCTGACAAGGAAATGAACCACAAGAAGCAAGAAAGGAAAACTCAGTTCATCTCAATCAGTGCTGTTTCAAACTTCTGGAGTCTGACACCAAGCAGTTTATTGAACGCATATTAGAACACAGTACAATTTGGAAAAAAAAAGTTTCCTGGTGTAATACAATTCCTGGTGCACAAGGAGGCATAATTACATCAGAACTCAACTCCAAGTACATGTCATTTCTTCCATGAAGATGACTTCTAGAGATAGGCTACATGTATTTGCTTAAGGGGCTAGGATCTGGTGTGATCTCTGACTGAGCTAGTGCAGAAGTCAGCAGGCTATAAAGTACATGTGACATTTCCCCTGAGGCTGAGTTCTATTGACTAAGAAACAATGCTAAAGGTAAAGGACTAGGGAGGGAGAGTCTGGAATAAATATTCTGAGAGATTTGGGTGAGGTCTCCTGCTACAGATAGCAAAGATTACCAGGTAATTAACAACATCCACTCCCAACCTTCTGAGTGGAAAATGGGTATACATCTTTTCCTTTGAGAAAACAACTCTGTGTTGTGTGAGACCTAGAAAGCCGGTGGCTTATGTCTCCATGTGAAAAGGCCTGAGACCTTGAGTGATCCTTATGTTCACAAAGTAACTACATCAAGATGTATATTCTTCTAATATTTTAATGCTTAGGCCATAGCTAGGCAGACTCTCAACTAGCTTACCTAAATTAACCTGACTACCCAGTTCCAACCAGCCACATGGCTTGCTGTACCTTCTGAGCCCACAGTCATGTCTCTCTCCTCTTAAGTCTCCTGGTGAAAAACTTTCCTTTTTCTTTTTCCCAGAGTTCCTTTCTCTCCCCCAGGAAGTCCTGCCTTCCACTTCCCTTTCTGCCCAGTGATAGGCTGTCAGCCTTTTTATTAAATCCAATAAGAGAATGCCTCATGTAGGGTGGTAACCAGATCTCAGGGCACTGAAATCAGCATCTGAGAATCGTGAACAACACTTTTCTTTAACAACTCTGTGTGCTTAACATACCTGGTTTCCCTGGAGATCTGTAGGTACAAGGACCTTTGTGTACCAACACATTGGAGCCTGGTGGGCTCCTTGTCATTGGTGAGTTCACAACTGGTGACAATGACTATTCCTCCTCCAAAACCCATCAGTATTCATTAGCCAATAGTCCAGCAAGAGTAGATAGGGCCCTGTGAGCATCTTCCAGATCCATGTGAGTTTCAGGAAATGTAACGAATGTAAGAACTGGAAAACTTCCAAAATTATTTTATTTTTTTTGAGAATGTATGAATACCATACTTACAACAATAATAAAGAAAAAGAGGTCATGAAGTTGAGAGGAGTGAGTGGGACAAGGGAGGAAATGAAATGGAGAGATTATGGGTCTTATCAATGGTTTAATACATTTCTTCTCAGCATGTAGTCTCTGGGTATTTTAGGGACTTTTTTTTTTTTCTCCACACAAAATGGTATTCAAGTAGGTACAAAGGAAAAGTCTACTTCAGGACTGACAGTGAAATAAGATCCCAAGGAGACATTTAGTCATTTATCAAATATTTTTCCATTTGTTCACAATGTTTACTAGCACAACTGCAGCGAATGTTAAGAACAAGGCTTGTTTTCTTCACTCAAGAGCTTGCATTGTGTTTGAAGAGAAAATAACAATTGCCGTTCATGTGGGAAGTGCTGTCAGGATAGAAGTGGGTAGTCTATGCAGTGGAGATTTGAGATTTTCTCCAAACAGATTCCTGAGTATCTGGGATAACTTCAGTGCTCTTCAAGGTGAACTGATGGCTTCCCAGGGTCACCCCATGACAGTGTTTTTGAAATCCTCTGTTTGAAGATTTATGATTTCTATGTAAAGGTACCTTGTAGAATAAACTGAGCCCAGCAGTTCAACAGCATGTCTACCTCCTGTCTGATCATTTGTTTGCAGTTTGCGTTTCTTTGTCCCTTAAGGCTCTTGTTAACTATAGGTTCAAATCCTCATGTCCATGATGGCATACTTCCTTGGTTGGACTCTCTGTAGTGACCTACCTAGATAATGACCTGGGAGCCAGAGAGCTATGTCCTAGGTCTGAGCTGTGGATGCAGGTGTGTGTAGAGGTACCCCTATGGCAGACCATGTGACTTCTGCCATCAAGTTGAGGGATTGGCAGCATTTTGAAGACAAAATAGAAGCAACCTGAGAGATTTGTGGTGGTTTGAATGAGAATGGCCCCCAGAGGCTCATATATTTGAATATACTCGCCTTCTGAAACTGTAAGCTCAAAATAAATTTTTTTCCTCTATAAATTGTCATGATTACAGTGTCTCTTCACAGCAATAGAAAAACAACTAGGATGGAAGTTGGTGTCAGGGAGTGGGGTATTGCTGTGACAGGCTGACCATGCTGTATTTTGGAGGAATATAGAAGACTCTGGACTAGGAAAGCAATTGAAGATTGTAAGCATGATTCAAAGGGCATCCTAATAGAAGCTTGGAAGACAGTGTGGACTATGAAGTCCTAGCTCAAGATGTTTCAGAGAAGAGCAATATTAGCAGCCAGAGACCATTCTTGTGATACTTTGGCAAAGAATGTGGCTGCCCTTGTCCTAATAATCTGCCTGAGGCTAAATTGAAAATTTGGACTAAACTTGTTGGCAGAAGGAACTTCAAGGTAGCTTAATATTGACTCTATCCTGTGGTTATTGGTGACCACTCTTATGCAGATCTATAATGAAGAAGAGAAAATGGGACAAAAGGAAATTGGAAATGTACAATTTAAAGAGAAAAAAAGCATTAGGAAATTTAATGTTGGAGCCAAGGCATATGTTGAAAGAGATAAGGAGAGGCCTAGTGCAAATGGAAAAAAGGGAGTAGTGACCTCAGGACAAGACTCCATCCCACATAAGCTTACAACTTGTTTTTTTTAATCTTTTTTTTATTTAATACTTTATTTTTTTTCTTCAAGTTACATCTCAGTCACAAACCCTTCCCTATTCCCCCTTCCTATCCCACCCTTCCACCCTCTTCCCCCCAACAGCTTCCCCTTTCAGTCCAACAAATGGTTCCTTCTCTTATAACAGTAAATACTATACAAAACAGCAGAAATAAATATGCCACATTTATGAGAGTTAAATGGCCCAGTATACCTTCCCAATGTCCAGTTCATACATATTTGGCCCCTGACTTTAACCTTCTACCTTCTAACCATCTCCATGAGTTTAAAGTTCTATAACTGCCTTAGCTTTCATACTAACTTGCATCACTATTATAACCATCTTCTTAGATCTAGAACGCCCTCTTGATTCCTAAACAACTCAAAATTTAACTATGAGACTCTAGCTGTCTATTCTTCAACCACCTCAGAGACCTGAGAGGGATAAATATATCTGATTATATAGGAAGTGCAGGGCCTGCAGCTTCCAATACTAAGAAATGACAAACC
This sequence comes from Lophiomys imhausi, assembly GCA_907164525.1. NCBI lineage: Eukaryota > Metazoa > Chordata > Mammalia > Rodentia > Muridae > Lophiomys > Lophiomys imhausi. The sequence goes on along the minus strand of CAJQZJ010001694.1, from coordinate 23,039,004 downwards.
AGTGACTGCCTGGACAGTTCCCATTTTCTCTCCATACTTTCCAGCATCAGTCTTCAGCCTTTTGGTCCTGTTTCTCTGACAGACATTTATTGTAGAGCAGGGATTATGAAGGACTTGCCTACCCCATCTTGGCAGAGCTAGGCTGTCGACTTCCCTGCTATCAAGTTTTGTCCTTTTTGGACAGCAGTCTGTCTGCAGTTGAAGCAAGGAGTTTTTTCATGCCAAGAGATAGGCTTGCCACTAATTCAACCATCTCACACTGGAGATTCTTCGATGCTTATCTTCTACTTGGAGTAGAATAGGGGGTGCTGTCAGGAGCTGATATGTCTCGATATCAAAAAAAAAATCTTAATTTAAGACAACATCTTTGAATGCCATATTCTGCAGATCTCTTGGGGTTTTTGAAGATGCCCTATCCATCTCTTGTATTTAGATAAGAAAATGTTGCTTGTCTCTTAACAACTTGATTACTGAGTAGCTTAGAGAATATCTGTGATAGACTGTCATAGTAACTAACAAAGTGACATGCTTGCATGACTAGGAGTTTGTTTTTCTTAACTATCCTAAACAGTTTAAGACGGTTGGTATCAAGAGGCCAGAGCTTCACATTTCATTTTGAAGTATCTCTAGGTACGATACCATTAGGAAGCATTACCTTTAATTTTGTATCAATATACAAAGATCTATTCAAATGTGGCTAAATATACTCTTAATTTTGTATCAATATACAAAGATCAATGCCTATGTAGCCCAATACAATCTTAATATTACGTCCATATACAAGGGTCAATACCATTGTGGCCAACTATAATCTTAATTTTGTATCAATATACAAAGATCAATACCGATGTAGTCCAATACAATCTTATTTTTGCACAATAAACAATGGTCAATACCAAAGCTTACAACTTGTAATAAGGAAAACTTATGCAACAAAGGGAAACAATAAAGCAAAACTTATGCAAATGTAAATCTAGGGGCCAAGTTACACCTTTAACAAGCATCAGAACTTGGCAGCATTGGCCACATGATTCTCTGGCTTTACTGTCAAGAATGAGTAAAGAAGGTTATAAAATCTTCCTCCACAGTTAAGAAAAGCCACTGAGGACAAGCACAAGGGATGTCCTTGCATGGAGGTCTGGAAAGGCCATTGCATGAAGCTGTGAAAGTGAAGCATGATTTGTGTTGGAGACCCCAAGATTTTGAAGATGCCACAACCATGCAATATCTGACAAGAAGAACTGCAGATAGGGAGTGGAACCAGCCCACAAGAGAAAACTGCACTGAAGTTATCAGAGCTGGACAGCTGGAGCCATCGAAGCCCTTGACATTACACATGGAGCTACAGGAGCTGGAGTTTGTCCTGCTGGGGTTCAATACTGATAAACTGCTTTGGTGCAGAATTTGCTCACTGTTTCTTTTCCTCCCCTTTTGAATGGTAATGTATGCTATTCCATTGTATGTTGGAAGTATGTAATTTGCTTTAAAAATTAAAGATTGGGAGAGGGCGGTTTGAGACAGAGTCTTTGCACATTGCCCTGGCTGTCCTGAAACTGAGCCAAGGTAGCATTTAACTCACAGAGGTCTGCTTGCCTCTGCCTCCCAAGTGCTGGGATTAAAGTTATTTGCCACCATGCCTGGCTGTAATTTGCTTTTTGCTTTTCCAGGGGTTTACAATTAAGAGATTGTCGCGTCCCCCCTTGTCCAGCAAGGATGACGCAACTCACAAAAGCTCTTCTCCAGCAGTTTATTCAGGTCCCTTGAAAACAGTGTTCTGAATTCCGAATTCTGAATGCCCGGGCAGACCCAACCCACAGGCTAAATACTAAAATGAACAGCCAGTCAAGTAAAGCCAAGTGGTGCTATCTTAGAGGCCTACGTATGCGGAGGCAAGCCAGATCAGCGGTCTTTGCCAAATATGAACTTATTATCATAGAGAGCGCTCACCGTTGGGCTGGTGGAAGGCGGAGACCAGCGCCATCTTTAGGGCGCGGCACTTCGCAGCTCTCTACAAGAGATCACCTCAAGTCTCAGAAGAAACTTTGGACTTTGAAACTGTGGTGAGACTGTGAAAGTCTGTGAAAGGCTTTTGAAATTTGGAATAAATGCGTTTTGTATTATGATACGGCCACAAGCCTTTGGGAACCAGGGAGTTGAATGTTGTGGTTTGAATGAGAATAGTCCCATAGGCTTATATATTTGAATGTCACCCTAGTTGGTGAGACTGTTTGGGAAGGATTAGTAGGTTCACCCTTGTTGGAGGAGGTACATCACCAGGGAAAGGATTTGTGTTTTCAAAAGCCCACGCCAGCCCCAGTCTTCTGCTTGTGGTTGAGATGTAGGCTCTCAGCTATGTTCCAGTGCCATGCCTGCCATGCCTGCCATGCCTGCCTGCTGCCATATTCTCCATCATGATGAACAGGGACTCACCCTCTGAAATCAATAAGCCCCTAATAAACTTTTCCTTCTGTAAGTTTCCTTGGTCATGGTGTCTTAGCACAGCCAATAGAAAAGTCACTGGCACATTCTAAGAGGGCTTTACAGTGTTGCTTGTGTCTTTCTTCTCTTTTCTATTACCTTCTGAATTTTTCTCATGTGCTTATGAAGAACACTAGTTCTCAGATGCTACTAAAATACTGGGAGATACTCTGTGGTTAAAATATGTGGCAAATGCTGCTTATATTCATAGCCTGTAGGGGGCGGTACTTAATCACTTCACATAAATTTTTTGGGTTTTTTTTTAAATTGTTTATTTTTTATTCATTTTATATCTGGATTGTAGACCCCACCCTCCCCTCCTCTGGGTCCCACCTTACACCTCCCCCCTCCCCTTTTCCTCAGAAAAGGGGAGCCCACCCACACAGTACCATTCCACCCCAGCACATTGAGTCTCATCAGGACTGAGTGCATCCTCTTCCACTGAGGCCAGGAATTGCAGCCCCTTTAGGGGGAAGTGGTTAAAAAGCAGACATCAGAGTCTGTGTCAAAGACAGTTCCTGCTCTGGTTGCTAGGGGACCCACATGGTGACCAAGCTGTCCATTGGCTACATATGTGTTGGGGGGGGCACACACAGGATACATATACAGACAAACACACACACACACACACAAATACATAAATAAAAAGTTTAAAACTTCATCAGTTTATTAACTTAAAAGAGAATAAATGTTATAGTCACAGAACTACATAACCGGTGTCAGGAAGAGTCGCATCACCTGTGAGCCATTTGTGAAAGTGTATGGATAGGACATAGTTACCAGTGATTGGGCCCATATGCTAGGCCAAGCTTTGTGCATCATCTCATTAGACCTTAATGACACCGCGTGAAGGAGGCACCGTTACTGTCATTTCCTCTCACTAGTGAGATAACAACGTGCAGAGAGCTAAAGTAACTTGTCTGAACTATTGGAACCAGAAGGAAGAAAGCTGCCTGTGTTTTTCATTATTGCTCGTTATTTTTGTGGTTGTCAACAGTATGTCATAATATAGAACCAGTGTCCAAAAATAGTAACAAATGAAAAGAATAGCCTTCAAGTTTGTAGATTAGTTATTTTTAAATTATAACATATAGAGTGTGAGTGTTTATCATTGGATACTAGCTCAGCTGGGGTAGCACAGAACCCTTGAAGTCAGGGTCTGCCTGCATCTACATAGAGGGTGAAATACAATGAACATGGTGACTGTGAATTGAGCAACGAGTCAGATCATACCTGGAACACTCATTAAATATACTAACCCACCCCCAAAACAAAAAGATAGCCTATAGTAGCATTTTTAAAAAGTTGAATATTTCTCTAATTACTCCTTAAAACTTTAAATGTTATTTTCAAATAATATTTACAAGTGTTTGTACTTTTCTGTAAGCATAATATTTTCATCATTTTGTGTTTTATTTTCCCATGTGTCATACATAGTCATCTTGATGATCTCTTTAGGGCTGAATAATCTGCTGATGTACTACATGTTGATGTGCTATACTTTACAACCAAACTGTTGGGTATTTGCCTCTTTGCATTTTTCTATCGTATAAACAATGTCATTTTGATTGATTGGAATTTTAACTTTCTTTTGTAAGATTTATTATGGTTGTGCCCAAATAGCTCATGGTTAGTTTATAATTTTTCAGGGTGAGTGGAAAGAAAAAAGAACAGAACATTTCTATACTTTTTTTCTTCAGTAGTCATATTTTTTGGGGAGGAAGGGCAATTACTCAACAACTTAAGCAAAGGAGCCCGAGGTCAGTGGTAAAGACATGAAAGATTGACAAATGTATCAGCAAGGCCAAAGAAGAGTGTTGTTCTCAGTGGAAGAGACAAAGGGGAGCTTCATTAGTAGAATAACTGCAGTAGTAATGGCAGATGTGAGGCATCTGGTGAAGGACTGTGGTGTCTGAGACTAGTTCTTATCTATCAGTGACAACAGAGATCGTCATCCTGTGAGAGATGTGCTTGGCCATGGTTCTCTCAAAGCCCATGTTTTCTCTGTGTATCTGCCAGTCTTAATTCCCTTCTTGGGGTCAGAATAAGCAGTCAACAGCTTTGTGGTGCTTTCTCTCCTTTACCCATCACAGAACACGGCAAAACACACGCTTCTGGTTCTTCTAACATTTAAATCTTTGAATAGGAACTGTTTTCCAGAATAGCCGGTTAGAGTCATGGGGGCTAGAGCATGGCCTTGCTTACTACCCCACTTCCATCTCCCTTCTCATCTTCCATCTGGTATTTTTTTTTGTATGATTAATGACTGTTGGATGCATTTTAGACTGAACAATAAGAATTGACTTACTTGTGACACTTTATTTGATGATGTAAATGTCAAAGAAAGTCTTAGTTTTCAGTGTATCTACAGTGTATATACACACAGGCTTCAAGGGAAAGTGAGAGAGATTATTCAGCCTATATAATCTGCTGTGGAAGGGGTCTCAAGGAAGGAATATGCTGGAGCAGACATGGATGAGCCATCCTAAGATGTTAACCACCTTCTTGGAAAGACGCAGAGCAGCATCCAGAGTTACAGGACGCCCCTGGTGCAGCACATTATTTTATGCACACACCTTTTAAAGTGGTGGGTCACTTCCCAGAGACTCTATACCTTTTTAAAGCAGGAAAACATGTTTATTCATCACATCCCTCACAGAGCCGAAGTGTTTGAAGTAGTTTATCTTTAGAAGTAATAAGAGATGTAAGGGAGAAGGTATAGGGTCTGTGTATTGATGAAAGGAAGTCCCAGGCACCCAAAGAAATTCCTTGACTTACTGCCAGTTTTCTTCTTAAAAAACAAAACAAAACAAACAAACAAAAAACCACAGGAAAAAACCCTCCCGTATTCACATTCCATTTAAATGTCTAAATCTGTCATCACGTCCAGATATCTATTCTTACATTAAGAAGCAGCTTTGACCTGTTTCTGCTGTTCCAGTTTTTATTTCAGCATCAAATCCCCTTCAAAGGAGCAGTAGCCCTGGTCACGACCCGTCTTTAACAACTCCACATTGCAATGTCAGCCCTGCTGGTATGCTAACAAACTCTTGGTTTTTGTGGCTATATTTTTCAACTTCTCTGATCTTAAACAAAATCCGATGATTGACTATAATGGTCACCATGACCCTTTGCAAGGCCAAGTTACTAACTGAAGGGCCATCTGAAGGGCTGAACCTCAGATTAGAGGCTTGGGTGTTTCCCAGGGCAACCATTCCTAAGATAATACCTTATTCATGTAGAATCAAGATTTAGAAGGCTTAGAAGTAGCCAGTAATTTGGAGGAATCAATACTTCTATGGAACAAACTGAAATCATACACCTTTACAAGTTGCTAATACTACAATACACAGAAGTGCTCAGAGTCACTGAAGAAGTCTGAAGTGTCTGTCAAATTATACCCTAAACCTTAACCTGGATGGACTTTAAAATAAAATAATAATTATTATCATTATTATAATATTCTATGTGTATTGGTGTTTTGCCTGAATGTATGTCTCTGCATGGCTTGTGTGCTTGCTGTCTGTGGAGGTCAGAAGAGGGTATCAGGTCTCCTGAAAGTGGATTTACAGGCTGTTGTGAGTCACTATATGAGTTCTGGGAATTGAATTGGAAGAGTAGTTAGTCTTCCTAACCCCTGAGCCATCTTTCTATCCCCTGACTGGATTTGAGTAAGTCCTCTGGCTCTCACAGTAAGAGCAATCCCACTTAACCACAAGGAATATGCTCCAACGCTGCCCAGTGGGTACTATTAAAAACCATAGATAGTACTTACTGGGCCCTATATAAGCTATGGGGTTTTCCTATAAACAAGACCAAAGTTTAATGTATGAATTGGATAAATTAGGGTATTACTAACAATAACTAATAATAAAATAGAACAATTATAAGCTCTTATGAATTGGGGCCCTTATTGAAGTGATATTATGGTTATTCACACACAAATTCTGTGATACCTTGACAGTGACTCTGATAACTGAGAAAGCTATAAAGTGACAGATAGATGGTAGGATTTAGAATCGCACAGGAGATGAAACTTTGGGCTGTGAAAGTGACCCCAAAGAGGCTTAACTGAGGCGGGAAACCCTGCCTTGAATGGAAGTGATGCCATTCCATGGCCTGCAGTCCCTAGCAGAATGACAGGCAGCTAGGGAGCAGAGCTTCCTGACCCTGGGTGTGATGAGGCCAGCTGCCACCAGCTCCTGCCACCAAAACTTCCCCGCTGTGAAGGACTGTGTGAGGGACCGCGAGCTGAAATGGACATGGCCTTCTGTGAGCTGCTTTGAAAAGGTATTTTGTCACAGCAATAAGAAAAGAAACCACTACAGGCGGGTGACACAAGCAGCCCAGATATGAGAACAGGAATGACACATGTCCTGCGTGGGCTGGAGTGGATGGTACAGGTTTACACGTGCCCTGCGTGGGCTGGAGTGGACGGTACAGGTTTACACATGCCCTGCGTGGGCTGGAGTGGACGGTACAGGTTTACACATGTTCTGCAT
>CAJQZJ010001694.1:23005714-23019405 GCA_907164525.1 Lophiomys imhausi | reverse complement strand
TACATACATACATACATACATACATACATACATACATACATACATACACACACAACAGTAGGTGCTGAGAATGGCATATTTACCAAAGGTGGTGAGCCACTGAGGATGGCTTATAGGGTAGAGATAGTGGAGTCTAATAAGACCAGAACCATCACCCATCAAAGACAGGGCAGGGAAAGTTTATAATAAGTCCTAAAACAGAAATTGTTGGATCAATGTCAAAATGATTGATCTTTTAAAATTTGGCCAAAAAGGGGAAAAGCCCCAGAAGTGGATGATTAAGACCGAAGGTAGAAAAAAAAAAAAAAAAGGTGATCTAGGAAGTGTAGTTCCCAAACTTTCAAATTTCATAAGCTAGTAAATAGTTCAAAATATATTGGAGAACTAAATAAGATTACAAAAAGCATCACAATTTCTTAGCAATCTCATTTTTACCACAGACAGAAACCCTTTTCATGTACACTTAGGAGGTCTCAAGGCTAGATATTGTTCTCATGCTTAGAATGATTCAATCTCAAGGAAGCAATTTATCCTGTGAACTGGTACTGATTTATCCACTTCTGAGCAGACACACACACACACACACACATACACACACACACACACACACACACACACACACACACACACCATATGGAGAGAGAGAGAGAGAGAGAGAGAGAGAGAACACAATAAAAAATAAAACAACAATAGTAAAACTAAGGTAAATTAAGCAGATGGCGGATGAGTGCTTGGGGTTAGTCTTTGTGGTGAGAGCAGCAATTGGGTGAGGGAGCGGGGAAGCTCATGAAAGTTACTAGTTTACACATGAAATCACAGTTGCATTATCACAGGAGCAAACCATAGGTGACCTATTTTTGCATCTCAAGGTATATTCCATCCTTCATTGGAATCCAGGAGTCTGACCATTCTGTGGGTCCAGAGATCCTGATTGTGGAGGAGTCAGCCATTGCTCTGTGAGGTAATGCCTGATCCTAGAATTTTCTGTCTTCTTCCTTTTATGTCTGTCTGTCCAAACTAAAGTGGAGAGCAAGAGGATGGCATGACACCATCACCAAGTTACATGTACTGGACAAACTTAGACTCCATGAAGCTCTCAAGAGACTGGGCTGGCTTGGAACCAGATCAGAGTTAGAGATGAAATTAAAAGATAATAACCACATTGCGATCCACTGTAGCACAGGCTTGAACGGTATGTTTAGATATGGAGCCTAATGGTTTACTATACACATTTCAGGTATGGTCTTAAGTATTGCAGGCTTGCCTGGAACTTGCTATACAGCCAAATGTGACCTTGAATTTCTGATCCTCTTGCTTCCACCTCCCAAGTGCTGGGGTTATAGATGTGTGCTGCAATGATTCCTTTATACTGTCCTGGGGATTGAACCTGGGGCCTCCTGCAAGCAGACACTCCTGCTGAGTTATATTGTCAATCCACAGTTGGTGTGTGTGTGTAAAATGGTTTGGGAAAGAAGAGACAAATTAAGCACAGACAACTGATGACAGCAACAATGTATTCCAGAACTTGTTTGATTTTCTAAAATAAATGGCTCTTAGGAAGACACTTGATCTGAACAGATTTGAGCATCAAGGCACTCAAAAAATTTCACCCACGCACTACAAAATATTATCTTTTCTCCATAGCATATGGTGCTGCTCCTGAAATTATGTTGGATAGGTTTTTTTTTTCTCTCACCAACTGTTTTTTTAATTTTGAAAATGCAGGCTTTAGTCAAAATTCTCTATTTGTGTGATCTGTAAAGAGTGGCTATTTCTCAGTTCTGGGGGAAAGCTTCTACATATCAAATAACACTATGAAAATGCTAACAAAATCTCTAGGATGAAAACACTTCCTCAGTAAAGGTTCTGTTACCAAATAGTCACTAAGGAGACACTAAACGGCATGACTGCTGCAGCACGTGTGTTCCGTCAGCACATGATGTAAGTCTATGCAGAAATGTGCACACAGCTTAACGAAAAAAAAACACCACTCAGGTTAAGGGCCCTCACCCGACCAGCACCAAATGGAGACTCCTGTCTGCATTCCTGAATCACAATCCCATCATTCACTCTAGAAATGACAGATACTTTAAATTTTAAAATAATAATTCTCTGCTCTTTAAGACATTTTGCTGGGACCAATGATGTGGCTCAAAAAGTAAAAGCTTTTGCTGCACAAACTTGATGGCCTGTATTTGATTGCCTAGAGACCATGGTGTAAGGTGAGACCAGACTCCCCAAATTTACATATGCACATACATTCACACACATGCACACACACACATATCTGACACACACACTCACACACAATAAATAAAATATTTTTTAAAAAAATTAAAAAATTGATTAAAATTTGTATTGACACCGTATTCACCCTTGAAAAACATAGCTGTTTTTTTTTTTAAGTTTTTTTTTTTTTGGTTTTTTGAGACAGGGTTTCTCTGTGTATCCTTGGCTGTCCTGGACTCACTTTGTAGACCAGGCTGGCCTCGAACTCACAAAGATCCGCCTGCCTCTGCCTCCCAAGTGCTGGGATTAAAGGCTTGCGCCACCACCGCCCGGCTTTTTTAAAGTTTTTAATCTTGTTTTTCAACTGTTATTATTCTGTTTTGGTTTCAGCTATTCTACAAGGATGCGTAAGTCCTTCCTGAACCTTTTGTTGGTTTTGGAAACTCTTGGACCACCATCCTTCTGCTCATGCACCCTCTCCTGCTGTTCTAGATTATGATTATAGTACTGTTAGGTTCAAGAAACAGATTTCCGAACCTGAATGTGGAGCAACTGAGGAATCACCAGAAACTTGAGAACGTTGCAAATGCAAGAGGATTTTATTGGCCAGCATACTGGGGTCAACCTCACAGACTCTCCATGCAAGAAGAGGGAGGAGACCCCAAACAGAATTTCAGTTCAGGTTAAATGTTTCAGCATGGTAGAATCAAGCATCATCAAGCAACAGTGCTTTGATTGGCTAGCAAAGGTGACCTAGGAAACAAGGTGGGGATTTCTAAATTCATGACCATTGGCAGCCTGTGGTTTCTGTTGTTCTCCCTGTTGCTCTGGGAACTGGCCATACCCAAACTGGGAACTTGGTCTCCTGGTAACAGTTAGAGCTTCCAAGCCCTGGGGGATAATGTTCTCAGTTTCTGCAGCGTTGACCTGGAGCTTAGGGCCTACTCAAAATTCCCATGCTTCTGAAGCCTGACTAAAGTTTGGTCAAGTGAACTTTGGTCCTAACAGTACTATAGTGCACCTTTCTGCACTCACACTATCTCTGAATTTATAATTCCTACTTCTCCACTTGTCATTCTGGACTGTTTTTTCAGCTTTATCTAATTTGCTGTTAAGCCAACCCATTGGATTCTTTTTTTTATTTTCTTTAAATCAGGATTTTGCTATGTAGCTATGGCTGTCCTGGAACTCACTCTGTAGACCAGGCTGGCCTTGAACTTACAGAGATCTGCCTGCCTCTAATTCCTGAGTGCTAGGATTAAAGACATATGCCACCACACCTGGTTCCATTGAATTATTAATTTCATAAATTTTTTTGAGACAGGGTTTCTCTGTGTATTCCTGGCTGTCTTAGACTCACTTTGTAGACCAGGCTGGCCTTGAATTCACAGAGATCTGCCTGCCTCTGCTTCCCAAGTACTGGGATTAAAGATGTGGGCCACACTGTCTGGCCCTATATAATGTTTTTAAATTTCCCAACTTCCTATTATTATTTTATTTTTTGCAAAACTTTTGTTGTTTTTGAGACAAGGCATCTCTTATATTTTTATTTTGAGCCTAGCCTTTAATGACTGAGCCATCTCTCCAGATGTCTGAGACAAGGCATCTCGATGGGACCAAAAGTGTACACCACCATACCTGGCTTTAATTTTTTGCAATTAAATATAATTATAAAATAAAATATAATTATTTCTTCCTTCCTCTCTCCAGACCCTCCTATATCTCCCCCTCAAACCCTCTTAGATTCAGGGATTCTTTTTCTTTAATTATTTTTGTTATATATATTAATGTTAATATATACATACTATTTTATATTTTGTTTTAGGGATCAAATTCTGTGTGTGTACATATATATGTATATTTATGCATATGTATACACATACATACATATAATGCATACATAAACATACATATGTGTATATATACATACTTATGTGTATATATACATATGCATAAACATACATATATACTCATGCATACATGTATGTATGCATATATATACATAAGTATATAAATATAACTTGCTGTGTCTGTTTAGTGTTGCTAGAGTGTATATGATTTCAGGGCTGACCACATAGTTTTCAATAACCAATTAGGGACCATCTCTCTGGGAAAGACTAGTTCTGCCTTCCTCTGAAATTATTGCCTGTAGTTCTTTGTCTAGAGGTGAGGCCCTATGAGAGTACCCCCTTCCATGTTAGCAGGTTCATTGGTATTGTCATTGGGCCTTATTTATAGCCATATCATGGGTCATTTCTAGGAGACACAATCTCATAGCAGACTTCCTGGTCTTCCACCATCTCTTCAATATTTCCTGGGCTTTAGGTTTGGAGTTTTGTTGTAGATGTATCCTCTGGGGCTGGGGACCCCATGATTAGTTGTTTTATGCATTTTGATCAAATGTGCCTTTTTGTACTGGTCTCAGTCTACTGCAAAGAGAAGCTTCTTTGATCATGGGTGAGAGCTATGCTTATCTGTGGGTGTAAGGAGGAGTATTTACAATGGAGTTGGGAATCAAGCTGGCTTAGTAAAGCAGCAATTCTCTAAGATCCATGACCTCATCATCTCTGGGAAGTTGACTAGGTGTCCCTTATGAGGCATTAGTTCCTTCCTGTTGAGCAGTTCTTAAATCCAATTAGACAGTCGTCACTTACCTTCAGGATGAAAGTGCCATTATTTAAGTGCACTTAGCTTGGCACATTGTTCCTTGTGGTGGTTCCCAGGCTTCACAGCTAGACAGCACCGCTGTTGCTTCCTTCCCTCTGAAGCTTACCCAGCACCTTCTTGGACTATGAAGGGGAGACTGCAGGAAAGGATTTTTCTGATTAGACCCAGCTCAAGTCCTCTGAGCCCTCTGTCCAAAGTCTGTGGTTTCCTTCACACTAGGGGTTTACCTTCAACATCTGGGAGGCACCAAGGACAACAACAATGCCTATATTGTTTTGGGGGCTCTTGGATTTCCTTGGCAAACAACGTGAAAGGAGCTTTCTCATCCTGACACTGGGGTTTCCACCACTTTATACTTCTTAATCTTATAAAATCTTTTCTGATCTTCTACCCAGATCCTGCATCTTATCTTCTCATTCCTTAAACATATTAACTGAAGTGATTTGTTAATATTTTTTATTACATGCTGTTTATTGTTCATGTGCACTGTGCCATGGTGCTGGTGTGGGGGTCAGAAGATGACTTCTAGAGTTGGTTCTCTCCCTCCCCAACGTGGGTTCCAGGGATCACAGTTGGGTGATCAGGCCAGGTTTGGCCGCATGTGCCTTTTCCTGCACCATCTCACTGCCCAGTTGCAGCTATTTGAGGCCCATACTAACACTCTGAGTAACACACTGGAACATGTGTTTCTATTTGATGCTTGATTCTCCTCTAGGATTTTGGTCAACAATTTTTCCTTTATATGCATGTATAGAAATTCTATAATTAAATGCCATTATTTTGTCCATTAATATGCTCTAATGGTCCCTCCATTTGCTGATTGCATTGGGGTCTAGGTATCGTACATAGAGATTTCAGGGACAACTTCAGACTTTGGATGACTTTATTGTCTAGAGAGGACATATTGCCTGGCAGCAAGTTCAGCTGAGGCAGGTCAATTTGATTTCATTAAATAATGCACTGACTGTGTCTGCTGGCCTTCTCGTTCTGTCTACCCTTACTCCTGACTCAAAACACAGGGAAGTTCACCCAGCAGCTTGCAGACTTGTCCCAGTACCCTCTCTGGGGATTCTGACCTCTGGGCTGTGTCCCATGCTCACAGTGTTGGGCTGCCATTTTCTGCTTAGTGTCTGTAGTCTCAGCTGCCTCTTCCAAATTAACAGATACCTGGAAGGCCAAAGCATTAAACTTTAGGCTTGCTTCTCTGGATCCCCTCTTCTGATTCTTGGCAAAGTCCTTGCTACTTTGGGAGAGTTCCCAAAGTCTTTCGACACTTCAAAATTTATTTTGGACTCTGCTGATTATTCCCAGTAGCAGACTACCTAGCTCACCTGCAACAGAAGTGTAACGGTGAGTTCCTACTTATAACTGAGTTTGTATAATTTGGAAGATGAGTATGATTCTAGTATGTTATATGCACGTATGAAGATGTCAAAATAAAATCCATTGTTTTGTACATTACTAAATACTATAGAAAAGAATTCTTTAAAAATTGTATAATTATACAGAAATCATATGTATTTTCTGTTTTTTGATGTCTCTGTTTGTATATAGCTGCAGTTCAGTCTCTTAATTTTCATTTTAACATAACGTCCCACTATATTACTCTTCTATTCACTTGTCATCCAAGTATGTAGTGCTTATCTGGAGCCTCAGTTCTTGTGTTATTATTATGCCATTGTATTGATTTCTATTTACTCCAGTCATACTCTTCACATCACGACTAACAAGTGAGCTCTGATCATTATCATTTACTAAAGTGATTTTATTTATTTATTTACTTGTTTCTTTGTGTAGCCCTGGCTGTCTTGGAACTTGCTTTGTAGACTAGGCTGGTCTTGAATTAAGAAATCCACCTGCCTCTGCCTCCTCAGTACAGGGATTAAAGGCATGTGTCACCATGCCTAGCCAGCCTGAATTTCTTTTGAGGAACCTATATACTAATGTCCATAGCTTACAATGATTTACATTCCCACCAGCTGCATGCAGTTACTTCCACCCCAAGTCTTTGCTAGCATTTGTTGGGTTTTTAATTGTTGTTTTCTTGGTGGCAGCCATTCTGAGGTCAGAAGAATCTCACTGTAGGTTTTTCTTTCTTTTTTCCTTTTAAAATTCATTTTATGCTGGGCATGGTGGTGCACGCCTTTAATCCCAGCACCAGGGAGGCAGATATAGGCGGCTCTCAGTGAGTTCTAGGGCAGCTTGGTCTACAAAGTGAGTCCAGGACAACAGGGCTACATAGAGAAACCCTGCCTCAAAACAAACAGACAAACAAACAAACTTCATTTTATTTATTATTATTGTATGCATATGGTATGTGAGTATGTGTGTGTGCATGTGCATGCACACACATGCCATGCTATGCATGTGGAAGTAAGAAGACAAGTTTTATGAGTCAAATCTTTCTCTCTGTGATAGGTCTGGGGACCACGTTCAGGTTGTCAGGCTTGTGTGACAAGTGATTTTATCTTGTAACCATCTTGCTGGCCGTTGATGTACTTTAATTCGCATTTCCTTGATGACTGAAGATATTGAACATTTTTTCATATAATTATTGGCCATTTTTATTTCTCCTTATCTATAAAAGGAATCCAAGTCAGCATATAACAGAATACATACACTCATGTTTATTCTGGCTTATTTATAGCAAAATTCATCTCAGAAAAATCAGTCTTGATGTCTGCCCATCAACAGATAAATAGAGAAAGGAAATATATCCTCAATAAATTGTGGAGTATTAATAAGCCATGAAGAAGAACAAATCATTTGTAGGAAAATAAATGGAACCAGATAACACCATATTAAATAAAATAAATTACACACTTCAGGGTCTTGGGCATTGCTCTGTCCATGTCAACACATTCACTCAGAACTTTGTCCATTTTCCATAAACTCAGGGGCTCCTTGAATGGTAATGAGAGTGCCATCACTGAGCCACATCCTAAGACTTCTCTGGATTTTCTTTTTTTTAATTTAATTTTTAATTTTTTTTTTTACATTTTCAAGATAGGGTTTCTTTGTGTATCCCTGGCTTCTCTGGAACTCACACTGTAAACCAGAGATCCACCTGTCTCTGTCTCCCAAGTGCTGGGATTAAAGGTGTGCACCAGGAAAATCTGCCTGGCCTGGATTTTCTTTTTTAATTAACATTTATTTATTATACATATAATGGCTATCATTATGACATTTCTATACATATGTTAAGCTTCTTCGTATTCATCCCCCATTTCCCTGCCTTGTTTTCCACTTCCTGATCTCTTCTCTTCTGAACTAATCTATTTTCTACTCTCATGTCTTTTGAATTGTTGTTGTTTTGTGACCACACAATGAGTTTAACTAGACTTGTTGACAGGAGCATGGGTGAGGGGACATTGGAAAGAGCATGGCCTCCTAACGAGTGAGTATCCTACTGAAGAAGACGCACTCCTTCCTCCAACAACCACGAGTTGTCCACAGATACCCAGGAAGAGGCTGGGCTTCGTGAAACTCCCCACTCCACAGAGAAATGATGATTGGCCCAGTCTTATTCAGATCTTGTTCATGTAATTACAGTTGCTGTGGGTTCATGAGTGCAATGGTCACGTCATGTCTGATCATAGTTAGCTTCAGCCCTCAACTGAACACAAGTCCCTTGGGAAGAGGGAGCCTCAACTAAGGAATTGCCAAGATCAGAAGACTTTTAGCCATGTTTGTGGGGCCATTTTCTTAATTGCTCATTGGTGTAGGATGGGACTGTGGGAAGTGCCATCCCCAATCAAGTGGGTGTGGGCTGTATAAGAAAGCCAAGCAAGCCAGGGGAAGTAAGCCAGTAAGCAGCATTCCTCTATGGTCTCTCCGTTAGCTGCTGACTCCTGGTTCCTGCCTGAGTCCGGAATCTCACCTGGAGACCCTGGCAGAAGTGTGAGATTATAAAAGAAGACATCAGCTCTATGTGTCCAAGAGTGTTCACATAGCCAAGAAATCATATACTGAGATAATATGGGATGTGATGAAAGTGCCCAGGAAGAACTCAGCAGTCCTGGGCAAGGAGGAGCAGGAAAGAGCAGAGGATGCTACTGAAAAGAATCAAGAAAGGCAACTGGCCTCAGTAGATTCGTGACAGTCCCTGTGGAAGTATTTGGATGTTGAAAATTCATGACATTGAAGGGTTTGGAGCTCACATGAATGAAAAAGATAAAAGGATTAAAAACTCAGTTATGATGAAGGAAAGAGAAGAATGGGGAAAGACACCATACCTATATAAGAAGAAAGCAAAAAATATAAACCAAGTGTTTATGGATATGTTCATTGTGAATGCTGTGGCAATATAACAATGTGCTAGTATTATAGTCTTTGCATAGGAGAATGTGGGTATTATGATATGTAATGCTCATTGTTTTAAGTAAATACGCAGCCCGGCTCTTCCTTATATTTTAATAGCTGCTTCTTATTACTAAAAAAAATAAGTTAAAAACAACTTAGTTAAAGAAACACTACTACAGCTTAAATCACATATTGAACCTCACACACAGAAAGTAGGAAACTTCAATACCCTACTCTCACCAATAGACAGATTATCCAGACAAAAACTAAAGAAATGCTGGTTCTAACAGACCTTATAAGCCAAATGGACCTAACAGATATTTACAGAACATTTCACCCCCATACAAAAGAAAATACTTTACACTCTGCACGTTATGGAACTGTGATGGGAATTAGTTCTCTTTAGTGAATTAGTATGAAGATCAGCATGGCACCTGGTAGCACATAAAGGAGGAGCTTGGCATTGCTTGGACTTAGGGCCAAGATGAGCGGAGCCCAGGTGAGGCCACAGCTCTGTAAGAATCATGGACAAGCCTTGTTGAAGGGGTGTGGCTAAGAAGCTACACAAGCCACAGATGACTTCGGATGCTGCAAGAAGCCACAAGGACCATCGCCAAGGATCACGAAATGACACCCAATATAAGCTGGGGAGCTCCACAGGAACCTCCCTCTTGCCCCCACAGATGGAGAAGATAGAAACATACGCTGGAGAAGTGAAGCAAGGTATGCCTTTTGCTAGCCTTCAGGCCTCAGTAGCCTGAGGCAAATACGGCCAGAAACCTTGGCAAGTAAACAGGACTGTTGAGAGGCTGAGAGGTGGAGACTTTTGCTGCAAGCCAACCTAAGAAGGCTGGCAGAAAAAGCATGGCATAGATCCTGCTGAGAGAGAGTTCTTGAAAACTAGACACTAAAGACATCGATCCAGGGGCCTGAGAGTGTCTCGAGAGTGAGCAAGTCGGGTGGAGTTCAGAGACCATGGTGAATAAAACCAGACCGTGGGATACCCATTGGCTGAGGAGACTATGAAAGTGAGTCTTGACTGACAGAGGAGGCTGACCTCAAGTTTAGCGGTTAAAACAGGCTGGCCTCATAAGGCAGTCATAAGCTAGCGGCTTAAATAAACTGACTGCACGAACTTGTAAAGCTAGGCCCAGAAGAAGCCTCAAACTGAAGCTGAAGATAGGACTGCCTGCCATGACTCCCATAGCCAGATTGCTAATTACTATAAGGGTGTGCCTGCAGATAGAAGACTGACTACAAACCAAAGTGTCTTGAGGACCCATGGCCTAATATCCTTTTAAAAGTGTTAAAATAGTATTGGTTAAGTATTCCTAGGTATTAAATGTTTATATGTATTAGGTTATACATATTAGGTTATAGGATATAGGTGTTTTATATGAGTTTGTTAAGTATTAATAAATATAAGTGTTTTAAATAAAAATTTTTCTGTTACATAGAACTTTCTTCAAATTGATCACATTTTCTGACGTAAAGCAAGTCTCAACAGATACAAGAACATTGAAATAACTCTCTGTATCCTATCAGACCACCATGAATTAAAGCTGGATATCAACAACAGAAAGCTTACAAACTCATGGAAACTGAACAGCTCCTACTGAATGACTATTAGGTCAAGGCAGAAATAAAGAAAGAAATCAGAGACTTCCTAGAATCAAATGAAAATGAATACACAACATACCCAAATGTATGGGACATATGAAAGCAGATCTAGGAGGCAGGTTCATAGCACTTAGAGCCTACATGAAAAAAAAAAAAACTGGAAAGATCTCATACTACAACCCTATTGAAATAGAATTTTTCATTAAAAGTCACCTAACCCCCCCCCAAAAAAAAAACAGGAAAGAAAAAAACAAAGAAAGAAAAAGAAAAAAAATCCAGTGTCAGACAGCTTTAGCACAGAATTTTACCAGCTTTCAAAGAGTTAATGTCAATACTCCTCAAATTATTCCACAAAATAGAAACAGAAGGAAGCAGGTGGTAGTGGTGCTCACCTTTAATCCCAGCACACAGGGCACAGAAGCAAGCAGATCTCTGAGTTTGAAGCCAGCCTAGTCTACAGAGCAAATTCCAGGACAGCCAGGGCTATAAAGAGAAACCCTGTCTCAAAAAACCAAAACCAGCCGGGTGGTGGTGGCGCACGCCTTTAATCCCAGCACTTGGGAGGCAGAGGCAGGCGAATCTTTGTGAGTTCGAGGCCAGCCTGGTCTACAAAGTGAGTCCAGGACAGCCAGGGCTGTTACACAGAGAAACCCTGTCTCGAAAAACCAAAAAAAAAAAATTAAAAAAAAAAAAAACCAAAACCAAACAACCAACCAACTAACCAACAAACAAACAATAACAACAACAAAAAAAGAAAAGGAAAAAAAACAGAAGGAACATTTTCCAATTAATTTTATGAGACCACAGACCCTGATACCCAAACCATGTAAAGAATCAACAAGGAGAGATTTATAGACCAATTTCCCTTATGAACATAAATGCAAAAATACTCAATAAACTACTCGCAAACTGAATCCAAGAACAACCAAACATCATCTACCATAATCAAGTAGGCTTCATCCTAGAGTTGCAGGGATGGTTCAATATATAAAAATCAATAAATGTATTCTACCATATAAACAAACTGAAAGAAAAAAACATATGATCTCATTACATGCAGAAAAGGCCTTTGACAAAATCCAACACCCCTTTATGACAAAAGTCATGGAGAGATTAGGGATGAAAGGGACATACCTACACAGAATAAGAGCAAAATACAGCAAGCCAATAGCCAACATCAGCTTAAATGGAGAGAAACTCAAAGAAGTTCCACTAAAATCAGTAACAAGATAAGACTCTCTACTCTCTCCATATGTATTCACTATGGTACTTGATATTTTAGCTAGAGCTATAAGATAATTGAAGATCAAAGAGAGATACCAATTGAAAAAGAATAAGACATCTTTATTGACAAATGATTCAATAGTATACATAAATCTCCCCTAAGATGACTTCATCTTATGTCAAGGTGACATTAAACTAGCCAGCACACTCACATTGTCCTACCTGCTGCCCTCAGAGATCTCACCTGACTTACTGTTTATTTAGAGATCCATTCAGGAAAAGAGATAATTATATATTATCTTTTGTCTTTCACAGTTTCATTGATGAGGCTTCTAATCCACCATCTGTCCCAGAATCTGATACTCTTTTGGTTTTCTCAATCAACCTCTCTAGTGTATATTTGCTCTATTTCATTAAATCCTGCTCTCAACTTTATTATTTCCTTTGGCTATTGTGAATAATATAACAGATATTTATTGCATTAAATTTTACTACCTTATCATAGCAAATATTCATGTAACACACTAAACCTCCCCCAAAGCAGCATCTTAATTGCATCCTATAATGTTCACACACAGTATTTTCGTATACTATAGTCGTATCTGTCTTCCCTAGCTCATCGTGCTAGCCAGCAGCACAGGAGAGCACATTAGCTTCCCTCACATTGCAACTCCTTAATTTTATCTGTGTGTGCATGTGTGCATGTGTGCGTGCGTGCGTGTGGGCGTGTGTGATCATCAGTGTTTCATTACCATTTTGTCTTACATTTCTGTAACATAGTTGATTGCATGTTTGGCTATCTTTTTTTTTTATAAATACTTTATTTTTTTTTCTTCAAGTTACATCTCAGTCACAAACCCCTCCCTATTCCCCCTTCCTATCCCGCCCTTCCACCCTCTTCCCCCCAGAAGTTTCCCCTTTCAGTCCAACAGATGGTTCCTTTTCTTATAACAGTATTATACAAAACAACAGATATAAATAGGCCACATTTATGAGAGTTAAATGGCCCAGTATACCTTCCCAATGTCCAGTTTATACATATTTGGCCCCTGACTTTAACATTCTACTATCTAACCATCACCATGTGTTTAAAGGTCTATATCTGACTCAACATTCATACTAACTTGCAACACACTTTTAAGAGTATCTTCTTAGATCTATAACACCCTCTTGATTCCTAAACAACTCAAAATTTAACTATGAGACTCTAGCTGTCTATTCTTCAACCACCTCAGAGACCTGAGAGGGATAAATATATTTGTTTATATAGGAAGTGCAGGGCCTGCAGCTTCCAAAACTAAGAAAGGACATACCAATGACTGCCTGGACAGTTCCCATTTTCTCTCCATACATTCCTGCATCAGTCTTCAGCCTTTGGGTCCTGTTTCTATGACAGACATTTGCTGTAGAGCAGGGATTATGAAGGACTTACCTACCCTGTCTTGGCAGAGTTAGGCTGTCGACTTCCCTGCTACCAAGTTTTGTCCTTTTTGGACAGCAGTCTGTCTGCAGTTGGTGCAAGGGGTTTTTTCATGCCAAGAGAAAGGTTTGCCACTAATTCAACCATCTTACAGTGGAGGTTCTTCGATGCTTATCTTCTACTTGGAGTAGAATAGGGGGTGCTGTCAGGCGCTGATATGTCTCGATAT
>CAJQZJ010001694.1:22979205-23005314 GCA_907164525.1 Lophiomys imhausi | reverse complement strand
TTTGCCTTACAGAAGCTTTTCAGTTTCATGAGGTCCCATTTATTGATTGTTGATCTCAGGTCCTGAGCTGTTGGTGTTCTGTTCAGGAAGTTGTCACCTGTGCCAATGAGTTCGAGAGTTTCTCCTACTTTTTTTTCTAGTGTCTTTAGTGTGGCCGGCCTTATATTAAGGTCTTTGATCCACTTGGAATTAAGTTTTGTACAAGGTGATAGGTATGGGTCTAATTTCATTCTTTTGAAGTGGACATCCAGTTGTACCAGCACCTTTTGTTGAAGATGCTGTCCTTCTTCCATTGTGCGTTTTTGGCTTCTTTGTCAAAGATTAGTTGGCCATAGGTGTGTGGGTCCATGTTTGGGTCTTCAATTCAATTCCATTGATCCACTGGTCTGTTTCTATACCAGTACCATGCTGTTTTTATTACTGTTGCTCTGTAGTACAGCTTGAAATCTGGGATGGTGATACCTCCAGATGTTTTTTCATTGGACAGGATTGATTTAGCTATTCTGGGCTTTTTGTTGTTCCATATGAAGTTGAGAATAGCTTTTTCCAGGTCTATAAAGAATTGTGTTGGTATTTTGATAGGAATTGCATTGAATCTATATATTGCTTTTGGTAGGATAGCCATTTTTGTTATGTTGATTTTACCTATCCATGAGCATGGGAGATCTTTCCATCTTCTAAAGGCCTCTTCCATTTCTTTCTCCAGGGGCTTGAAGTTCTTGTTATATAGGTCCTTTACATGTTTGGTTAGGGTTACCCCCAGGTATTTTATGTTGTTTGTGGCTATTGTGAAGGGGGTTGTTTCCCTTATTTCTTTCTCGGTATATTTGTTTGTTGTATAAAGAAGGGCTTCTGATTTTTTTGAGTTAATTTTTGTATCCAGCCACCTTGCTGAAGTTTTTTATCAGCTATAAGAGTTCTTTGGTGGAGTTTTTGGGGTTGCTTATGTATACTAACATATCATCTGCGAATAGGGATAATTTGACTTCTCCATTTCCAATTTTTATCCCTTTGATCTCCTTTAGTTGTCTTATTGCTCTAGCAAGGACTTCAAGTACTATATTGAAGAGATATGGTGAAAGTGGACATCCTTGTCTTGTCCCTGAGTTTAGAGGAAATGCTTCAAGCTTCTCTCCATTTAATTTGATGTTGGCTACTGGCTTGCTGTATATTGCCTTTATTATTTCTAGGTATGGTCCTTGTATGCCCGTTCTCTCCAGAACTTTTAGCATGAAGGGGTGTTGAATTTTGTCAAATGCTTTTTCTGCATCTAGCGAGATTATCATGTGTTTTTTTTCTTTCATCTTGTTTATGTGGTGAATTACATTGATAGACTTTCGTATATTGAACCATCCCTGCATTCCAGGGATGAAGCCTACTTGATCATGGTGTATGATACTTTTGATGTGTTCTTGAATTCGGTTTGCTAGTATTTTATTAAGTATTTTTGCATCTATGTTCATGAGGGAGATTGGTCTGAAGTTCTCTTTCTTTGTTGGGTCTTTGTGTGGTTTAGGAATCAGAATGACAGTGGCCTCATAGAATGAGTTTGGCAGTGTTCTTTCTGTTTCTATGTGGTGGAAGAGTTTGAAAAGTACTGGTGTTAGTTCCTCTTTGAAGCTCCTGTAGAATTCCGTGCTAAAGCCATCTGGCCCTGGGCTTTTTTTGGTTGGGAGATTATTAATGACTGTTTCTATTTCCTTGGGTGTTATTGGGCTGTTTAAGCTCTTAATCTGATTTTGATTTAGTTTTGGTAGGTGGAATTTATCGAGGAAATTGTCCATTTTGCTTAGGTTTTCAAATTTAGTGGAATATAGATTTTTAAAGTAATGCCCGAATATTTTCTGGATCTCCTCAATGTCTGTTGTTATTTCTCCCTTTTCATTTCTGATTTTGTTGATTTGGGTTCTTTCCCTTTGCCTTTTAGTTAATTTGGCTAGGGGTCTGTCTATTTTGTTGATTTTCTCAAAGAACCAACTCTTGGTTTCATTGATTCTTTGTATAGTTCTTATTGATTCTAAGTTGTTGATTTCAGCCCTAAGTTTGATGATTTCCTGCCTTCTGCTGTTCTTGGGAGTGTTTGTTTCTTTTTTTTTCCAATTCACCCAGCTTAGCTGTTAGTTCACTAACATGAGCTGTCACAATTTTCTTTTTGAAAGCACTTAGTGCTATGAACTTTCCTCGTAGCACAGCTTTCAATGTATCCCATAGGTTTGGGTATGTTGTGTCTTCATTGTCGTTGGATTTTAAGAAGTCTTTGATTTCCTTCCTTATTTCTTCCCTGACCCAGTGGTCATCCAGTAAAGAGCTGTTCAATTTCCATGTGTGTGTAGGCTTTCTGTTGATTCTTTTGCTGTTGAAGACCAGCTTTATTCCGTGGTGGTCTGATAAGATACAAGGTGTTATTTCAATATTCTTGTATCTATTGAGGCTATCTTGTGACCAACTATGTGGTCGATTTTGGAGAAGGTTCCGTGGGGTGCTGAGAAAAAGGTGTATTCCTTTGTGTTTGGGTGAAACGTTCTGTAGATATCTGTTAGGTCCATTTGTTTCATGATCTCTGTTAGACTCAATATTTCTCTGTTTGTCTTCTGTCTTGATGATCTGTCCATTGTTGTGAGTGGGGTGTTGAAGTCTCCCACTACTAATGTGTGTGATCGACGTGCACTTTAAGTTTTGGAAGTGTTTCTTTTACGAAAGTAGGTGCCTTTGTATTTGGGGCATAGATGTTCAGTATTGAGATTTCCTCTTGATGAATATTCCCTTTAATGAGTATATAGTGCCCTTCTTTGTCTTTCTTCATTAACTTCAGTTGGAAGTCTGTTTTGTTTGATATTAGGATGGCTACTCCAGCTTGCTTCCTGGGTCCATTTGCTTGGAAAACCTTTTCCCAGCCCTTTACTCTGAGGCAGTGTCTATCTTTCGTAGTTAGATGTGTCTCTTGTATACAGCATAAGGAAGGGTCTTGTTTGCGGATCCACTCTGTAAACCTATGTCTTTTTATTGGGGAGTTGAGTCCATTGATGTTGATGGATATTAGTGACCTAGGGTTGTTATTTCCCATTAGTTTGGTATAGGTGGTGGTCCTGTGCCTCTTTTGGTTTAGTTGCTGAGGGGTTTTCTATTCCCTTTGTTTTCTTGGGTGGAGTTTTCTTCTCTGGGTTGGGATTTTCCTTCTAGGATTTTCTGTAGGGCTGGGTTTGTGGGTAGATATTGTTTAAATTTGATTTTGTCATGGAATATCTTGTTTTCTCCAACTATGTTGATAGAGAGTTTTGCTGGGTAAAGTAGTAAAGTAGTCTGGCTGGGCACCTATGATCTCTCAGGACTTGTAATATATCTGACCAGGCCCTTCTAGCTTTTAACGTTTCTGAGGAGAAGTCAGGTGTAATTCTGATGGGTCTGCCATTGTATGTGACTTGACCTTTTTCTCTTACAGCTTTTAATATTCTTTCTTTGTTCTGTACATTTGGGGATTCAATTATTATGTGGCGAGAGGAGTTTCTTTTCTGATCTAATCTGTTTGGTGTTCTGTAAGCCTCTTGGATTTTTATTGGCATATCTTTTTTCAGGTTTGGGAAGTTTTCCTCTCTGATTTTTTTGAAGATATTTCCTGGACCTTTGAGTCGGGAGTCCTCTCTTTCCTCTATACCTATAATTCTTAGGTTCCATCTTTTCATTGAGTCTTTGATTTCTTGGATGTTGTGGGTGAGAGATTTTTTTTAGCCTTCTCATTTTCTTTGGATGTTGTACTGATTTCTTCCACTGAATCTTCCATGCCTGAGATCCTGTCTTCCATCTCTTGCATCCTATTGTTGATACTCACCTCCGTAGTTCCTGTTCTCTTCCCTTGGTTCTCCACTTCCTCTTTTAACTCTGACTGTGTTTTCTTTATTGTTTCTATTTCTATTTTCATGTCTTGTATGGTTTTGTTCGTTTTGTACATTTCCTTCTCCAGCTTGCTTGTTTTTGTATGAAAATCTTTCATGGCTTTTTCCTTTTCCTGTTCAAGCTCTGTCACCTTGGCTTGGAGCTCTTTAATGGTGTTGTTCCTTGTTTTGAGTTGTAGAATTGTGGCTTCTTTGAATTCCTTCATAGATTTAAGTTCTTCTTGCAGGCACTCTATCACTTTCCATAATGCAGAACTGTCAACGTTTTCATGTGATTCTGTTGGTGTGAGGGCATCCGAATTGGATGAGCTAGGATAATTCTGCTTTGTTGGCATCATATTTCCTTGATTTCTATTTTTTTTTTGACCTTTGGCCATTGGGTGTGTTTAGCTGTCTGTTCTTGTCGTTTTCTGTGCTTGAATCCACAGTGGATGCTTTGGTGCAGGGGACGAGTTACTTGGCTATCTTTCGTTGCTTACAGGGGGATTTCAGGGTCACTGTGGTTTTAATCGTCTGAGGCACTGTGAGATGGTGCAGCCTAATCCCAGGTTGTGAGTAATGGACTGGAATTGTTTCACTGCTCCCAATTCAGACTTCTCTATGTTGCACTCTGAGTTATCAGCCTGTAATGGTTCTGATGGTATTGATCTGTTTGCCCAGGCACAGATTCTGTGGGCTTTGTTTGTCGTCATGGAGGCTGACAGGGTCTGGCTCCACACCTAATATGTCTGGATTTTCCAGAATACAGCTATGGTCCCGATTTCTGATTTCTCACTAGGCTTCTCGCCACAGGCCTGGCCTCTGAGTCTGATTCCCTCCCTCTCTGCGTAGCCGTGGCTCTCCCTCCCTGGCTGCTCGGCCGTGGGTGCACAGTGCCCCGGATCCCCCGGCCACCTGAGTGGACCTCTCGCCCCAGCAGCTCAGCCGTGGGTGCACGGATCCCTGGCCCAGCCCACTCCTAACTCTCTCCCCAGTTGTCCTGCCGTGGGTTTGTGGGGATTTGGCCCTGCCAGCTGGGCTCCCTCCCCAGCTGCGCTGCCGTCAGTGCACGGGATTCGGCTCCTCCCGCCCACCTTTGTGTTCCTGTCTTCCCGCGCTCTGTCGGAACCTCCCGCCCTCCACTTCACGAGCAGCTGCGGACCACCCACTGAGCCCCCTGTTTGTTCCTTCCTAAAACTTCCACTATCTTGCAAAATTTTTTATGTGGGTATAAGTTCTACCTGAGGCGTTGGGAGTCCAATAGGCTAGTGAACTAACACCAAATGGCCTCTGATCCTGCCTGTTGTGTGTTGGGATCGATCTTACCAGGCGCCTCTCCAAGTGAGAGTTCCCGAATCCTGAGTTTAGTGGCTTCCGTGTCTGCGAGATATGGGGAGAGAGCCTTACCCTGGGACTTTTAACAGTCCCTTGGGAGCTGTGAATGTTCCGGTGGGGAGGGGGTCTAGCCCCTCCGGTTTTTGCACAGTGCCCAATAACTCTGTGTTTTTTATGGCTCTTTTTTCCCCCACGTTCAAAATGCGTCAGTGTAGGTCGCTGCCATCTTCCTTCCCCCCTTGGCTATCTTTTTTGTGAATGCATGTGTATTGCCTAATTTTCTAGAGCCGTTTGTTCACTTTTTAATTGAATTGTAGTTGCTTTGTATTTAGATATGAGCCTTTCCTCAAGTTCTCTCTAAATAGTTGTATTGTGTGCCCTTAATTTTAATGAGTTCTTTTAATTTTAATGAGTAAAAGTTACTAATTTCAAAACAATCCAGTTGTCCTTTTTCCCCCTTTGGGTTAGTACTTCTGTATGTCTTTATTGCTGCCCCTCCAAAGGCAATTGGAGACATTTCTTACAATTATTAATCTAGAGATTTAGACACAGTCAATTGATGACTGGAAATATTAGAAAAGGCTCACCCACACTTCTCTTTTGATGGACTGAACCTCCACACCTACCATTATCTTACAGCATAGCCACTATTTATACAACATTTGCGTGTGTTTGGGTGACCAGCGCCCAGAGATGCTGGACTTCATAAGAGGCTACATGCAGATTTTCTACTTTTTATCTAGGGGTCTTGAGTAACTGAGAATTTGGGTATGTTCGTACCAATCCTCCCACTGCTACCCAGGGATGACTGTCTTATGAATTAATAGTGAGGCCATTTTTATGTTTTGTTTTCCAACTGATTCACTGGCAAGTATTATCATCTGTCTTATCAAGTATAGATCCTCCCAGAAGGGAGTATGATGCCTGCTGTTTCAATAGGCCCATTGTAAATTGAAAATGCTTTTATTACCCAACCCACCAAACACAGGATTGCCACTTCTGCTTGTTGATTATGGACATAATGTGACCAGGGGACTCATACCCCTGCCTCCCTGACTTCTTTGTACAGTAGACAGTAGGCTGTCAAACTGTGAGCCAAGATAAAGTCCCCTTTCTTAATATGCTTTTATCACAGCAATGAGACAAGTAGCTATCATGGGTGAGCAATGTTTTCTTCCCTGTCAAGAAGCCTCCAAACCCTAAGCTGAACAGTTTACTTTTGGATAACATCTGCATGTGCAGGTGCATTGTCTGCTACAGGCTTTCTGTTCCTCTGCTTTGATCTTGTTAATATGTGGGCCATCTGTATGTACACATGTATATTGTACTTATATTTACCAGAAAATACCATCCTAATTATCTATTGAGTTTTGCTACCTTGCATAGCAATCTTATTGTGGAGGTTTGAATAAGAATGGCCCCACACAGGCTCATATGTTTGAATGCTTGGACATTAGGGAGTGCGTGCTTCTTCTTCTTCTTCTTCTTCTTCTTCTTCTTCTTCTTCTTCTCCTTCTTCTTCTTCTTCTTCCTCTTCTTCTTTTTGTTTTGTTTTTTTTTCTCTTTATTTTTTATTTCTTCAAGTTACATCTCAATCACAATCCCCTGCCTACTCCCCCCTCCCGTCCCATCCTCCCACCCTCTTCTGCCTCAACCCACCCATTCCCTTCCTTTTTTTTTAAGTTTAAGGTATATCTTTTTCCCCTCAACAGCTCCCCCTTTCAGTCCAACAGATGGCTCTTTCTCTTATAATAATAAATACAATACAAAACAACAGAGGTAATTAGACCACAATTATGAGAGTTATATGGCTTAGCATACATTCCCAATGTCCAGTCCATATGTATTTGGCACCTGACTTTAATGTTCTACTATCTAACCATCTCCATGAGTTTATAGTTCTATATCTAACTCAGTTTTCATACTAACTTGCATCACAATTTTTAAAACATCTTCTTAGATCCAGAACACTCTCTTGATTCCTAAACAACTCAAAATTTAATTATGAGACTCTAGCTTCTTGACAGAGATTAGGAAGTGTGGCCTTGTTGAAGTGGGTGTGGTCTTCTTGGAGGAAGTGTGTCCCTGGGGGTGGATTTTGGGGTTTCAGATGCTCAAGGGAGGACCAGTGTCTCTCTCTCTTCTTGCTGCTTATTGATCTAGATGTATAACTCTCAGCTACCTCTCCAGCACCATATCTGCCTGCATGCCACCATGCTTCCCACCATGATGATAATGGACTAAACCTCTGAACTATAAGCCAGCCCCATGTAAGTGTTTTCCTTTATAAGAGTTGCTGTGGTTTTGGTGTCTTTTCACAGAACTAGAACATTGAGTAACACACTTACCATATCTTCCTCCTCAAATTTGTCTTGGATTTGTTTGGCTCTTTGTATTTCTATATAGTTTTGTAGCTTTGAAATTGATTTGTCCTGTCAGTACACACACACACACAGACACACACACACACACACACACACACACACACACTTGGAACTTGCTATATAGACCAGGATGGCCTCAAACTCGCGAAGATCTGCTGGGCTCTCCCTCCAAAATGTTGGGATTAAAGGTATGTACCACTATGCCTGGATCATCATATATTTTTTTGACTGAGATACAATTGAAAGTTCAGATAATATGAATACATTAGAGAAATTATGCTATTTAACATATTACACATTTATACTACATAATATACAATGGAGTCTAGCTCCAGTGGGATTCTGAAATGCAGGATGGAGGATTGACATTAGAGAAATGAAGACATTGATCACCAGTTGTTGTTCATGAAAGTGACCCCAAACATCTCAAGCTGTCTTTATTTACACAAGTTCTAATGCATCCAAGCGTGAGCAGTTTCAACTCATTTATCTTTAATCATTTTCTAAGAATCATATTTATCTGTTTTAGTTTTTTCCTCTTCCCCACTCCCTTATTGTCATTAATTAAACTTTACCCCATATGTAAGCATTAATTGACCTTTACTGCATATCTATGATTTTATATTGCAAGCCAAATGATTATATCTATCCATGCACATCCTGTTCATATTGTACCCAGGTTGGCAGCAGATGTAAGGTTACAAAAATGAAAGATATTTAGGCTTGATGGTTAATCTTTAACAAAATGGTGTTTATAAATTTTTGAAGTCAGCTATAATTTCATAACTAGGATAATATTTTCCAGGTATAAGTTTAATAATTTCTAAATGGTTTACATATCACTTTTATGTGAGCAAGAGTTTTATGGTATGGTACTATTCTTTTTTATACATTCCCAGAATGGTAATGATTGATACCTAATTCTTAACTGTTGGGACCAAGTTTCTATTCTTCTTGTCAGTTTCTACTTTTACTTTTACCACCAAGGGAGATTCCTTTGTTGATTTTTGACCCTTCATGTCCTTGATCTTTTTCTTTTATATTTCCATAAGTTCTTAATGCCATCTCTTAAGGAAACTATCTCTTAAATTCCTGGAGTGAATGTAGTTATCTCTTCTCTAGAACAGGTAAATAAACAAGAATCATTAAGTGACTTAATGACTTCCTCCTGCTTGCTCAGGATGACTACGGAAGCGGCCGGGGTAACCAGGGAACTGGTTTCTGTGTTACAAGGAAAAATTCCAGGTTCATCATTAACAAAGACTCATATGAGGGGCTTTGGTTCCCAGGAAGCTCAGCCACAATCATGACTAGCAAAGTGAAACAAAAAATTACCACAAAAGTAAACACAGTGAAAGCCAGGAAGGCCTGAAGCACAAGTGGTCCTAGGAGCGGGGCAGGGTTTGTAGAATCATCTCCACAGGTCCTTGCCAAGTAGACGAGAATCTCCAAGGGCCTTGCCGTAAAGAGCTACTTTCGCGAAACACTCATGTGCTGTTCCCAGGGGTTACAGCATGGCTTCCGCCAAATAATGTTAGACTTGAGAATTCTGATCCATTATTAAGATATTAACTTTTCTAATTGTTAGGTATAGAAATGAAGTTGGTGGTTGCATATTAGTCTTGTATCCATCAATTCTAAGCAATTTACAAATGTACAATTCTAATAGTTTGTAGGGAATTTTGGACTGTTTGGACTTACACATCCTATAGATACTCTTGGACTAACATGAACACAATCATGGTGTTTGAATAATATTTCATTCATGTGTGTATTTGGCCTATCTTGCTTCTCAGCTTAGAATTTCCTTGTGCAGTGGTGTACAAGGGGATGGTTAGCAAACATCTTTGGTTGTTTCCCATGTTTCTACACTTCACTATTCAATATGATATTTAATGTAGGAACTGTGAAGATTTACTTTCATCTTATTTAGACAATTCTCTTCATTCTTATTTTTCTTTGAAATGAGGTCTCACTCCGTAGCCCATACTAATCGGGAACTTACTATGTGGCCCAGGCTGGCCTTGAACTCTCAATGATCCTCTTCCTTCTGCTTCAGAAGGGCTGGAACTTCGTGTGTGAGCATCTACCCTCAGCTCCATTCTTTTTGGGCTCAGAGCTCTTGTTTGTTGGTTTGCAGGGTAGAATCTTGAGCGCTGATGGTGATTATCATGTGCTTTCTGTATCCTGTGAGACCATCGTTTGTTATTCCTCCTTTAGTCTACAAATATGTTTTGTTCCTCATAGGACTTAGTTATTTCTGAGTTTTTTTTCCTTGCTGTAGAAGATACCACATTTCATGTGATTTCTATGGAGCTAATCTTTTGTACATTTATTTATTTGATGTGTGTGTGTGTGTGTGTGTGTGTGTGCACGTGTGTGTGCCACAGTGTGCATCCAGATCAGAGGACAACTTCTGGGAATCAGTTTTCTCCTTTTACCAGGAATTGAACTCTGGGTTTGGCAGGTGGATCTCTGTGAGTTTGAGGGTGCCAGCCTGGTCTACAAAGTGAGTCCAGGACAGCCAGGACTACACAGAGAAACCTTGTCTCAAAACAAACAAACAATCAAACAAACAAAAAAGATCAAATGCTGATTTCTGTAATCTTTGTTTTGAGAATCTGTCTCAATGTTGTGTAAACACTGCTCCAAATTGTCCCCTGAGATGCCAATAAAGCAGCTTACAGCTAACAACTGAGCAGGGGGAGAGAATAGGGCTGGACTTCCCGCCTTCCAGGGGAGGAGGAGTTAGAGAGCGGGAGAGGGGATTCAGGCACTGGAGAGGTACAGGAAAGATAAGGAGCAGCTTGAGTAGAGAAAGTCTTTTTTTTTTTTTGGTTTTTAGAGACAGGGTTTCTCTGTATAACAGCTCTGGCTCTCCTGGACTCACTTTGTAGACCAGGCTGGCCTTGAACTGACAGAGATCCGCCTGCCTCGGCCTCCCAAGTGCTGGGATTAAAGGCGTGCGCCACCACCACCTGGCTGAGTAGAGAAAGTCTCAAACTGCAAGTATCTCAGAGATTTTGGCAAAGAGGGAGTCAGACTAGCATACAGAATTAAAAATAGATTAAAACTGATCAGTATTGTTATTATTAAACAAATAATATATTAAAGAAAAATATTATTAAACAAATAAACAAAAAAGTCTCAATTTTTGAGTGCTAGCCAGTTTAGAGAGAAACTGTGAAACAAACACAATTATATAAATGTACATTAACAACACAGGAGAGTGGGCTGTGCACATTGCAGGAGTTGCAGGTGAGCAGACTCTGGGGATATGAGCTGGCAATGCCACTTGTCCTCCCTGTAGTGGCATGGATGAGGGAGAGATACCCTCTTCTCCCCCTCACCCCTCACCACACATGGCAGGTGGGAGACCTGCCCCTGGGGTCATGAGAGCAGGAGAGCTGGCCCTGTCCCTCATGGGCTGTAGCACTTGGGAAAGCAGGCCTTGCACCTCGCCTGGACAGCAGGCCCTTGTTTGTGGGAGTTGCCAGTGAGCTGGACCAGATAGCATGAGAATGGGAGAGGTGGCAAGGTGACCACCTCTCAGACCCAGATCCAGGACTTTGAATTGGCCCACCCCAATATCTACCTCATGGATGAAGTATTGGAGTGTGTGAAGGGGCAGGTCCTATAGATACAAAACAACAGAATCTCCATGACACGGGGCAACAACAGAATATACAAAAGGAGTCCCAGTGAGGTTCCAGTATTGATTGAGAAGCAGAAGCCAGAGGCCTCATCCCAGACCAACAAGTCATTGCAATGAACATTTGCAAGCAAAGAAGTGTGAACAAAGCGTATACTCTGGAATACACTGTAACACACTACAGCTTCCACAATGAGCTTTTTTTTCTTTGTTGGGGGGAGGTTGCAAGGATGGAGGGTGGTAAGATGGGAGGGGGAAGATGAATGGGGTGGGGGTACATGATGTGAAATTCACAAAGAACAAATAAAAAGGTTTAAAAAATTAAAAATTAAATTTAATTAAAATTTTTTCATACAGGTATATATTTTATGTTGAATGTATTCTCCTCTCCACTCTACCCAACCTTTCTCATCCCCTTTTCATTTGTCCCCTGTGCTAGGCAGTTTTACTTCCACTTTATGTATTTGTAGATGGGATTGTGGAACTACAAAACCTAGTAACCACAAATGAAAGGAATATACACAATATTTTCTGAGACTGGTTTAATTCACTAAATGTGAGTATTTCCATTTGAATCGATATTTCTGCAAATGACATAACTTCATTCTTCTTATTGCATTTATTTATTTATTATGTATGTATACACATGAACCAAGTGCACGTGTGTAGGACAGAAGACAGCTTGCAGGAGTTGGTTTTCTCCTTCTATCATGTGGGATCTGGAGATCAAACCCAGGTCATAAGGCTTGGTGGCAAGTGTTTTAATTGCTGAGACATCTTACCAGACCCAGATTCTTTCTTCTTTATGGATGGAAAAAATAAAAACTTCCATTGTGTATATATCACATATTTTCTTTATCCATTCCTTTATTTTTGGACATGTAGGTTGTTCAATAGCTTAGTGATTATGAATAGTGCTACATTAAACACTGATGGCTAAGTATCTGTGAGGTGTTGACTTGCAATCCTTTGTATGAATACCCGAGTGGTACAGCTAGATCATATGATAGATCTACTTTTATTTTTTAATTAATGACGATTTCTGTAGTGGCTGGACTACATTCCTACCAGCAGTGTCTAGGAGTTTCTTTTTGTCCACAACTCGGCCAACATTTCTTGTTATTTGATTTCTTCATGACTGACATCTAATTAGGTAAGACAAAATCTCAAGTAGACTTGATTTGCCTTTCCCTGGTGGCAAGTGAAACTGAGCATTTAAAAATATACTTATTGGTCATTTTTATTTCATCTTTTAAAAACTATCTGTTTACTTCATTAACGAATTGTTGACTGCGGTGCTTTCTTTCTGTTTAAGTATTGAACTCTTGGTATGTTCTAGATATTAATATTTTGTCATATAGGTAGCTAGTAGAGCTTTTCTTCCACTCTGTAGGCTGTCTTTTCACTTGGTTAGCTATTTCTTTTCATGCACAGAGGCTTTTTAATTTCATGAAGTTCTATTTGTCAGTTGTTAGTCTTATCTCCTGAGAAAATAGGTCCTCCTGTGAAATCCATTGCTTGGGCTTGTGTCTTGAAGAGGTTTTCTTACTTTGTCCTTAAGGTCTTATGTTAAGGTCTTTGGAGTGAGTTTTGGATACATTTGGAACCAGTTTTCAGTCAGAGTGAGAGATTGGGTTCTAGCTTCATTTTCCAAATGTGAGTATCCAGTTTTACAGCACTATCTGTAGAAGATGGTGTCTTCTCTCCAATGTATATTTTTGAGATCTTTGTGAAAAATCAGATGTCTGTTTCTCTGTGGTTTTCTATCTGGATCTTCTATCTACTCCATTGGTCGATGTCCCTCATAATCTATCTAAAGTTGTGAAAAAAGAAAAAAAGGCAAGAAGAGATTCCAATATCTCAGTAAAAAACTTCAAAGAATTTATAACGATTTGGAACAATTAGTAATCCTGTATTATTGTAGAAACATTGAATCTGTTACAAAGCCCCACTTTATGGTCACTAGCAAATAAGGAGAAGTCTCAAATTTGTGAGGACTGGATCGAAAAGCATTTTGTAGAAGGCTGGGTGCTGAACATATTCAGCTTTTTGAGTCACACTCTTTCAATAACATCCTTCTGTAGCTGTTGTGCCAAAAGAGCCTGGACAATGCATAAACATATGGGTGTGGTTGTGTGCCAATAAAACTTTATTTACAAAACCAGGTATTCGGCTGGATTTATCTTGAAGGCTCTGGTTTGCTAGTGTCTGGTGTAGGGGACAGAAGAAATCCTTGGGAAGATCTGTTTCTGTAGTAACTTGAAAACAGACAAGAAAGGATGCTTTTTATTTTCCCACACGAATGTTTTACAAGTGAACTTGGCTTCTCACTGTCCTGGGTGGGTCAGCTGATTGATTTTGCAGATGTTATTTGTCTCTTCTGAAAATTTTTATTTATTTTTTTATTGCAAGGATGGCATCTTTGAGGCATTTAGACTGTTTGGGGAAAGTCTCAGAGTCGTCTTTAAGAATAACTTATTCTTTCACTGACCATTTTTTAAAAATCATGCTCAAAGAGTCTATTAGCCGGGCGGTGGTGGCGCACGCCTTTAATCCCAGCACTTGGGAGGCAGAGGCAGGCGGATCTTTGTGAGTTCGAGGCCAGCCTGGTCTACAAAGCAAGTCCAGGACAGCCAGAGATATTCAGAGAAACCCTGTCTCAAAAAACCAAAAACCAAAAACAAAAAAAAAAATATATATATATGCCGGGCGGTGGTGGCGCACGCCTTTAATCCCAGCACTTGGGAGGCAGAGGCAGGCGGATCTTTGTGAGTTCGAGGCCAGCCTGGTCTACAAAGTGAGTCCAGGACAGCCAAGGATACACAGAGAAACCCTGTCTCAAAAAACCAAAAAAAAAAAAAAAAAAAAAAAAAGAGTCTATCAACACAGAGTACTTTGCATTAGGGTTGGGGTTTGAAGGGTGGTGGCTGTGAACTAGGAAGCCTCATGTCAGAGTGGGACTGGGAGATGGCAATAGGAAGGGCATGGGCTACAGACATGGGTGCAGTTGTGAAAATCATCTGTCCTGGGAATTCAAGGACTTTTATTATTGCTGGAAATAGAAGTGGGAAGGAACAAAGGTAGAAGAGGCTGTTCTCACAGGCCAACCCCAAAGTCTTGCAAACCCTTATGGTGCTAAGATCCCATCCTTTATGGTGCTACAATTCCATCCCATGGGCTTTAGGGAACTATTAAAGAAACCCAAGCAAGGAAGTAAGATGAGCAGATTGGTGGGCCAGAGGATTGTTCTACAGGAGGCATAAAGCACCTGGAATGGGGCAGAAACATCAATTATAGGTTGGTGGCACTTGCCATGATGAGAAATGATGAAATCGTGACAGGACACTGACAGGAGAATGGAGAAAAGATAAAATAACAGAACAGACTAAGGGAGAAGAGTTACAGTGATTGACTGTAGACACTAAGGGTATAGGAAGGGTCTGGGGTGCCACAGGTTTCCAGGCTGGACATCTGTGCCGACCTGGATGAGAATGGTAAAGATACAGAGTGTGGGAATGAGGTGGAGAGACCTTGTGAGGAGGAGGGGCAAAGGGAAGGCACTTGATTCAGGCAAGCTGAGATGCAGGTGTGTGCGGTTATGTAGTTGGATTGAGACTGAGACATTTGGGTGAGCAGATGGCAAAAATATTCAGCAAGAGTTTGCATGGTAGCTGGGCGTGGTGGCACATTCCTTTAATTCCAGCACTTGGGAGGCAGAGGCAGGTGGATCTCTGTGAGTTCAAGGCCAGCCTGGTCTACGAAGCAAGTCCAGGACAGTCAGGGCTGTTACACAGAGAAACCCTGTCTCGGGGAGAAAAAAAAAGAGTTTGCATGGTCCTGACCCTTGGGGCGAAGCCATTTAGGATTGTGTTTTGAAGATGTGTAAAAAGAGAGGAAAGTGGAAAAAAAAACTAGAAATGTGCATAACTAGTTAAAAGGTGAAATAACTGTGGTGTGGGTAGGTCACATGATATCCCAGCACAGGGAGGTGTTAAGGGCTGTAAGGAATATTCCCACTAAACTGGGTAATTGGTGGTCAAAACCCATTTCAGGTGGGTATGTGAAGGACACCTGGACTGCAGAGAGCGGAAGAAGAGGATCTGTAGGCAACACTTCGTCTGTACTTTAAGGGATGAGGAAAAGTAGTTTAGAGTACACAAGACCCCAAGAGAGGGAGTCCCTGAAGGCAGAGAATTCCCTAAGAAATTAGTGGAAGAAATGAAAAGCAAGGGAAGAATACCGACGGAGCAAAGAAAAAAAGGTTGAAGTAGTGGCTGGGACCCAGACAGCAGGTAAGTGGGTGCATATGGGAAGAAGTCATCGCCATGGTAACTGTCTCTTGTCGTGTGACTATAAATTTGTACCCTGCAGAGTGTGAGCATGCTAGGTGAATGGAGAGTGTGGTATCCGCTGTTACGGTGACACTCAATTATCTGGAGAGACGTGAACTGGTTGCAGCTCCCACTCGGCAATTGCTAGTAGGGAACTCCTGTTCCTGAGTCTGAACAGGACCTGCAGGAAAATGGTGCCGGCACACTCTCACCCATGGCTGAGATCTTGACCCGTGATCAGCAATAACTGTGGTGTCCTTTCTGTGTTCCCTCTTGAGCTCAGAATTCATGCCAGGGCTGTAGGCAGCCTCTCACAGTTTACGAGAGTTGGCATTCAATCTGAATATTGTTTGTGATCCTGTGGTAAAATGACAAACACCATAAGAACTTGGAGAAAGTTAACTGTGTCTGAGTACATTTATGATCTTCAAAGAAGAGGGTGGTACATTTGTTACAAGCAAAGGCTCAATGAGGGCTTGTGGGATAGCACACTTTTAAATGATCCTGTAAGGAGGCGGGTCGGTTCTGTGTATGTGAACATGTTGTTGCTATAGCAGTTTTGTATGTGTTGAGAAAAGGCACAGGCTTTTCTTTTAAAGGAGTTTGTGTTCCGCATGACAACTTCCCTAATCCTACAACTTCAACTTGTTTTCTTTGTTCTTATGGAAGATGGGAAGCAGCTGGTCAGCATCCTCAGTTAATGGTTGTTAAATGCCTTCTTAAAAAGAATACCCTCACTTGGGGACATTATGCTAAGTAAAATAAGCCAGTTGCCAAAGCATAAATCCTGTGTGATTCCACTTTCTGTGGTACTCAGAGCTGTCAACCCTGAGACGGAGAGTGGGATGGTGGCTGCCAGAAGCCAGGGGGAGTCAGAAGGATGGCTTTAGCTTTCCAAGATGAAGAATTTGGTGTCTGTGATAGTGATGGTAGTCAGCAATGTGGAAAATGTATTTAATACATGGAACTTTATGCTTCCAAACAGTTGCAATGTTTTTAAAAAATCTTTTGCATATGTAGAGCAGCATGTACTCCAGGGCTATCACAGAAACCATCGCCTAGTTGTCGAATTTCTGTAGAATTGTTTTCTCCGGTCCATTTGTTTTTCATCTTTCTTTGTGGCCCTTCTTCCATTTTTTTTTCCCCCAGAAACCTTTGTTGCTGTTCTGTGGACCATCTTCAAGTCTTCCACAAACCAGATGTAGTTTGGGCAGGATGGCCAGGCCAGTATAGTGGAGAAGTCGGCTCCAATGACCAGGGTGTACTGCACAGTTGCTCTCTGTGTTAACAGCAGCATGGTGTGGGCTGCGGCTTGCCCTGATCTATAGATGGGACTCTGCTCTTCCCACTGTATTGTTGGGGTGGCTAAACCAAATGAATGTCAATGAACGCGAAGCTCACCATGGTCTTTGGTCTTTTCATCAGATGTTAACATAGCTAGCATTTTTTGGTTTACTTAATTGCATGTCATACATGGGCTTCTCAAAATCATGAATTCATGATTCTGCTCTGTCAGCATGTTTTCTAAATAAAACTTCTGCTTTTTGGTTAGGGCTTGTGATTCCTTAGTAGACCTCTTGAATATATCAGGGTGCTGATGTCTTCCTTACTGTATCTTTCTCTTCCAGAAACACTGCACTGAAAGTTTTAAATTTCCCAACTTATAACTTGTATACAATGAGATGTCATGGATTGTGGTTTCATTGGTGGTTCCTTCCTTGTCAGTAAAGTAACTCGAATGGCTTAGGTTTTAATAATTTTTCTTTAATCTTATCTGGCAGTGAAGCCTTGGGGAAACTTGAATAGAAATCCTTAGTATGTTATAGTCAGTGTGTAACTACAGTCCAGTTATCTCAAGAAAAAGAACCAAATGGCATAGTTGTGTTCTTCAGCCCTTTACCCATGATTTATAGTATTGTCATTGGTTTAGTTTGATGTCTGAGTTTCCTTTCATCTGTCTGAGTGAGAGGCAGAGGACAAAGGTGGGAGAAGCTTTTAGATAGAACAATGGTATTTAAGATTTAGCTACTGCTTAAAAATATACCATGAAGGCTAACCAAAACTTTGTAGTTCCCCTTCTAAGAAAACAAAGCCAAATTGATGCATGTTAGCTGGCAAGAGCGTGTGTGTGTGTGTGTGTGTGTGTGTGTGTGTGTGTGTGTTTCACAGTTGTAACTACCTCTCAGAAGATTCTTTTACATCTTCTCCATGACAGTAATGCCCAGAGGTTTCTGCTGGTAGGATTTGTATGTGTATGGATATGCAGCTACTCTGTGGCCTTACATTAAGTAATGGCTCTGATTTTAGTAGACCAATAGCATCTTAGGCCTTAAGTGTCATTCACTCTGTACTAGAATTTAAATTTCAGGAGTGCTGAAAAGAAGCACTAGAAGTGAGAAAGAGGTCAGAGGCGGCATCTGTGGTAGGTCCAAGTTCCGCCCTGCAGGATGGGAAGTTAGATGCCACTGATTTATCGAAACTGATGTTGGTCTGGGGCCCCCATGCCTGGCTGGCGCCATGCTGTCTGCTGGCCTTTCAAAGGAAATTCTGGCCTTCTTCATTTGGCTTCATATTTCTTGGATGACCCATGTGTTTTGGACAGTATACTGCCTGTGTGGCAGAGTGCAGTGGTGCTGTTTAGCTCTGAGTTACCAAAAAACATTGCTGACCAAGTCCTGACATGAGCTGGGCGGCCATAGCCGCCTTAGGTGTCAGCCCTTGTTATGAGGGTGCTGTACCAAATGGGCCCAGACTAGTTGTTTATCTTCTAGTCCATGAACAGTCAACCTAACAGAGCAACTACTGAGTACCCAGACAGTCTTAATAGTCTAAGGCCAATGCTGTGTCCCTGGTGTGTGGAAATACGCAGTCAAGCTTATAGTTCCTTTGGAGATTTCACTATGCTTACTAAAGCCTTTTACAATACAATGTCCTTGAACAGATAAAATCAGACAATGCTGGGGAGGATTTCTCTGCTGGCAAAGGCATCATAGAAACCCTCTCATGGCCTCTAATACAGTGTATGGCAATGGCCATATCTCAAAGTGTGTATGGGTAGATCGTGAACTGGTAGGACACATTTAGTTAGTATTTTAATCAGTATCAGATTGCATTGAAAATTTTCATGCAGGCTCAATGTTGTTCCTAGCCATTTCCATCTTTCTGCTACATAGCAAGGATCCTATCACCCCTATCATTGTAGTCTGAAGTTACAGTGTTTATCAACCGAGACATGAATCCAGGGAACATTTCCCCTGGAATTCCTAAGAGGAAAAGAACATGACTTCCAGTCCTTGCCAAGCACTTCATGGAGACAGAGAGAAGGCTGTACATCTCCCTCAGATGCAGAAAACAGCAAAGTAGCTCTAAGAAGTCCAGAGAGGGAAATTCATAGTTGTTTGCTCATGGGAACTACCAGCTCAGAACACATTGCTGTGTAGGAACTTCTGCTGAATTCAACCCAATTGGCTTATCTGGGGGATATACACACACAGAGTCTCTGTCTCTCCCCCACTGTCTCTCTTTCTTTTCTCCTTCCTTCCTCCCTCCCTCCCTCCCTCCCTCCCTCCTTCCTTCCTTCCTTCCTGTTTCATCAATGTGATCACAAAGAGTTAACATTGATTTGACAGAGTGAGAAGCAATAGCAAGGTTCTTTTGTTTTCATTTATTTCCTCCACCAGGATAAAAAAAAGTCTCTTCTTTAAGCACACCAAGGCAGCAGGCAGCAGGCAGCACAGGTACAGGGCACCAGTCAGGTATTGTATCCACATGTCCTTCAGGCCCAGCAGGCTATGCAACCCAGTGGGTTTTGTGACTGTTGTGCCTCCCCTTGGCCTGCTTCCCCGTTTGAAGTGGCTGGGCCCACTGCCTCCACCTGGAAACTGATAAGACACACTCCCGGGACTCTCATGGTTTTCCAATACAAACAGTGAAGAGTGCTGTCGTGTTGTGGTACAGGAGCTGCTGGCTGGCAGGGTCTCTAGAGAATCACCATGGCTCATTTCTGCCTCCTCTTGTGTTCCCAGGATAATTTGCAGCTCAAAACTAATAAAATTGATGTGTTCTTGTAAATTAACAAGTATGGATCCTCTGCTCATTCTCAAAGCCTGATATGCCAATTTCAAAACAGTGTCCTTTGCTCAGAAAGCAACTCTGTGGGCACTTTGAGGGAAGGGCACAGGCTGGAAAGTGCTTATGGCCTTGTGCGCATTGTTCATATTGAGGGTAATTGTACAACACTGTGGGTCAGACTCTGTGCTTCTGGTTGGGGTCAGGGCAGTGAACGACTATGTACTCTAGAGACGCTTGCATACAAAAGGGAAGGGCTCAGGCTATTTCTGAAGCCATTGCATAGATGAATTGACCACTGATAATGTGGAGTTAAAAACATCTGGCATTACATGCTACATATAATTTCTCGAAGACTTCCTTTTTATCTTTTTGTTAGGGAAAGGACATTTAATATAAAAATTACTATTCTGAGTAGCTGTAATTAAATAGCAGCAAACCCAGCTTGCACAGCCTTGTGATTTAGTAGATTTTCCTTTCCAGCCACACAAAGACCATCTGTGGGGTGTGTTCTCTTCAGAAGGAAGTTTAGTTTTGATTGTCTCTTAAAAGTTCTTTGTTTTGTGTATTTGGACTGAGGAGGGCACATCTGTAGACGTTTCTATACTTGTATTTCAAGCAAATTTCCATCAAAGCAGAAGGAGCTTCATGCACTGTTCAAATTCCCTTCCCACCAGGTTGTATCCTATTATTTTGCATAAAGCCAACTCAGTTCAGAACAGCATGGATCCTGTAACCATTTCCTCCCAGTTAGCCAGAGCATCTGGAAATATCTCCTCTGAGACTGAAGATGGAGGAGGGAGTGTGAGAGGTGGAACTAATAAGTCTCCCGAGGTATGTGCATGTCTGGGACAACTATCCTCTTGTAGCTTTCTCCATCTCTTTTTGTGGCACAGCAGCTTCTAAGCAGTGAGCCGTTTTGCAGAGTTTTGTCTGACAGCTTACTTTTCTCTTTTTTCTTTTGCCTTCCTGACTCTGGACACTGGCAAGTTTGGCATCCCCTTTCTGTGTACCGTTTACTTGGTCAGCATGATCTTCATCAAGAGGGAGCTGTTATTTGAAGAAGTGGGGAGCTAATTAGTGAGGAGGTTGAGGTCCTTGAGAACTGTCTATGCGCCAGCTCCAACAACTTCATTCAGGTGCAGCGATCTCCAGCCCTGGGCTCGCTTTTATGTCCCCAGCAGACGTGAATAATCTTAGGCAAACAAACAGTGCTGCCAAAGGGCATCCAGCGGATCCTCAAGACAGAGCAACAGTTCTTGGCTGCTGGATAAGTAAAATTATCTATTTCAAAACAATCCAAAAATAAAAAAAAAAAAGAGAAGGAGAAAAATAAAGAAACCAACAAAGGGGATAGTGTTGTTTATGTAACTTTTTTGTAAGGTCATAAAATGTTTTTTCTCTCTGGGCACAAGCTGGGTATGCTATGTGCTCCCAATCCTGGAGAGGCTGCTGGGGAAAGCAAGGCTCCCTCTCGAGATTTTCCTTTGCTAATGACTTCAGCCTTTTCCCTTGTGATTTTTTTTTTAAGTGTTCTGCTCCAAAAGTTCTTAGGAACCATTGTTGGGAGCTGGGTAAATTATATGTTTCTCTTGTCTCTGAGCTGTCATCGGGTGCTCCAGGAGGACAGGCAGGGTGATCTAGCAAGAAGCCCAGATCCTGTTATCACAGATAGGAGGAGAGCAAAGGGCCAGGGTGGCAGTTACCCAGCTTGTGGCTCCTATCTTGGCTTCTGCATGTCCAGCCAGATTTGTTTAGCTCAGGGTGAATGTCTCACTTTCTTTGAGTTCCCATTGCTTGCTACCACTTGGCCATGAGTAACCACTTGTTTGTAACCTGCCAGTTGAAATTAGTGTTATAGAGCCGACCTTTAAAAAGGTTAGAGTATTTGGGGGAAGCGAAGACTTAATCACAAACTTTTAAGAAATCATAAAAATGGAGGTGAAAATGAAATCCGCAAATAAATTAAAAACTTTGGCTTGGGGGATGTAGTTCAGTTGGTAGACTGATTGGTAAGCATGCACAAGGCCCTGAGATCAAACCCCAGCAGCACTTGGGAGGTGGAGGCAGGGGATGAGAATGAGAAGTTCAAGGTTATCCTGAGCTATATAGCAAGTTTGAGGCCAACCTGGGTACATAAAACCTTGCCTCAAAAAAAAAAAAAGTCTTATGTGTTGAGAAACAGAATAAGCATCAAGAAGGGGTCTTTGAAGAAGGAAGTATTCTTTGAAGAACATCGAGGGATGACAGAGCAGGGGAGAGGTCAAGTTAGGTGCAACTGATGAGTGAATTCTCTTTGGTATAGGGACCAGTGACACAGCCTGGCTGTGTAAATGTGGGAGACAGTGGGCTGTGCCTACTCTGCCAGGATTCCTATTTGAGCAATCTTTAAATACCATTCCTTAGAATTCTCCTCCTTGGGACATCCCCTTCTTTGTGTCTTAGGTGGTGGCTTGTGTTAGTTATTGAGGATGAACAGCTGGATCTGTTTGCTGTGTTCTGTGTGTTTTATAGTAAGTAATTTTGTTGTACTTGCTAGTTTAGCAGTGAGCACTCACAGCAAATTTCACCCACATTCGAAGGTCCATCTCAGATCACACCTTGACTGCACTCACCGTGGGCCCTTTAGGGATCTGGGCCGTGCTTTGGTTCTCCGTGTTTCTTGGCTTGATGAGTTTTCAGATAGACTTTCATTTTTCTTATCTGTATTTTTCAGGACACTGTGAGGAACAGGATGATATCGGGCCAAAGATCATCTATTGGTTCAGATCTTTTAGAAAACACCTGCAATTTTGTCACTTCTTCCCCATTAGAAGGAGGCTCCACTTGGTCTTAAACCTATGGGCTTGCATGACCCTCAGAAAGTGGGTCTGTAGAAGGTTGCCACCACACCTGTAAGAATTCTATTGCTGTGGTAAAACACTGAAAGCAACTGGGGGAAGAAAGGGTTTATTTCAGTTTACAGTTTGTTGTCCATCATCCAGGGAAGTCAGGGCAGGAACCTGGAGGCTGGAGCTGATGCAGAGGCCGTGGAGGGGTGCTGCTTGCTATTTGTGGCTTACTCAACCTGCTTTCTAATAGTACCCAAGACCTACAGCATGGGGTTGGCTCTGCCCACAGTGGGCTAGGTCCTCCCATATCAACCATCAATCAAAACACACCCCAGGCTTGCCCACAGGCCAGTCTGATGGAAGCATTCTCTCAAGTGAGAGAAGGAACCCTCTCTGTCTAGACACAGCAGGAGGCAGAACTGATATCATGTGTCCCAGGGTCAAGGATAGTGGCGCAAGCTTCAGAGACCCAGCAGGGGCAATCATCTCTTAACATCACCTTCTCCTTAGACATGCCTCCAAGACAGCCTAGCATTGTGTAGCTTAAAAACTTTAACTTCATATTTATTAACTATATCTCATTAAGGGTAGGAAGTGTCCTTTCAACAAATATTTTTGACTGTGTGGCCTCCACCATAACATATGGATTATTTCTATCATTCAAGGCCCCAAAGTACCACCTTCAACCTCTTTGATGTCCGTTCTCTCTCCCTACACCAGGCCCTGGTATCCTCTGACCTGCCATTTTTCTCTTGGAGCTCTGTCTTTATCAAACATATTTATTGTGATATTGAAAGATGTATGTTATACTATCTACAAGGTATTTTTTAATCCAATATTGTTCTCTATTTTTCCAAATATGTGCCTTTCCTATTTTCTTAATTTTTGTTTTGTTTTGTTTGTTATTTGGCCAATGACACAAACTAGAATCACCTGAGAAGAGGGAACATTAACTGAGAGATTGCTTCTATCAGACTGCCTATTGGCAAGTCTATTAAGCATTTTCTTGATTAATGATAGATTAGGAGGCCCAGCTCAGGACCTATGTACACTATTTTGTCCATAGGCGAAGATTAAAATCTTTTTATTGGTAAACTAATGTGTTTTTTGGCTAGGGTAAGATTTTTCTAGCACCATTATAGAAAGTATTATTTTCTTAATTATCCTAAACAGTTTATGTTGGTTGGTAGCAAGAAGTCAAAACTTGACATTTCATTTTTAAGTATTACTACGAACAATACCTTTAAAAAGCGTTACCCTTAATTTTGTATCAATATACAAAGATCAATACCAATGTGGCCAAATATAACCTTAATTTTGTATCAATATACAAAGATCAATACCAATGTAGCCCTATACAACCTTAATTTTGCATTACTATACAATGATCAATACCAATTTAGCCAAATATAATATTAATTTTGTATCAGTATACAAAGGTTTAAGGCCATATTCAATAATCTGTCCTTTTTTCTTGATCTTTCCTATACTATGTCTATGTCCCATTTTTCTCAAGTCTGTTCACTCCTATATAGGAGAGAAAGAAGGATACAGGAAAGAAAAAGAGAGAAGTCCCTGGGTCTAACCTCCAAAACCCATTTAACAGCTTGTAGTCTTTCCCCCTAAATAACAAAATTTTCTATTATCTATCAAATAACCAAAGTGGGGGGAACACCCTCCCCACCTTCTGGGGATGGGACGTTGTTCTCTTAAAATGACTTCCTGCTGATTTGGGACGTAGTAAACCTGTTTGGGGCCCAAATAAGAATGGAAAAATGGTTAAAAATGTTAATAGAATCATTTGATGTTCAGTCCTTTTGTGCTCAGCTA
The DNA here is from genome assembly GCA_907164525.1 of Lophiomys imhausi. Lineage (NCBI taxonomy): Eukaryota > Metazoa > Chordata > Mammalia > Rodentia > Muridae > Lophiomys > Lophiomys imhausi. Next base: position 22,981,014 of record CAJQZJ010001694.1, on the reverse strand, counting down.
TTTAGATGTCCTAAGAAGTTCATAGACAGAAGCTGATCTTCAGAGCTTTACTGAAGATCTGGCTGAAGTAGTCTGTGGAGCTGAACGATCTTAGCGATTTTGAGTTGTGGTTGTAGACTTTTGAGGAAACTGCTATTGAAGAAGTCTGCAAGGCTGGATCATCTGGGCCACTAGTCTTCTTTGGTGTCTGATCTGTTTTCTGCGGAGGTTTCTGTTGTCCAGTTGTCCCTGGATTCCTTGAATGGATGCTTTAAATCTCCTGGAAAGATAAGAACAGAGCCCTGCCCTAATCCTAACTCTGGGACAATTACCTTTTTTTGGGGGGAGGGGTCAGGTAGTATTTTTCCTGGAGCAAATTTGGTTTTTTGACAATATATAAAGTATTACCTTTCAATCCGGATTAAAGAAGAAATTATTTTGATATTTTGGAGCTAAACAAACCTTTAGTGTATATATTTTGAGATCTCAAAGGACAATTTGTTTGAATTGCAGCCTGCCTTTTGTAAGTAGCTTTTAAACTTAAATCTTTCCAAATCCTATGTGCCTGTCTCTGCATTCTAAGTTTTGGGATCAAAGACATGTGGTTCCCAACTGATGGGATTAAAGATGTGCTCCTCCACCCCTGGATCAAAGTTTTTCTCTGTTTAGAGCTTGTTTTGTATCAGGCTGACCTTGAGCTCTGAGATCTGCCTGTTTCTGTTTCTAGTGTGTTGGGATTAAGGGTGTATTCTTCTCAAATGATGGGACTAAGGGTGTGCACCATCACCACCCTGTTTCTTGTAACTCTAGAATTTATAAGACAACTAACTCTATAGTGATCCTCCTGTCTCTACTGGAGATAAAGGCATGGGCTAACACCATGCATTATTTTACCTTAGCTCTAAGTTTTTTCAACTCTTGGAGGTTTGTAAAACCAGGTTGAACAGCTGTCACCTTTAATTTATTTACAGTGTTTTAAACCTGTTACCTGCTTTTTAATGCCAAACCATGGAAATAGCCTATACCTCTACAAAAAAAAAAAAAAAAAAAAAAAAAAAAAAAACTTTTAAGCTACTATCAAGTTTGTGTAATCTCTGTAGCCACCTGCAGTCTAACATTCTAATCTGAAGTTAAGGCCATTTTCCTTTCATGCCAGTAAGGCAATTATACCTTTGGTAAATTATAGTTTGAAAATTTTATATTGTATTTTTATTATATTTTTAAGCTTATTAACTCTTTTCTTAAAAAAGTATTATTTACTTCTAGAACATAGTTTCCTCCCTCCTCCCCTCTTGGCCCCTCCCTTCCTCTCTCCTTCCCTCCCTCCCTCCCTCCCTCCTTGTTCCTCTACTTGGTATTCTCCTTCTCCTCAGATGAGGTGGGCCCTCACATATCATACTCCCTCAGATCTTGCGTCATGTGAGGCCCAAGAGCTTCCACTCATACTGGAGCTTGATAAGGCACACCATCTAGGGTGTGGGGTTCCACTAACCTGCAGCAGATTCCATGACTCACTGGTGGGTAGAATTTTTCCTAGGATAGATATGCTAGGTTCCTATCTATTTGGGTGTGTGGGTTTTAGGATAGTTATCCTCTGATGTATGGTTAATATCAATTTGTAAGGGAATACATACCATGTTTATCTTTCTGGGACTGCGTCAGCTCACTTAGAATGAGACTTTCTAGTTCCATCCATTTGGTTTCGAATTGCATGATTTCCTCATTTCTGATAGCTGTGTAGTATTCCATTGTGTAAATGTACCACAGTTTTTTTTTTTTTTAGTAATTTATTTTTTATTTCTTCAAGTTACATCTCAATCACAATCCCCT
>CAJQZJ010001694.1:22947859-22972846 GCA_907164525.1 Lophiomys imhausi | reverse complement strand
GTGTGTGTGTGTGCCCATGCTTGGGTGTGCAGAGGCCAGAAGTTAGACTTGGACTTGGGTTTCTTCTTCAGTCACTCCTGGAATTCCTTTGACAAAGGTTGACTGTTGAAGATGGAGCTCACTGATTGGCTAGTGCTGGGGTAACAGGAACACACTACTATATTCAATATTTTAATCTGCATTAAAAAATATCACTGAGGACTTCTCAAGTCTTTGATACGACAAAATTTTCATTTGCTCTGATACTCATTCTTCTCAAAAGATGAATTCTAATATTCTTGGTGTTCATCTGTGCTGGCAATGGATTATCTGGAAAAGTCTGTATTCTATCATTACTTTTGAAAGACATAATTCTGTGTAATCTTTTTCTTTCTTTGAATAAGTACCATTTGTCTTATGGCTTTCGTATTTTTGGCAAAAAGCTTTTTGTGTTCTTATTATACAATATTTCTGATTTATCTGTCTGCTGCCCAAATTTCCCCTTAATCACTGATTTCTAGTATTTTTAGTATTCATGTCAAGGGTGTGTGTGTGTGTGTGTGTTTATTTCATTTGGAGTTTCTGAGCTTCTTTTTTCTATGGCTCATTACTTTGGGGAAACTCTAGCTATTATCTCTTTATCACTTCTATCTTCAAGATAATGGATTCTTTTCTCTGCCATGTTTAGTCTGCTAATAAATCAAAGAAAAAAATTTCATTTCTGATACCACATTTTATTTTCAGAATTCTCATCTGAGTTCTCAAAATTAATTTTTATTTTGATATTTATTGATGTTTTAGACTTCTCTATTTGTAGATGTTGTTCACTGTTCCCGCCAGTTCTTTTAATAAATTAATTATAGTTGCTTTAGGCCTCCATCCTTATAGAGTCATTTATGAGTCAGATTCTATTAATGGTTTATGCCATTATCATTATTATTATTATTATTAAAGACAGAGTCTAGAACTCTGGTTGGTCTAGAACTTACTATATTGGCCTTGAGCTCATAGAGATCTGCCTGCTTCTGTCTCCCAAGTGTTGGGATTGAAGGCATGGACCACCATGAAAATGTGTTGAAAAATGCTTCAAAAATGTGTTTTGGTTTTCACTTTCTATGGCACAATTTGTCCTTGGATGCTAGACACGGTAGAAGAGGAGAGACTGAAGTGAATCCAAGGAGGTAGCTTTTCATCCTTCAGGCTCTTGTTATAAGGATCTGAATCAGTCTGGTCAGCAATTTAGTGGGGTTTGTTTATTTGTATCTGCCACAGACATTGCCTCCTCCGAGATGCACTATTGTTATTCTCCAGGCATGTCTACATGTGGCCTGGATCATATTCATCCTATGATGGCTGTGAGCACATCCCAACACATTTGTTGATGACAGAAACATGTCAAACTGTCCTGTGCTGGACACCACCAACTCTGCAAATGGCCCAGGATGGTCAAGGTTTCTTAGCATTTGTGATCTGCCCATAGTTTCCAGTGAGCCCTTGTGATCTGATAGGCTCAACAGAAGCTAAAATTTTATAAATGGAACTATTAAGTCTTTCCATACTGTAGGGTGGAAACAATCTTCTCTTGTGCTTTTATCTGTCTTAAGTGAAAGCAGAACCAGTTAGTATTTTTTAATAACCCTGTTTTTCTGTTTAACTCATTTCTGCACATGTAAGAATTTTGTCTTACAGAGGAAGCAATGTATGGTAACAGTTAAGACAAAAACAGCATTCAGACACAACTGGCTTTGAATGCCAGCTCTGCTGTTTTCCTTACTACTAACTTTATGAGCTTTGAGACTGAGCAAATTACTTAACTGCCATTCAGTTTTCTCATTGGAAAGAAGGGTAGAATGAAATAATGCCCATAAAATACTCAACACAATACTGACTATATATAGAAAACACTCAATGGGGAGTCATTATCAGATTTCAATTTTATGAGAATAAACCTGGTGACATATTTAAAGATACCCTGGATGGAAAGAGACCAGAGTGTGGAAGGCCATTTTGCAACAGATTCAAGTGTTCCTGTAAGTCATAGGCCCTGAAGTAGGCTGCAGCAAAGGTGATAGAAGAAATGGACTTTAAGCCTGCCTGTTCTACGCAAGCTCCAGACCCCACAGTGGTGTCCCACTCAGGTACTTCTGACCTTCTCTGTTAACTTATGCTCAGTGCAGTTCCAATGCTACACCACTGCTGCTCGCCTGACTCTTCTCTCCCTGTTAGGCTGCTTTTAGAGATGGGCAGGTTTGGATTATTTGTGGTATATCCCTTGTGCTCTGGCATGCGGCCATCAGTCAGTTCACTGAATTGACTTAGTGAAAGTCATTTTGTTTCCTTTCTTACTACCATGGCCACTGTTGAAATTGTCCATAGCTAAGAAAACATTCAGCTTGGGGGCCATTTCCATCCTAGTTATTATGCCAACACATGAGTAGCCCCTCTTATCTGATTCTGGTCATGCTGGTACAGGTATTACTTTTCCTTTTCTTCTTTTCTGTTTCTTTCTCTTGGATGCTAACCAGAACCCAAATATGCTTGTTTGGTACTTGGACCTCTGTACTCTTTTCTGAAGCTGAGCTAGAGTCCTTTTGTTGTATGGATCTGTGCCAAACTTCAATGTCCAATTCAAAGAGAAATGGTTTTCTCTCCCTTCCTCTCTACCTTCCTGCCCTGGCTACCTGTTGAGATTCAGAGCTGCCTTCCCTGTGATTTTCCTTTAAATCCTAATAAAATTGTCTTCAAGCATCCTTCTAGAGTAGTCCTAAATTCTTTTATTAGTGAGACTAAAAACCCTAAGTGGCAGGGGACAGGGGGTTTCCAGTTTTACTGGTAACATGTGGCTCTCCAGATAGGATTCCTCAAAATTTCTGGTAACAACTCTAATAATAAATATGAACATACAAATACATTTAAAAATGATGAACCTAATGTATGACCATGGAGGAGGATTCTGGACACTTGCAAAGACTAGAGAGGCTGCCTATAAGATTGAAAGCACAGAATTTTGTCATTTAGGATGCCTGTTGGGCATCTCAGATCACTAACGCTGGGCAGCATAGCTAGGGAACATGGCAAAGCTGCATACAGAGCAACAGCCACCATCTCTTTGGATTTTAGCCATATAATATAGGATAACTATACTACAACCAATGCACCAAAGGAAACAGGAACATAGACTTTTCTCCCTGTCAATGAGACACTTTGCCCTAGTGGTGCTGCCTTGTAGGCCCCCAGTGTATGAGGAGGCTCTTGGCCCTCATATGACTGCTGAAGTGGGGCAGGGGACTGATATGTAGGGACACTCCACTCCAGAGGAGTGGGATGGAAGGGTTAGGGGGTAGAGGGTGGGAGGATGGGGCTGGGAGGGGTTGAAAGAGGACACTGTGATGGAGATGTAACCTGAAGTAATAAATAAACATTTAAAAAAAAAGAAAAAAAAGAACAGAGAGATGCTGGGGTTTCATTTTCTCCTTGTCATAGCCTCGGAGTCTACCTGAGAGTGAGTTTATTTTTTGTTCTGAGGTCACAGTGACAAGAACCAGCATTTATTCGAGGTTTCATGTCTTCTGTGTCCTCGTTAAACTTTGACATTTTCAACAGGGCTGACCCTGGACTACTTGCCCTTCCCAGTGCCTCCCCATCCTTGAAACTGCACACACTTTCCTGTATTCAAACAAATTTGTAATCTGTTAATATAATCAATAGCATGTCAGCTCCTCTTTCCTCTCTTCTCCCAAGGACGTTAACTTTTGTTGTTGTTGTTGTTGTTGAATGCAAACTTCTTAAGATTATGTCCTAATGTTTTCCTTTGCTGTGATAAAATACTTTTGACAAACAGCTTGAGGGCAAAAGGGTTTATTGTAGCTCACAATTTTAAGTCCACCAAGGAGGGAAGTCAAGACAGCAGGAGCTTGTAGCAGTTGGTCACATCCCATCCGCAATCAGAAAGCAGAGAGGGATGGATGCATGCTCTCTCCCCTCCCTCCCTCTCTCCCTCCCAGGATCCCAGCTAGGAAATAGGGCCACCAACAGTAGGCATTCCCACCTCAACAAAATCAATATAACCCTCCAGAGGAATAGCCAGAGGCGCATCTCTTGGGTGAGTCTAGACTCTGGCAAGTTGAGAGTTAACACTAGCTGTAATGGTTGTGAAGACTTAGCATCCTTTTCAGGATATTGGGTTCCTGACAGGCTGAGAGAGGAGTTTGCCTGCATGGCAACAGTAGCTATCAGGATAGTAAAGGTCTCATTGTTCACTTCACCAACCTCACTCCTAATAGATGTCTAATTGAAAGGCATCTGACCTCTGTGGAATCTGTTCCCTAAAAATTAACTTTTATTATGGATGTTAATGTTGACTTTGAACTTCAGTGAAACTGTTGAAAATGCAATTTTCTATTTTTTAACCACATTGGAAACACTAGATAATGATGTGGCCAAGTCTGAAAATAGAACTTGTTTGGCTAGTAAAAACAATTTGGAAAAAAAAAAGAGAGAAAACTTTCAGCTACATAAATTAACATTTAGATTTTGACTTAAGAGTAGTTCACATCTCTGTTCTAGAATGCCTCTCAGCAGGATCATGTGAATAGACATCCGTTAAGACCACACAGCCCAGTGACATCTCTAACCACATCTTTACAAACATGAAGAGAATAGCTGCATTGTCATAGTCACACAGGTCAGTGCAGTTCTTGCTTCGTAGCTGGTGGTTCCAATGCCTTAGAAATTGTCCTCCTGGGCCATAGAATCTATGCCTCCAATGGAACAGTTCGTTCTGAGAAGAGACTATGATCAGGAAGAGCCATAAAAGAGCCAGACAAGCAGTTAGTGGCTCATCTCATTGGACCTGGTGATGGATACATTTAGGAGATATTGTTGTATGGAATTCATGTTTTTAGTGTTTGGTCCTATGGTGTACACATCTGGTATACCTCTCTGCTCTTTTTCTCTCTGTCATTTCATCATTTTAAGGTTTTTTTTCCCCTTCTCCTTCTTGTTGTATCAGGCATCATGGTTGAGATGAAAGTTTGACACTATTCTGGGAGAGCTTTGCATTTAATGACGCATGTACAAGCTAAAGACAGATGAGATCCAAGCATGAAGTCCCACTTCTAGCCAAGGAGCTGTTGGCAATTGTTAGCTAATTGGAAAGGGAGAGTCAGTTTCCTTTAAGGGTGCTGCCCTGGTAGCTTGACCATGCTCCATTGAAGGCCATACATCCAAGAGTATGTGGGCAGCACCAACTGTACTTAAGGGGTTTTAAGAAAAATAGAGGACACAAAGATGGATGAGAAGCAGATAGATATGAAAAGAGTGGTGAATATGATCAAAGTAGATTTATGAAATTCTTAGAGAACTAATAAAAATGAGGAGCAAACAGAGATGGAAGGAAAAGGCTCCAACTGTTTATTCATTTTTTAAAACTTGTTCTTTTCTGTCTAGTTTCTAGGAGTGTTAGAATCTCATTGTCAGACAAAAAAATATCATGAGTATGAATAAGCTGATGGCAGATATGGAGGGTAAAGTGCCAGGCTTATGAGATTTGGGTAAGGAGCAGGAACACTAGCAGAGCACAGAGCTAGCATGGAAAAGCCACACTAGAGGCCACAGTAACTGCAATTGTCATTTGTTTTCCACTTTGGTGCTGCTGGGTCTCAAGATTGCATTGGAAGAAGTGACCATTCCCAAAATATTTCATCCCAACAGAAACTGGCCTGAATTGATTGTTTTGTCATAGTGTAATCTTCTCGTGGTTTTATGGTTGCTAGCTGGATGATCAGAGTCTCATCCAGAGAAACATAAGGACGTGATTCTTCACTGAGGACTCACATAGACACAGACTACAGGCACATTGAAGGCCCTGGAACAGTTTTGTCACCAGGATTCATGAGTCTGGAAAATATTTCAGTCCTAGGAGGTCAATAAAAATGCTTGGATTTGATCAGTACACACTTTTCTTCTCTTGCTTTTCTTGGGTCGGGGATTCACTAAATTAAACTAATTCTCTACCATCAGGGAACTCAATCCCACCGGGCTTTTGCCTGATCCCCTCTGCATAACACTCTGTTTTGCCTAATACAAAGTACCTCTTTTTTTTCTGTGTCTTGTCTTCACATTCCTTAAAAGAGAGGATTTTTTGTCTTAGGCATCACCCATCATGGGGTTCCCCCTTGAGCTGAGATTACCCTGCCGCAGTTTATAGATGCTACTCTGTTTCAATTACCAGTTGGTCCAGTTGCCTGACTAGACTAGTAGGTCATGTATTCCAGAACATTCTTAGGATAGCAGAGGTGTAATTAGGATTGTTTTCCTCAGAAAAGACAAAACAATAGGTAAGTATCAGGGTTCTCACTGGAACAGTTCATTGTACCCTGAAGCTGATTAGCTAACTCTCCTAACTAGGGTAGGGTGAAATATATCATGTACAAAGAATCAAAGATTACCATGATATTAGACTCTATCTCCTTCTTTATAACTAGTCACAGAGGTCACACCAACAACCCCCCCTCCCCATCTCCTGCACATCCTTGGGTCTTTGGCCAGGCAACTCAAATGCTATTCCATGAGCAGGCAGCACAACAAAGGGTACATTTTGGAATTATAGTCCTGCCTTAGTCTATAGTCCTGCCTATAGTCTAATCCCAGCTCTGCCAATTTTTTAGACTAGTTCTATTGTTAAACAGCTTCCTATGCCTCAATTCTCATTTTAAAAATGGGTATATGAGTAAATCTTTCAATGTTTAGCATGAAGGCTGAAGAAGGAAAAGTGTATAACTTTTCCTCAGGCTTCCCCAGCACTGAGCAAGACTATGGTCTTTTCCCATGGTCCCTATGAGCTCCATAGTAGGGCCCAAGGTTGTGGGCTCCCTTGTCTAGTCTACCTACAGTGGCTCTGTGGTCTTTTGCCATGACAGTTACCTTAATGGCTTTCATCCAGCTACTTAGCCATTGTGCTGGTTACTTTTTGTTGTTGTTTTTTGGCAGCTTGAAACAAGCTACATTCATATAGGGAACAGAAATCTCAGTGAGGAATGGCCTCCAGCAGATTGGCCTGTGGCCATTTATGTGGGACATTTTCTTGAGTTAATGATTGATGTGGGAGGGCCCAGTTTGCTGTGGGTGATGCCACCCATGAGTAGGTGGGCCTTGGTTGTATAGAAGCAAGCCAAGTGAGCCATGGAGAGCAAGCCAGTAGGCAGCACTCCTCTATGGCTGTTGTTTTAGTTCTGACCTCCAGGTTCCTGCTTGATTTTGCTTCATGAAAAACTATACTATAAGCTGAAATAAGCCATTTCCACCTTAAGTTGCTTTTGCTCATGACCTTTATCACAAAAACAGAAAGCAAAGTAAGAAAGTCATCTTCTTACTGAACCATTACAGAAGGACCACTTCTCCTGCTTGTGTGCACTCTTGTTGGAGGTGAGTAGAAGTCACAGTGGTAACAGCCAGTACATTTGTCAGAATTCCTGGAACTTATGTGATATAGCTTATTTGACCCCAGAGACTTGTTTCCAAGCCTCTAGATATTCCCCAGAGGCTTGGTTTCTTACTCACTTGGTGGTGATTTTCTAGACCCTTGTTCATGTCAGACACATGTTATGGGTAAAGGTTCACTTTCTGCAAATGCACAGGGAAATCAAAGGGTGCTCACTAAACCTAGGAGTCTCACTGTGTACACAAGGCTGAAGGGTGTTTTTTCATTCTGTAGTCCATAGTGCTAAATCATCTTTCCTTCCCAGTTACCCAGAAGCATGCATGAAACATACTTACCTGATTCTTAGAACATGCTAGATGCTCAACACGTAGTTGCTTCGACCATTATTGCTGCCTGGGATGACCACTGTCTGATTATGGTGTGCTTGTTCACACTCAAGATTTCACATGCCCCTCACACTTTTAATAATGTTATTCTCCATTTGTGTTTCTTCTTTTGAGACCCATTTGTTCATTTCATTAGCTCATTTATTTAATAGCAGATTTTTTTGGTTTTTAATTTTTTCAGTTCGTTGTAAATTATGGATGTTAGGCCCTGTCTGAATTATGGCTAGTAAAGATTTTCCTCCCATCTGTGAGCTGTCTGCTCTACTGATAGCTGACTTTGTTGGGTAGAGACATTTTGTTTTCATGTCCTGATCCTTGGGGTGAGTTTCTGTGCTATTGGTGTTCTAGTAGAATTTTTTTGTTTACCCCAGTGTCTTAAAGAGACATCGTGCTTTTTTCCCAGAAGTTTCAGTGTTTGTCAGTGTTTGGGGGTTTAAATTAAGGTCTTTTGATCCACTTTGCTTTTATACAGGGTGAAAGACATGGGTGTAATTCCATATCCTGGATGATAGTTTTTCCAGTACCATTTGTTGATGATCCATGGCCTTGGTTTATTTCCGGGTCTTCTATTCTGTACTACTAGTCTACCAGTCTGTTTTTATGCCAGTGTAGGCTGTCTTTGTCACTGTGGCTCTGCAGTGTAATTTGAGCTCAGGCATTGTCATGCTTTCAGCTGTGTTCTTTTCTCTTAGGATTGCTTTGGCTATCTGTGCTCTTCTGTGGTTCCATATGAATTCTTGGATTATTTTTTCTAGATCTGTGAAGGATGACGTCAGAATTTTGATTGGTATTGTATTGAGTTTGTGGAGTTCTTTTGGTAAACCATTTCCATGATATTAATTCTACCAATCCAGAAGCATGGAAGGTCTTTCCATCTTCCACTACCTTACCAGAGATATTTTCATATCCATGTTTATTGCTGCTCGATTCATAATAGCAAGGAAATGGAACCAGCTTAGATGTCCATCAGTTGGTGGATGGATAACACAATGTGGTACATACACAGAATGGAATATTATTCAGTTGTAATGAAAAATAAAGTCACAAAATTTAAAGGAAAATGGATGGATCTAGAAAGTATAGTATTAAGTAAGGTAATACAAACTTAGAAAAAAATCACATATTCTCCCCTGTATAGGGATCCTAGCTTATAATGTATATGTAAATAGGTTAAGTGTGAATATAGTCTGAAATTTAGACAGAAAACCAACAGAGGGTACTATTTTGTGATAAGGAAGTTCAGAGAATACAGTCAAAAAGACACATGAGTCATGAAATAGGATGTACAGACTATTTTTTTCTAGTTTTTACACCATCATAGTTTCCTCCCATTTTCCATAACCTCTTACTCTGTTCCACCCTCACACCATGTTGGATATATGCATTTAATTTTGTGTGTGTTGAAGTAGTAAGAACCATTTTTATATTCCAAAAGAATCAGCATGTTCTCCTCCTCTGGGACAGTGATTCTGAAAGTCAGGCTTTTTGTCTAATTTCATTGACTATTAGTGCAATAGGAATTTGGAGGAATAGTTATGGAGTACATTTTTTCATATTGACCCACTTAGAAAATAGTGATTAAATTTTTTGTTGTTGTTATTCTGGAAGGAGGGGATCTATAACCTGAAATTTTCATCTTTCTCTCTCTTTCTGTTTAAAATGAAATTAGAGGGATAAATATATCTGATTTTATAGGAAGTACAGGGCCTGCAGCTTCCTAAACTAAGAAATGACATACCAGTGGCTGCCTGGACAGTTCCCATTTTCTCTCCATTGTATGTCATTTCTTAGTTTGGGAAGCTGCAGGCCCTGTACTTCCTATAAAATCAGATATATTTATCCCTCTCAGGTCTCTGAGGTGGTTGAAGAACAGATAGCTAGAGTCTCATAATTAAATTTTGAGTTCTTTAGGAGTCAAGAGAGTGTTATAGATCTAAGAAGATACTTTTAAAATTGTGTTGCAAGTTAGTATGAATGTTGAGTCAGATATAGAACTTTAAACTCATGGAGATGTTTAGATAGTAGAATGTTAAAGTCAGGTACCAAATACATATGGACTGGTCATTGGGAATGTACGTTAAGCCATATAACCCTCATAACTTTGGCCAATTACCTCTGTTGTACTGTATTGTATTTATTATTATAAGAGAAAGAGCCATTTGTTGGACTGAAAGGGGAAACTGTAGGGGGAAATAAGATATACCTTAAACTTAAAAGAAAAAAAAAAGGGGAAGAGGATGGGGGGGTTGAGGGTGGGAGGGTGGGACTGGAGGGGGAATAGGGAGGGGACTGCGATTGAGATGTAACTTGAAGAAATAAAAAATAAAGGAAAAAAAAAGAATTAAAAAAAAAAGAGCGTGACAAGCCTTTCAGCAACTGTCACCAGAAGCAGGAAGTGAGAGAAGTAGATAAGAACTACTTGTTTATGTTATGGCAAGGTAAAACACAGTGTCTCCCTTTAATCTGACTGTATTCTGTATTTGGAGTAAAACCTTTCCATGCTTTCATAAATAAATAAATAAAATGAAATTAGATCAATCTATATAGTGTTGGTTAGTGTGTTAATTGTATTGCTCTGTGTGCTGGCTAGTGTTTTCTCAACTTGACACAGCTAGAGCCATTGGGACGAGAGCATCTTAACAGATAAAAAGATATGGATGTGGGCAACCAAATATGGATGTGGGCAAGCCTGTGGGGTATTTTCTTGGCTGATAATTGATGTGGGAGGTCCCAGCTTGCTCTAGATGGTACCAACCCTGGGTGCTATAAGAAAGCAGGCTGAACAAGCTATGGAGAGGAAGCTAACAAGCTGCACCCCTCCATGGCCTCTGCATTGATTTCTTCCCTAACTTCCCTGGATGATGGACCATACATTGTAAACTGAAATAAACCCTTTCTTCCCCAAATTGCTTTTGGCCATGGTCCTTTATCACAGCAATAAACACTAATCTAAGATACTATACATACAATGAAGTATGGTTTAAAATGGTTTTTAAAATAATTAAGTGCATAAACTGCTTAGCCCTGTTGTGGCATCAGCAAATGTGTCCCTGTGAGTCACTTCTATAATTACATGGGTCCTCAAAGAAAACGCTGCACAGGCAAAAGGAAGGTTGGGCTTGAGTTTCCCGTGCTGACAGCCTCCTGATGGGCTTTTCATCTGGAGGATGCTGGTGGACCCAGTAATTGTGTGCCTGCTGGGGAGTGTATCCTCACACATACCCTAACATACCACACCGGAGATGTTTTTCATCTTGTTAACACAGCTGCAAAGACTCTTGGAGAATGAGCAAGGTGCCCTGTATAAGGAGGCTGCTGCCTCTGGGTGCCCACACACAGTTCTCAGAGCTCTTGTTTTTTTTTTTCCTTTTCTTTTTTTTTAATAATTTATTTTTTATTTCTTCAAGTTACATCTCAATCACAATCCCCTCCCTACTCCCCCCTCCAGTCCCACCCTTCCACCCTCCTCCCCCTCAGCCCCACCATCCTCTTCCCTTCTTTTTTTTTTTTTTTTAGTTTAAGGTATTTATTTTTCCCCCCAACAGCTCTCCCTTTCAGTCCAAATAATGGTTCTTTTTCTTATAACTATAAATACAATACAAAACAACAGAAATAAATAGGCCACAATTATAAGAGTTATATGGCTTAGCATACATTCCCAATGTCCAGTCCATATGTATTTGGCACCTGACTTTAACATTCTACTATCTAACCCTCTCCATGAGTTTAAAGTTCTATATCTAACTCAGCTTTCATACTAACTTGCCTCATAATTTTTAAAATATCTTCTTAGATCCAGAACACCCTCTTGATTCCTAAACAACTCAAAATTTAACTATGAGACTCTAGCTATCTATTCTTCAACCACCTCAGAGACCTGAGAGGGATAAATATATCTGATTATATAGGAAGTGCAGGGACTGCAGCTTCCAATACTAAGAAAGGACATACCAGTGGCTGCCTGGACAGTTCCCATTTTCTCTCCATACATTGCAGCATCAATGGGTCCAAAGAGCTCTTGTTTTTTGATGGGTGGTTATAAGCATTTTCTTCAAGACAGGTTTCTCTTGGCAAGATGATGGGAGGAAGCAGTGTTGGAAGTCTGCTTTGCTGAACAGATAGAATGTGGGACCTCCCGTGCTTTCTCAAAGTCAGATGTAGCTATCTAAGAATGGCTCAGGCTCATAACTCTGACCCCGTGTGGGGGTTGTTCTGGTCAGTGCCTTTTGGTGAAGGTGTCAGAGGCAAGGTGTGGGTGGTTAGGCTGAGCCACTTGTTGAGAAGCTGCTGAGTTTCTGTAATCCTATTTCCATAAGTTTTTATCTAAGAGGGAAGTGTCTTCCAAACTGCTTTAAAGATGGGCTTATTAACGTGTTCCCCTTTTCTTTTCTTTTTTTTTTTTGTTTTCGTTTTTTCGAGACAGGGTTTCTCTGTGTAACCCTGGCTGTCCTGGACTCACTTTGTAGACCAGGCTGGCCTCGAACTCACAAAGATCCACCTGCCTCTGCCTCCCGAGTGCTGGGATTAAAGGCGTGCGCCACCACCACCCGGCTTCCCCTTTTCTTTTAAAATACAATAATTTCATTACAATTTTTGAAAGCAGGACATGAATTCCAAGCCAGGTGCCATCCTGAACTATACAGCAAGTCAGTGTCTTTCTGTCTTTTTCTCTAAAGTCCCTAAATGCAATGAAGGGTCAAAGGGTTCAATGCTGTATGTCCCCAACGAGAACATACAGGGATATTTGGCTAGAAGATTAACCTGAAATAGTTGAGGATTTGTTTGTGTCTTCCTGAGCAGAATACCTCAGTGAATCCAGCATCCCATAGCCTCTGGTTTCCATTAGGTTGCTTCAGTAAAACATTCTGACAAAAAACAAAGCAAAAAAAAAAAAAAAAAAAACACAAGACAACAACAACAACAACAAAAACCAGGGAAGGAAAGTGTGCATTTGAGCTTATCATTTATAGACCATCACTGAAGAAAATCAGGGCAGAAACTCAAGCAGGAAGTTGAAGCAGAAACCACGGAGGGATGCTCTTTTTGTTTACTCTCAGGTTAATGCTTAGGGACCTGCCTAGGGAACGATGCTGCTCACAGTGGGCTAGCCTTCCTATATTAATTAAAAATCAGAAATGTCCATAGGCCATCTGATCTGGCTGATCCTTCACTTGAGTCTATATCTTAGATGACTAGTGTGTGACATGTTAACAGTTAAAACTAATGAAGACACCCTGTAAATCTGAAAGGCGGGAAGGAAAGCAAGCTTGAAGAGGTAGAGGGGAAGAAGGAAGTGTTAGGCAAGAAGGCTGCTTGCCTGAAAAACAAAGGACAAAGGTCCCTTTGATGTGGAAGCTTAGTTTTTACTTTTTTGGGGAAAAATGTTGTTTTCAGTAGCTTCAGGTCTATCTTGCCTTTGGATTACTTTCCCTCCAATCACATTATCCATTAAATCACAAACCCATTAGAAACCCATGTAGCAGGCTTCTGGAGTCAGAAGATTGTCTCCGCGCTAGATCCGTACTGAAGTAGCAATGGGGCCACTGATCATTTCCCTGAACTTGGGAGGGTGGTGTGCCAGGGCTGGTGAGGCTTGAATCCTGACCTTGCTGAGCCTGGAGCATGTCCTGATGTATCAGGATGCAGAGTGGGCCAAGGCAGATGTGTGGGTGTGTGGATGTTGGCAGGTCTGGCCACAAGAGCAGCCAGGAGAAAGGTGACAGCTGGCATGCGTTCCACACATAGACCACATGAGATGAGAGTGGTCACGTCATTTGCTGTGCCAGGAGGGAGGGAGAAGAAGTCACACATGACAACTGAGGAATGAGAAAATCAACTGACTTGTTTCCTCCCTTCCTGTTACTGCAGCTTGAGGATGACTTGGAATGGCTCCTGGTCCTCAGATGCCTTAACCACTGCTTTCACAAGGGCTTGCAAAGGAGCCACCCCTTTCCAACTGGAGCAGCATGCTGTGTGAACCCAGTGGCTATTCCATGGACACCACTGGCAGTATCTGGAAAGGGGTACAGTATGGGACACAGAATCTTGCCTAGCTGTCTGGACCACACGTCACATGGGCAACTTGAACAACAGGGATGACAGAGTCTCTGTGTCCTTATAAAAATCTCAGGCAGGACTCTGTCCACATAGAGGTCAAAGGTGGCAGCACCAAGAAATCTGGCTCTTGATTCTTGGTAAGAACCATTCCAAGGGAGCCACCTCAACCTCACCCACCTCTGCTGGGAACATTTTGCAGTGGCCCCGGTGGGGAAAGTGATCTTCCCTCATGGCATGTATGGCACAGGATGTAGGAACTGCAGTGAATAGACACTGAACTTTAGATATGGGACATAATTCATGAAGGAGCACTCCAATCCACGTACAACTAGGAGGATGGATGGGGATTCCCTCCCTTTTGGGGGGGGGAGATTGAAGCTTATTAACCTTTTCAAGGCAACACAGTTAATAGGACATGAGGGTGGGATTGAATTCAGGTAGCCTGGTTTCAGATGCTCAGTTAGGGATTAATGGCAGCGGGGGTGGGTGGGTGGGAGGGGAGGGGGGAATGTTGCTGCTTAAACTCAGAGGCAATCCAGCTTTATCATTTCTTCACTAATGGCAATATACAGTAGAACTAGCTGTTTCCAAACTGTGTTACAGCAAATATACTGGCTTTTAAATTTTTATTTTTGTGTCATTCACTCTCTTACACCTGCCATGGTATTTTCTTACCTGATTCTTATAAAAAAACATGCTGAAACCTTGAGTACTGATGGAAATAGACTATATATGAAATGATTCTGTTGGTCCTTTGAAGTCAAGAAGGCCATAGAATGAGGTCAAGAAGATAGTAAACAATGATGTTAAATGCTTCAGAGAGATAAAGAAATTGTATCAGTGAACCATCAGATTCACAGTTCAATTTAGTGTGCTAAAGTTGCTTTTCCTTATGTAACAGTATACCCCTGGTACCCTGTCTTCTTTCTAGGAAACAAAACAATATCACCAACTTGAATCCACACACAAAAATACACCATATTTAGTGCTCTGCACTTCCCTTCTACAATTAAAATTAATCATGCCTCTATAGTCATGTAGAATAGGATGTCATGAGGCTTTTCTACTGGTGAGTTCTTTCTGTCTGAAAAACTTTGATGTGACACTGAGTATGTTACATACTTATAGAAATCCATCATTTACTAATGACAAACCATGAAGAAATTTATTTTAAACTAATTCAGTGGTATATACACAATTTTGTCATTTATTAAAGACAAAAGAAAATTTGCATTCTAATGAGATGGAAGCATATTTGTTTTACACAGAGAATTAAATCTTGGCTGAATATTTTATACTATAGACCATCCAGCATCAATATTTTGATTTTATAGTTGCCAATGCTGAAAGTGTCATTTTGCATAAATATGAAGTACAAAATGGAAACAATACTTTTATGGCCATTTTATAAATTGTTGGGAATTCTATCTTAATCCCAAGCCCAAATTCATTCAGTGATTTAAAAAAAAAATTCTGCTCTCATACAATACATTCCAAGCACAGTATCCCCTCCCTCCATTCCTCTCCTCCAGGCCCATTCCTCCTCTGTTTTCCTCCAGAAAAGAGCAGGCCTGCCAGGGATATTAGCCAAACACAGCATAAGAAGATACAATAAGACTAGGCAAAAACTCTCATATCAAGGCTGGATGAAGCAACCCAGTAGAAGGAAAAGGATCCCAAGACAAGACAAAGAGTCAGAGACACTCCATTTCCCACTGTTAAGAGTCCCCCAAGAACACCAAGCCAACACCTAGCATTGACCCATGCAGGCTCCTTGATTGCAGCTTTAATCTCTGTGAGCCTCTATGAACCCCACTTAGTTGATTCTGTGGTCTGTGTTCTTGTGGTGTCCTCAACCCTTCTGGCTCTTACAACTCTTCCTTTCCTTTCCCTGCAGGGTTCCTGGATCTCAGAGGGAAGGGCCCAATGGAGATCTCCAATTTGGGCTCTCTTTCCACCTAACATATGGCTGTGTGTCTCTGTATCTGCTCCCATAAATCTGCCAGAGGAACCCTCTTTGATGACAATTGGGCTAGGCACCAATCTATGAGTATAGCAGAGTATCATTAGGAATCATATTTTGATTTTTTTTCTATCCTAGGTCTCTGGGCTATCGAGCCTCTGGTTCCCGGCCATCCAAGCAGTATCAGGTATGGTTCCCTCTCATGGCATGGGCTTCAAATTAGATCAGTCATTGGTTGGCCACTCCCATAAGTTCTATGCCTCCATTGTCCCAGCACATCTTGGAGGTGGAAGGTTTTGTGGCTGGGTTGGTATCCTAGTTCCCCCCCTGGAAGTTGCCCTGGTTACAGAAGATGACCAGTCCAGGCTCCATATCCTCCAATACTAGGAGTCCCAGTCTACATTCATTCAGGGATTTTTTTAAAGATTACACTCAAGTCAGCAGCTCAGTGAACTACCTTTTAGACCAAATACTTGAAAACAATCCAATCCAAAACTATACCAATTTGATCTCATAGCCGGGGCTATGTGATGGTTGGAGATATTTGTTCTCCATCATTATGACATTATGCTCTATAAGAATAGGAAACTGTGAACATGTAGTAAAAACATGGTAGTTAAGAACATATGTTAGTCTTGAGTCTGAGCTGAGGTGTTTCAGGCAGGGGACATGGGTGGTGCATGGCATGATGGTGTACAGTGAAGTGCACACATGCTGGTAATTTTTGGCTGTCGTATGCTCAGAACCCCTTTTCTATGGCCAAATTTTTCATGGCCTCCACAATCATTTGGGGTCACAACCATAAGTTTAAGAAGCTGCAATGAATCCATCACAGAACAATGTGGCAAAGAGGATTTTCATTACTTTTGGTGGTGACAGGGTTCCACAGTATGAGTGTGTGATCATTTATGTGATGCTGGTTTATCCTGAGCTGGCATAACTGAAGTGCTTCTATCAAGAAGGGAAACTGGACAAGGCTGAACACTTCAGTTAGAGAGTGTTAGACTGAGGAACCATGCTAAGAAAAAGTGCCCCCTTTTGGTAGCTGTACTCAGGGTTGTTAGGGTAACTATCTGAAGCAAAAAGATTGGGCTGAGAGCCAATCAAACACTGGAAGGCCAGACTGAGCCCCATTATTCTCAAAATTTTTAGAGCCTGCATTCTTGTTGACTACCCTAACTGAACCTAAGAAGGATCCCATTTTTTGCAAAAAGTTTTCTTATAGCTGCAATTCTGCTATGATTTAGGAATTCCATTTCTGAACATGGCAAACCTCATATGTCATATAGAAGTATGATACTGGCTTCCAGTTTTGGAAAGTTATCAATCTGTTATTCCATCTCTGTGACTCTAGCTTCCAGAGTATCATGAATGTAGAGATGTTTAGTAAATGCTTACTTGGTTGACTGGCTTGCTGGCTGAGTGAATGAATGCAAGCACACAGGCTCTTTGAAGCAAAGTCAAGATGAGGGTGTGGCTCAGATTGCCTTGCCCTGCCATCTGGTCTTCCATTAGACACGTTCTGTAAGGATGAGACCCTACTAAGTCACCTTGGCTAAACAAGTCCTCAGGTTGAAGTGCCCTGATAGGAGTGTCTTAGTCACCCAGTTTTCTGTACTCTAATTTCTCATTTCAGATAGAAGAGTCTAAACTTATATTTTTTTGTTCAAATGCCACTATTTTCTAACTGAGTAACATTAGATAGGGACTGAATTCTACACTTAAATTTCTTCATCTGTAAAGCAGGGAAGACATGACTTACCTTCTTAGTGTTTTTATTAGGCTTAAATGAACTTACATGGGGAGGACCTAATAGAGTCTATGACATGATATTTTCCTCCTCTTTCTCTTGTACGGTTGATCCATGCAATTGATCATTGTTGATTTTGAGTATATGTTAATAACAGGGATGCAAGGTTAGAAGTCAGATTTTTGTGACTTTGGTTAGAATCCTAGAATGATAAGGACATCCCATCCATGCTTTTCCTAAAGTTACAGATAATACAATCAACATTTATTTGTGTATACGTGTGTAATTAAGAAGATCACAGAGCGGGGGGCTGGGAGATGGCTTTGAGGTTAAGAGCTCTTGGCTGTTCTTGCAGAGGAGCAGGGTTCAGTTCTCAGCACATGGCAACTTACAATGTCTGCAACTCCAGTTCCAAATCAGATGTTCTCTTCTGACATGCTCAGACTCCTGAACACACATGCATACTCTCAGACACACAAACATACACATAAAAAATACATTAAAAATAGTTAATAGAAATAAATTCATGACATTTTGGCATTGTAGCATACAAAGTGATTTAAAAGCACCAATTATTCTGAGAAAGGCTCATAAATAATTGATCAGATGTAATTTTAAAAATCACTCATTCTTGTATTTAACTTATGTTAAATGTTGTTGAGTGGTAACTTTTATTCTATGTGTATATAATACTTTATATTCATTGACAATTTATACATTTATATAGCTATACCACCAATGTCCTGCTTAGCAGTTTTGTGAAGGAGAATGGCAATTGTTTTAAAAAAATTTAGATGGAAATCTTTCCAAAGTATCTTAAGACAAAAGAAGAGTCTTTGAAGTATGTGATCATCTTAGTTGTTAACTTGGCTGGCTTAGGAGATGGGAAGTACATCTGTGTGTCTATGGGGGCATTTTTCAGAGGCATGACATTTGGGAAGGGGATGCAGGAAGAGATCCACCCTCAATGTGGAAAGTCTGAGGAAAGGCAGTTTGTGGATGCTTGTCTTCGTGGCTGCTTTGTGAGTGAGAGATATGCCGCTGCCATCTGTCAAATGCCAGATTCTTTGCCCTTGGCAACACTCCAAGAAACTTGCAGGCTTTCAACACCTGACTGGGACTGCTGAGGTGTCCAATTTCTTAGACTGAGCCCCAATAAAGTTCTGTGTCATGTAGACAGCAATGATTAGACTCCCCAACCCTTGTCATGTACAGCAATCTAATAAAACCCTTAATAATCATCATATATGTATATATGTAATGCATATGTATAATGTATACCCCAACACACACACCCACACACACAAATGAAAATCAAATCAAACCAAAAAACTAGTAGGACAAAAAATTCTCTGGGACAGTCTTATTGAAGCGTTTTCTGCATTTTAGTTTCCCTTTCTCAGATAACTCCAGTGTGTGTCATTTGAGAAATCAACTGGGATACTGTCTAATACAAAATATTTGTCAAAGAACTTCAAATATGTCTTTGTCTTATTTATGTGAGGTTTTAGTCATAAAAATAATTTAAGAGGATTCCTTTATATTTGTTTAAAAAAGTCTGTGTTTTATTAAAGCTAGGAAAAAACATTTATTAAGCTTTAAACTAATAAATAATATTTGGGAGGTACTATGGGCTATAATATTTTGATACATGTTTATATTATACAGTGTTCAAATCAGTTTAATATATTGATCAACTCCTTATACTAAAATGTTAAAAAGCAATCTCTCTTTTTTTGTAAATTTTGTTTTTCTCTTTTATTGAAAACAGATCTTTTTCATATGATATATTCTGATTACTGTTTTCCTTCTCCCAGCTTCTCCCAAATCCTTCCTCCCACTAATACACATTTTTTTCTCTTTCTCATTAGGGAAAAAAACAGGCTTCTAAAAAAGTAATAAAGTAATGTAAAATAAAAGCAAATAGGAATAGCAAAATCAAACAGAAGAGAAAGAGCCAAAGAAAAAGCATAAGAAACACAGAGACATAGACACATGTTCTCATATACAGAATCCCATAAAAACACAAAATCAGAAACCATAATATATACACAAAAGGCCTGTAAAGTAAAACAAACAAACAAATAAACAACCCTCCAAAAATGCCATTGAGTTCATTTTGTGTTAGCTGTCTACTGCTGTGCATAGGGTCTGAACTTAAGAGTGGTTTGTAAACCCATTGGAGAAAACTAGTTTCCTTTCCAAGTGGTTATCAATTGAGAGAGCTTCTGAGAGGTGGGGGCTTGTGTCCACTTCCCCTCGAAGTGCTGGCACTCCGTCTGGCTTAGACCTATGTTATACCCCGTGCATGCTGCTATAGTGTCTGTGAGTTCAAATGTGTTGGTCCTGCTGTGTTTAGAAGATCTGTTTCCTTGGTGTCCTCAACCCCTCTGGCTCTTTTTTTTTAATGTTTATTTTTACTTCATGTTAATCTCTATCACAGTGCCCTCTTTCCACCCTTCCCTCCCACCCTCTACCCCCGGTCCCTTTCATCCCACTCCTCTGGAGTGGAGTGTCCCTACATAACAGTCCCCCGCCCCAGTTCAGTAGTCATATGAGGGCCAAAAGCCTCCTCATACACTGGGGGCCTACAAGGCAGCACCACGAGGGCAAAGTGTCTCATTGACAACAAAAAGTCTATGTTCATGTTCCCTTTGGTGCATTGGTTATAGTATAGTCATCCTGTACTATATGGCTAAAATCCAATTATAAGTGAATAGATGCCATGTGCATCCTTCTGAGTCTGGGTTAGCTCACTCAGGATGAGCTTCTCTAGTTCCATCTATTTGGGTGCAAATTGCATGATTTCATTGTTTCTGATGGCTGAGTAGTATTCCATTGTCTAGATGTACCACAGTTTTTTTTTTTTTTATCTGTTATTCTGTTGAGGGACATATAGACCTGGAAAAAGCAATTCTCAATTTCATATGGAACAACAAAAACCCCATAATAGATAAATCAATCCTGTACAATAATAAAAAAACCCAAACATCTGGAGGTATTACCATCCCAGATTTCAAGCTGCACTACAGAGCAATAGTAATAAAAACAGCATGGTACTGGTATGGAAACAGACCAGTGTATCAATGGAATCGAATTGAAGACCCAGAAATGAACCCACACACCTATGGCCACTTAATTTTTGACAAAGGAGCAAAAACCGCATAATGGAAAAAGGACAGCATCTTCAAAAAAATGGTGCTAGTCCAACTGGATGTCCACTTGTAAAAGAATGAAATTAGACCCATACTTATCACCTTGCACAAAACTTAAGTCCAAGTGGATCAAAGACCTTAACATAAGGCCTGACACACTAAATCTATTAGAAAAGAAAGTAGGGAAAACCCTCGAACTCATCCACATGAGTTTCCTGAACAGAACACCAACAGCTCAGGATCTAAGAACAACAATCAATAAATGGGACCTCATGAAACTGAAAAGCTTCCGTAAGGCAAAACACACTGTCATTAAAAGACACTGTCATTCGAACAAAACAGCAACCTACAGATTGGGAAAAGATCTTCACCAACCCTACACATCTGACAGAGGGCTAAAAAATCCAAAATTTACAAAGAACTACAGAAATTAAATGCCAGGAAACCAAATAATCCAATTAAAAAATGGGGAACAGAGCTAAACAGAGAATTCACAAAGGGCTGAGAGACCCTTGAAGAAATGCTCAGCATCCTTAATCATCAAAGAAATGCAACTCAAGATGAATCTGAGATTTCATCTCACACCTGTCAGAATGGCTAAGATCAAAAGCTCAAACGACAGCACATGCTGGCGAGGTTGTCGAGAAAGGAGAACTCTCCTCCATTGCTGGTGGTAGTGCAAGCTCTTACAACTACTGTGGAAATCAGTCTGGTAATATCTTAGAAGACTTGAAGTTTTTAATCATACAAATGTTTTATTGGCTTGGATAGTTACCCCAAAATATTTTATAATATTTGAGGCTATAGTGAAAGGTGTTGCTTCCCTGATTTCTTTCTCAGTTTGTCATTAGTCTATAGGAAGGCTATAATTTTTGTGAGTTAATTTTGCATCCAGTTACTTTGTTGAAGTGTTTATCAGCTATAGGAGTTTTCCTGATGGAATTTTTAGGGTCACTTGTGTGTGCTTGTACCTTGTCTTCAGTAATTGAGATTATCCCTTCCATCTCTTGTATTCTGTTCAACAGGCTTACCTGTGACATTTTTGTTTGAATTCCTAAATTTTTCATTTCCAGTTTTATCTTATATTGGGAGACAAAATTTCTTTAGAAATTTTCTATTTTAACTGTCATATCTCAAATAAGTTTTCTTCATTTCCTTCCACTGTGGTTTTATAGGTTTCATTGATGGATTTATTCATAACATATTTAGGTCTTTATCATATTCATACTAGATATTTTGAAGTCCTTGTCTTGTGCTTCAGCTATATTACATTTCTCAGGGCCCACGTGACTAGGTTCTGATGGAGACACACTGTCTTGCCTGTTATTGTGTTTCTAAGCTTGTGTCTAGGTTGTGATTCTAGGTGTTGATATCTGGTCTTGTTTTTGTTGGGTGTTTTGTTCCTTGGTTTCTGTTTCCCTCTCTGGATTTTAGGAGAATGAAGTGGCTGTGGGCTGTCTGGTAGGGGATGCTTCTGAGTCTCTGCCTGGTGTGGCCAATGGGATCCTGGGTAGAATGTGTTCTTAGGTATTGGGAGCTGACATGAAAGAAGGGGTGCTGACAGGATCCACAAGGTGGAGGAAAGCTGGGTCTGCCACTGGGATCTGCAAGTCTCCAGTAAATGGAGGCAGAGATGGAAGAAAGGTCCCTATAGGAGTTCTGCTACAGGGCTGGGATGAGAACGGGGAGTTGGAATTGGAGGGTAGGAAGGAAAGTGAAGATCACCTACCTACTTCCCAGGCCAGCGTGGCTAGCAGTTTTTCCAGCTAGTGTGCACATCTAGTGTTGGTGACTGAGACAAAGGGTTAGGTTGAGAGAGGAGAGAGAGAGAAGATCTGCAGGGTCCCTTGGGAATGGGGGCAGAGAGGAAGGATAGGCCCAGCAGGTGGTCTGCTACAGGGCTTAGAGTAAGACTGGGGAATTGTAGGACAGGAAAGAGACTAAAGATCACCTACCTACTTCCCAGGCCAGCAGGGCCTACTTGCTTCCCCAGGCTAGCATGGCCAGTGAGTTTCCAGGTATTGTCCAATTCCTACATTTTTGAAATTCACAGAGCTCAAGTGTGTAAAGTTCCTATACATACCAGTGCTAGTTTGTCCTATGTATTGATGATCCAGTTCCCATTCATCAAACTTTTCCACCCCTCTTCATCTTCCGTCTATTCTCAATTTCTGTTAGATCATGATTTTTTAGATGATCATGAGGTATGTGTTTTTATGTGTCTCAATCATTTCACTTAACGCTGATCTCTAGTTTCATCATATTGTCACAAATGACAAGATTTCATCCTTTCTTGTGAGTTTGTACCACAGCTTCCTTACCCATTTGTAACGTAGATACAGGCAACTCTCCAAAATACCGATTTCCTTTCCTTTCCATATATACCCCCAAAACATATACAAGTAGAATTTCTAAGTCACATGGTAGTTTTTAAATGAACCAACCTATATATCCAACAACATATGAATCACAATGATAATATAGTAAATACACACAATGGAAAGTTGTTAAAATATAAATTAAAAATGGAAATGGTCAGGAAAATGGGTAGACCTATAAAGTATAATATATTAAGTGAGGTGACACAAACTCAGGGGAAAAATAGCATATGTTCTCCCACAAATATGAAACTATATGTGTGTGTGTGTTTGTGTGTAAATAGGTGAATATCTAAAATTTAGAAAGGAGATCAATAGAAGTAATATTAGGGGATGAAAGATGGAATGCAGGAAAAATGACATGAGTCTTGAAAGGTATAGAAAATTAAAAAATATATAAATTATATATATATATATAAAGTTATTTTTTCTAGTTCCAATTCTATCATAATCCTGCCTTCTTTCCTTCTTTCTTTCTCTTTTGTGCTGGATGTATGAATTAAAACTTTCTGAGTACTGAAATAGCAAGAACCACTTTTGGATCACAGAAGCATCCCCTGTGTGTGCCATTCTCTTGAGGTAGTAACTGTGAATATTTACTTTAAATTACATTAAAAAGCTTTCTTTTTAATTCTACTGACAACAAGAACTACACATGATTGGTCACCGAGTACATTTTTGCATTGACACACTTAGAAAAAAGTGATTTCAAAAGTTTGTTAATTTAGACCACCATGAGATCAGCAAGCTCCATCACGGGTCTGGAGAGGAGCTCCAGCCAGAGGAGATCTAGCCCAGGAGCGGATCCAGCCCACGGCTCCAGCCACAGACCAGAGGCCCCACCTGTCTGCCTGATATCCAGCCTGCATGTGGACCTGTATGCCCAACAGGGAAAAACAGACACACCACAAGAGCAAAGGTAAGTGAGATTTTTTTTCTGGACTTTCCAACATGGCAGCACAGTGTGCACTGTAGCAGAGAGGCAGAGACCTAACCCAGTCACAGCAAAGCAATTAGGAACCAAGACTGACTGCAAACAGAGCCCACGACTGTGTGCTCTCCATAAATACTGGGGCGGGTGGGTTACTCACCCTAGCACCCAAGCATCTGAGGCAGTCAGCAATAGGCACACTGAGGCCGGCATCTGTTGTGGGTGGAGCTCCCTGCCTGCATAGTCAGCCTAGTGGGAGAGCCAGAATGACTGGGTCAGTGAGAGGAGAACACAGACCCAACCACAGCTCTACCTGCCTTTCTGAGGAGACCTGCCAGCTCCCAGGTCCTCAGAGGCTAGCCCTCTCCCCACTCCAATCCCCTCTATATTGGTCCAATTGGGTCACAAGCAATTGAGGAGAGCAGCATCAACCCTCCTCTCTGAGAGCCAGTCAGTCTATTACAGGAACCTGCCCACCATCTGGAGGGAAACACCAGGATCTCAGGATCAGCCAACCCCCAGGGCACGGAGTTTTCCTGAGCACCAAGGTCAGCTGACAAAAGACACAAATAGACAACACCTGGGTCAATCGGATGACAAAAGGTCAGCACAAGAACATGGTAAAAAAACCCCAAAACAATAGGATGTCTCCAGAACCTAGCAATAATGCTACAGACAACTCTGGACAGCCGAACACAATTGAAACAAAGGAAAATGACCTTAATCCTATGCTTATATTAATAATAGAAGGCCTAAGGGAGGAAATCAAATACCTCAGAGAACAACAACAAAGTACTGCAAAGGAGGTGATGGAAATGAATAAAGCGCTTAAAGGAATGGAAGACCTGAAAAGGGAAGTTGAAGCAATGAAGAAAATCCAATCTGAGACATCCATAGAAGTGGAAAACCTTAAGAAAAGAATCAGAATTACAGACACTAGCATCACC